>BMAW01046626.1:0-43547 GCA_019974015.1 Nephila pilipes | reverse complement strand
TAGACAAATAGACGTTCTGGATAGACAAATAGACGTTCTGGATAGACGTTCTTTTTTACAGTAAAATATTGAATAGTGGACGATACGCATGAGCGTTTTAATTCCAAGTTATAAAATGTTTGGACACTAAGAAAACGAACAGCGGTTTTCTGACGAAAGAAAGATATGACAACTTGTTAATAAAAGTAAATAATAGTAAAAACAAAAGTAGAAGGAAAAAATTGGAAGATTATCTAAGACTAAAAAGATACCACTTAATGAACATAGACAATGTTGAAAAACTTATCTTTCCCATAAGTAAAGATAGCTCTAATGTAAGATTTTATGTGTACTTTGAAGAAGTTTTTACCTTAATTTATGAAGCACATTTATCAATTGGCCATGGTGGTAGTAACAGAATGTTAAAAGAACTTCAAAAAAAAGTATGAAATGTTATTACCAAAGCAATGATGATTTACTTAAACTTGTGTGTGTGAAAGTTGTCTAACGAAATCAAAGGTATCCAAGTTTTATTGTATGTCCTCATGACATTCTTCTAATTTTTAAGAACGAAATTTTTAATGTTGTTTGAATACATATATTTTTTCGAATTAAAATATTGTTACTCTACAAAATTATCTGAAATTATTACATTCCCCATTACGAGTTAGGTATTTTATAAACTTACCGGTAAGCGGGATAAATATTCAATAATTTATCACATTTAGTAAGTTAACTGGTGATTATGAATAATCACCAGATTAATCACTTTTACCGTAACACACCCACACCCACACAACCATATATATATATATATATATATATATATATATATATTCCAATTTTTGAAAATGAAAAGAAACTCCTCAAGAAATTGAAAATTTTAAATATATATATATATATATATATACTATATATATATATATAATATATATATATATATACATATATACATATATATATTACCGGTGCTGTACCAGTTAAAAGATAATAGAATATAATAAAATTAATTAAATTTTAACAAATAATTCTATTTGAAATCCAATATTATTCAATAGAATAACTAAGATCCATGTTTTTATTTGGAAGCACATAACAATCTAACTGTATACAAATAAATTCATATTAAACTAATGAATGCAATGCAGAAAAATACCCCTATATAAATATTCAAACCTGCTCTTGAAGTTTCAGGAATATGGATCGAATTTCAACAAGAATATCTTTCCAAGACTGCTGTAATCTCAGAAGATCTGTATTCATCAATTTTAAAACCTGTTTATAAATTGGAAACATTTATTTGAAGAAGTATGATTAAAAAATACATAGAATACATTTTATTTAAGTATTCTTAAATATTATGCATTTATCAAAGCAGACTAAATTTATTAGTTATCAGACAACATAATTGTGTAGAAAACATAAGAAAAAAAATTATTGTTCTATTTTAAACTTCCCGTTAATGTATTTTCCTCAATTTTTCAATGTCAACTAAAGCAGAAGGTGAGTTAACGTACATCTTAGTTTTTTACGATTTTTGAAATGAAACGAAAGCATATATTTAAAGAATGGAGGGTGAATGTAAGATTAATTGCATCAACCTATAAATGTTCGAAATGTGGCGAGAGCATATGATTATTTGAAAGGAGAGGTACGACTTATGAGTTGCTAGAAGATCCTCATAAACGTTGTAAGTAATCCTCATCACGTTTGTAACATAAAATAATAAATGCTTTACCAAAGTGGTTGAATGACGGATGAAAGAGGAAAATACGATGATGGTGACGTTTCGAAATACTTCATCCAGGATATCACTAGTAAAATATGGGCCTTATACTAAAGATCCACAGAAAAAAAGATTAATAATAAAAAAAATGCTTTTAAAAAAATTTAATGTCATTTAAAAAAAAAAAGAAAACTAATAAATATACTCTTTTGCTCAGCTACACTTGGCAGAGAACTCTCTCAAACTGAGAAAACATGGAATATTATAGAAGACTGAATACATGAGAATATTCTAGCAGACTGCTCTGGAAACGTAAAGAATATTTAGACGGTTTTAGAAATTATAAAAGAAAACAGAGAACAATTAAACAAAACTTTAACGTGGAATGTTAAAGTTGTCAGCACCGGGTTTTTAACATGGGAGCTCTAGTTCTGTAGACGAGTGCTTTGCTTTGCGTAATCGGTGCTTGTAAGCTTTGTATAGATCCCGTACTTGTGTTATTCGTTTAATAAGATTGCGTTAGAATAATGAAGATATTCTAATGCATAACTACATTACAATAATGAAGAGTAAGTTAATACATTTTAGAATCGGGAATAAATTTGACAATCAGAGTCAGACTATATTATTTAAGATTACCTTTTTTTGTACATGTAAAAAATTTTAGTATTTACAATGAATCCTGCAAAATTCATATGAAAATAACTAGTTCATGCTGTCTATTACATATACAAAAATTTGAATTTCTCTTTTAGTAATTTTTAGCACTTGAACTAATTATCCAATAACCGGGTTTAATATGAAAGCATTAAATTCTACTATTTGTCAAATAATTAATTTATTTCTGATATTAAATGTTAATACAGTTGTGCGTCAGGTTAGATTTTTTAAGCACACATTTGTCTATGATTTCTTTCACTATTATTTCTTTGTTTTTTCTTTGTTATATATATATATATATATATATATATATATATATATATATATATATATATATATAGTAAAAAAGAATCTATATGAACTATAATACATCAAACAGGCAAAATAATAAGAAATCGTAAGACAAAGTTAAAAAATCTTATAGAAAATAGTATATTTATTGCATAGTTTTTAAAATGTAGAAATATAGAGTAATTATGTTCAGGTGATGGAGTAAAATTATTATTTAATTCCAAAAATATGTGTTAAAAGCAGTTGTAAAAATAATCATTACATCACCATATATATACATTTTTCGCAAAAAAAAAAAAACTAATATTTATCATTACTGTTCAAAGTTGAAATCAATTGTTCTGCACATCAGAAAATGATTGAAAATTTTTGGAAATATGATGAGTGCAAACTTGTTAGGGTCAAAGAATGTACTCTATGGGGAAAAAATAAATTTATCTGCTATTTGTTCGGGGGAAAATTGTTGTAGAAATCCTAATTTTATATTTTTTTCAAAATCAGCAATATTATAAGTAATTTCTTTAATATAGTTATTGTTTATCAATTTAATTTGTTTCGTAATTTAATGTATTTTTATATTAAGCGAATCAATCTATATAAAACTTAATCAGAATATATTAATTCAGTTAATTCTTTTAAATAAACTAAATAATTTTCAAACCGCAACTTTGTGTGTAAGAAAATGAACTAAGCATTAAATTTTGTTTCAATTTATTCAGATTATCCTAGTTACATCAATTTAACTTGTGTTCATTTTTTCTGTATATCAGACAATAAATATAGAAAGTAATGTTTTGAATAAGTTTAGTACAAGATAGTGTTAGTCTCAAAGAATTTAGTCAAGCTCATTGGGTAAAAAAATAAGATTTAATATTATTTCCTATTCACTTAAAATTTTGTTTGAAAACAAATATTTTAAAATTCTAACTTGATACTCAAATATAAGCATTACATATAAGTAATTTTTCTATAAACTTACTGTTGATCAATGTAATTATTTCATAATTTACCTCAATAAAATCAACATAAACCTCAGAAATGAATTCTCTCTTTTAAATTGACGATATACTTTTGATAAATTAAATGATTACAGACCATGGCTGCCGCACTTATCGGTACGTACATAACAGATATTTTATAAGGCTTCGATGCAAATACAGTCAGAAAATGTCAGGATAGAACTGTTCATCGCTACTTGATAACAGGCGTGCACGTTTATTACGAACTGGATCAAAAATACTATCATCAGTAGATGTGTCAAGAATGTCTAGCTCAACTGTCGGCTTTGATTCAAATGAAAAATTCCATTCTTTATTAACGGCCTCTGTTGGTTTTATTGTTGTTACAAAGTCTGTAATATAAAATATTAACAAAAGTCTGTTATTAGCGGCTATTTTTTTTTTTTTTTTTTTTTTGGGTTCACTAAGGTTGCAGCCCATAATTTGATATCTACAAATGAGCTTTTGGGACCCGTTGAAATTTTAATGCATGCTCTATATCAGGATCATGTATATGAAAATGTTCTGTATTTGTAGCAATTTCAAGCCCTCGCGAATTAAAGCAGCTGTTAATAGCAGAACTTCATCTTCGACTTTGTATCATCTGCATCCACTTTTAAATTTAAAAAAAAAAAATGTCAAAATTCGAACAAATCGTCCTCATTCAAAGGGTTTTCTAGCATCAATTCTTCGATGTCAGCCATTTGCATGTTGTTAAAACCTTCGCCACCAATTGCATTTGACAAAATTATAATTTTTCAGAACACACAGCTGATTTTTGTACTACGAAACTTCCACTTTTCCCGCATGCTGCCCTTCCCCCCCCCCCCAAACAAGCATTTAAGGCCGATTGGCGTAACTGTTTGATGCTTCCACAACAGTCAAATTTCTTTCTTTCATGAGTCTAAAATATATTTAAACGTTTGTTTTATGTAGTACATTTTAAATGCTTCTGTAATATAATACTCTGATCGAGTGGCTGAATCAAAGAGGTGGTATTAGGTGGAAAAAACAGCTTTATAATATTTGGGGGAAAAAATTTGGTGGGATTCGTGTTAGAACAAAAAATTTGTGTAAAAAAGTATATTGGTGAAATGTGTTATTTCATAATCGTGTAAAAAAAAGAATTGGGGGTATATACATAAATGCATACATACATACACACATACATATAAATTAAAGATAAATAAACTTAAGAAACAAGATAAGGAAAAACAAATATGGTATATATTAAACGTTATAATGCTATTAATTTTAGTTACATATTATTAATAAAAGAACACAAATGTTAAAATAAGATTTTGTCTAAACAACGATTTACCCACTCTGCATATTATCTTACTAGATTCAATGCTCTGTATAAAAACTTAAAAAACAATAATTCGTCTTAAAAAAAAGTTCTAATAACGTTTATTACGTAAAATTTAATATTTTTAATAAATGTAAAGTATTAATGCATCAAAAAAATTCCAAACCATTTCTCCAACAACGAAGTGTTGCTTTCTTAACATTCTATTTTCTTTAGAAAGTCTTTCAACTGATTGTTGTAATCTGTGAATATAAGCATCTAAGCCTGCTTCATCATCCCATGTAACAGCATTTTTTTCATCAACAACTCTGGTGAATGCTCTAGCAGCTTCAAGCATTAGTGGCTGCTGACTGAGTATCATATGGTCAGCAATAGTCTTATAAAAATTCACTATCTGAAAAATTAATTATTTTTGCTTTACAAACAAAGAATTTAAAATTAAAAAAAAAAAGAATATAATCAAAAGCAGTAAAAACATATTACTTGTTGTAATGTTTTTGCTTGAGCATAATGCTTTTTAGCTTTTTCTTCCATGTCTAAAATTTTGTTTGGAATACTGTATCCAAGAACTCTAAGTTGTCTCACTTCCCTCATCAGAGTCACAAGACGAGGACTGTAACTAACTTCAGGTAGGCCTTTTTTGTTTAGGGATATGACTTGTCTTCCAGTGTCCAACCTAAATATAAAAATATAGAGCATTTTAAATGAAGAACATGAATCCAGACATAAGAAAATAAATAAAAAGTGATGCTTCCCATTAAAAATAATTTCAAATTTAATTTTATGTTAGAATATTACATTTCTTATGAATAAAGTTATAAAAGAAATAATAGCTTCTAAAACTATTCCTTAAAAATTTAATTAATTGATATATATCAATTCTTATTTTAATATTTTGGAACAAATAATACAAAAATACATATTTAATAACAAGTATAGTTTTGCCTCTATGTATAAACAAGTATAATCTTACCTCTATTTTTTCATCGTAGATCAATTTATTGATTTAAAAAAGTAAAACATTACTTGTTTGACAACTTTAGTATTTTTCTCTACAGGAAAAACAACATATTATAATTAAAAGAGCTTCTATTTACCCTAGATTTCTACTACGAAGATTATCTAATATTTCTTGTGTCCAATTATCAAGTTTTTCTTTGTTGTATGATCGAAAATCTATGAGAAGATTATCGATATCACCAGCTAATTTTTGATAGCCGTCAATGTCATTCAGAAGAGATTTGCTTACTTTTGCAATTTCTTTAATCTAAAAATAAATATACATTACATTATTCTTAAGAAGAATTTCAAAGAGTTTTTTTTAAAAAAAGGAGAAAATAAAGCAAATATTCTCATATACAAATAACTAATGCTTTTTTTAAAAAAAAAAAAAATTAAAGTTTTAACACTTTTGGCATATACTAGAATTACTTAAAACTTCGTACAGAATCAATCAAAACAATAGATTTTATTAATTACCATTTTATAAACAGTATGTGTTACACATCATCGCTACAATTAACTATATAAAAGAGAGAGACTTTACATTTGAAATATTCGTTTACTTATGAATGAAATTTCAGTTCAACAATATTTTTTAAGGAATCTGACTTTTATTGAGATGATTATGCATATTGATAGATTTTCCATCCACACATATAAGCAATGAAAAGTAAAACATAAAATATAAATAATTAAAGCTGGATTGAATTAAAAAGCTAATATTATATAGAATTACCATTCCCCCCAAAAAACCATTTCTTCCTAACAAAAGATTAAATTCCAACTCATTTATTTGTTTCGGTTCTTCTCTTATTTTAAATATTACCTTTAATCAAGTAGTCTAAAAACAAATATTCAAATTTTAAAATATTAAAAGAACGAGACAACTTATGTTAGTAATCTATTTAACAACCTTGCTCTCTAGCTGTCTTATCCATGTAATATCATTTATAAGTTCAGGTGCACAATGAATCGATGGTATAACTGTTTTGTCTCCTCCAGAACACGCCAAAAAATCCTTTTGGGCAGTTTTCATATACTCCATTAGCTGACCGAGCAAAAGTTCTCTGAAACAAACAAAAATAAATGTATATTATTAAACAAACTTTTTTTCTATAATTGATCAGTAAAAAAGTCAAAATTAATATAAAAAAAATGAGTTAAAAATTTAAATAATTGTAAAACACAAAAAGGCGCCTGTTATAAAAGAATTTATTCAAAATCATTATAAAAAGTAATAATTACATCGTAAATAGTATTTTCATTTAGGAAATTTAACAAATTTTAAATGCATCTTGTTTTAAGTTCTCATTACCAATGCTTTGCTGAATAATATCAAAACAATCGATTAAGCTATATAGTGTCACAATATAGTGTTTAAGTTCTACTCTAACAATTGAATAGAGTAATTGCTGGTATTTAGGCGAGTTTTCTTTTCGCATAACAGATATATGGATATTCCATGATTGATTGTTCATTAACTTCGCATTTAAAGGCTATCGGCATACTTCGTAATATTGCAGCTCGGTCTAGTGACGAGAATGACACCTGAATTGACCCTTCCTCTCGAAAATCCATCGCCACGCCAACGGGAGGACTTTGAGCCTCAACAGATTTAATGTACATCAGTTCCCCTACACCGCCAATCTTTAGTAATACCAGGACTTGAATCCACGAAGCGGAAGAAGCAACGCCGACTGTGAGCTCGCGATCATGAACATTCGGTAACCACGGCCGATAAATATTTTAAGAAACTTGAACAAGAAAACGATATATTAAATTTTTCAGGAAAAGCCACTTTCAGAAGAGGTAGACAAGGCAAACCAAGAGGAATATAATAATTGCAATTCCGGAAAACCTTGTCTGACGAATTCCTATATACATCGCGCAATAAATAGATTTAGAAACCTTTGTAGTTAAAATCAATATCAGTAAAACCTTCTTTTATATCACAAGTATATATGCGCCTTGGGCCTAATATTTCATTGATGAAATTTTTTTTCAGAATCATTTTCAGGTCCGATCTTTAGTGATTTTAACTTTCATTATGCGATCACTTTTCTAGGTACAGCAAGGATTTTGTAGAATGATGACCAGATTCTTATTCTGTTCTTCATACCTCAATTGTTACAACTCATAGCGATTCTGTATGTACAGCTTGTCTCATAAATCTCACAATATCTTCCTCAATATGCAGAAATGGTGATGTTTTAGATTTCTCTTTTGACAATGATCCTATCATTGACAGAGCTCTCTTTACAAAAAATTCATAAACGAACTTGAAATATATATATATATATATATTGGCAATCAGTTATGACACATGTGCACAATCTACCACATACCTCAGGTAGATAATGATGTAAACCTCCTCGACATTGACTCTAGGATAATTGGAAATAACATTCAACACTTCGACTATCCAATAGATAAATGGCACTTTTTTTTGAAGGAACTACGATTATAATAATTTCTAGACTAAAATAGTTTATCCGAAAAAATGCTATACATGACAATTTTTTGACCTATGGATTAAATACAAGCAATATTCGAGCGAACTTTAATTCCACGTAAAACAGGCAAAGAAAATTTTTAGGATAGAATATGTGGTAATGTATATCAAATCCAGGAATCTTTAATATCCTTAAAAGATCTCAACCCATAAGAAATCAGAATCAAAATTAAAAATCATCCACCGATATCTTAGAAGATTTATTTTCATTCAATAATATTTTCCATCAGCCGATTCCTTTGGATTTTCTCGATAAAGACAACCCCCATATAAGAAATCATTCCATATCTTTGAATTAAATAGAGTTATAAAAACATATCCAGAAGTACAGGTCAGATCAGGCTTGATTCCAGCTACTTTCCTCAAAAACTCCAATAATGATGAACGTGCAATGGTTCTAAACTACTTTCAAAAATTATTTGTTAATATACAAATATCCAGTTGCGTAATATTTTGCAATCAAGCAATTATGCTTTCAATTCCGGAACCCTACAGCAGTGATTCTCAATTTTTTTAAAGCTGCTGCACCCCCCCCCCCCCCAAGGAGCAGGAAAAGAATTCAACGCCCCACTTTGATGAAATCCATAATTTAGGGTATGGGGAAGGGGGGTTACTGAATTATAAAAAGCAAAATGTTTAAGTAATTTTATTCAATACATTTACAGACCAAATTTGTTTGGTTTAAGAAATACTTTTGCTGAGGTAGGTTATTGCAATCTAATTGTTAAAATTAAAACGAATAATGCAAAAAAAAATGTTTTAATGGTGATTTTTATTCTTAATTAGATAATTAGAAAATAGTAAAAAAAATTACGCTTAAAAAGTAGTGTCGATGAAACTATCAAGTATCTATGTCAGTGAGATGGTTGTGTGTGACATTCCAGAGTCAGTTCTTAATGTTTAGTTCAATATTTTTAGTGAGATGTAGGCGCGAGTTCCCTCTTTGCAAGCTTTAGAATCGATTTCTCCTTTTTTTTTTTTAACTAGATTCGTCAAAGCGCTGAATCCTCGCTGAACTAGGTAGGATGAATGGAAGACAATTAAAAAATAATGGCGATAGTCCACAGTTCAGGATGTGACGTTGGGGTATTCGTGATTTTCTCTTCACTAACCTTGTGAATTTTCATTGAGATTGATTGCATAAAATAACAATTTCTTCCCAACCAAATGAAACGTGATTATGTTAATCAGATGAAGGTTGAAATAAAGTGAAATGGTTGAGATATAATGATATATAAGTAAAGAGAAATTTAGAAGACATAGAGAAGGTAACTCTGAGAACAGATATAAAAAGTAGCGGGTGCTACTATCAAGGGTGACAGCTATCAACTGTTGGAGATATTGTCAAGCGACTTCAACGGATAGGCCTCAGTAAGATAAATTATTCTCAACGATAATTAAATTGGTTGGCTAAGATTGAAGTCTAAAGAGAGATCCACGATATTATAATAATTGAAAAATAAATATTTAAGTTGGATTAGTCTTGAGCGTCTTTGGACTATTTACTGACGTTTAAAATTTGTTATATTTAATTGAATTATGGCACAAGAGACAGACAGAAGCGAGATACCGTTACAATGGCGCGCAACCGTTCCCAACTCTGGAGAAAGATCCCTATCCGGAGTATTAACTTTTCCGATAATGTATTTTAATGGATCAAGAAATGTGATCGAATTTTCAAAGAGTGTTAATGATAATATTACCATCATCTATCAATTCCGGCTGAATTACATTGAGCATATTTACGCAATCATTTAAGAGGAAAAGCGCGCGATTTGCATGATGTGATCGGTGATCTTTAATGGAAGGAGATTCAACAGACTTTGAAAAAGTATTGATTGCAGTAGAAAATGCATTTCCAGTAGTACGTGTTTAGAAGCAGAATTTTACACAGCCAAACAGCAGCAAAATCAATCTCCGACAGAATTTGTCTATTATGTTCTAAAAATTGTACTTTGGTTAAATTTAATCCTGCCAGAAGCTGAATTAATACAACATATAATGTTGAGAATGTCAACTCTCGTTCTGGACTACCTCGAAGTCCCCTCCTCTAAAATTCAACTTCTTCAATTACTATCTATCCCAAAATGAAATGTGTCATTTAAATGAAATAAACAGTCCTGAGTTATTTCAAAATTGGAGAAATCATGTTAGGTTGAATAGATTTAATAATAATATGCGAAATAATGCTGTCGATCCACATAACATAAAGCAATAAAATGATAAGCAAAGTCAGAATATCACCAATCGTAATACTAATCATTGCCAAAATTTTCATCCATTTCCAATAACTTTTAATTCATTATCTGTAAAATCTTCAGAGACTTTCAATCAATTGAAAGAGAAATTTGAAACAATTATGAGAAGCGTTCAACATCAGCTACAAGCTGTGAGAAAATCGTGGAAATTACAAAAACGGACCCGATATGTTTTAAATAACCAATGTCACTCCATTAATTCAAGTTTTTCATCTGCCTCTATTAGTAATGCTCAATACTTCAGTCACTCTATTAGAAGGGGCTCGAGACACTAACCACATAAAGTTTTCCGATCGGCATAATCATGAGATCCGAGAGCAAACAAAGAACTGATCGCACGATTCAAGGTTACAATTCAGCAGATGAAACATTTCCACTGTATGTGCCCCTTCACCGCAGGATGCGTGCTTCTACACCCGTAGCGCCAACGATAACCATATCAAACACCTGTAATGGAGAAGCGGAGTCCGTCCACAAGAAATCGACCACGGAGTGTCTCAGCCAAGTCACAAAGGTCTTCAAGGAAATAACCTCAAGTGATTTTCCTATCCATTCCAAAGGACCTGCAACAGATGACAGCAAATCCGACAGTCTAGAGATTCTTCAACAAGATTCTTGTGAACAAGGGAAATTCAAGTTAATTTTTATCACAGCAAGCCTTCGGTTTCCCCCCTTGAATTCTGGCGCAGTAGAGCCTACTTTGGCTCTTTCTCCACTAAATTCAGCGCACATTCATGTTGAGCTAAAAAAAAAAAAATTCAAAATTGTAAATCGCCAAATTGGTGATCTTTCCACGTGGAAAGCAGTGAATTTTGGTTTAAATTTAGATTTTCAAAATTTAAACATTTGCTAAAGTACAACAATTGTTTACGCATTGACTTGTTTTATAAAAGTAGCTGTCTTGTTATTTATTGTTCATAAATTATGTATACAGTCATTTCATAATTGTATTATATCTTAATGTGTGTACAGATGGAGGCCAAAATAATACGAACGTGAAAAAGTATGACGTATTTCACACCTGCAGTACAGCGGCGCCACCTGCAACAGAAGTCTGCCACCTAGTGAGCGTGAAGAGGAAGGTATCAGTCTCTCAACAGCAGTCACCTGCGATGCATGCGTCTATCAAACTGTCTGTGATAAGTTGAAATGTCAGACCTGTCTGAGTTCCAAAGAGGAACGATAAGTGGAGCATCGTTTATGGAAGCAGCAAACCTTTTGGGGTTTGCAAGGAGTACGGTATCAGCCGTTATGACAGCGTACACGAAAGAGGCTAAGATGACGTCTTCAAAGCGCAACAGTGGCCGAAAGTCAAAGCTTACTGATAGTGATAGACGGGTCTTGAAGCGTGTAGTAGCCCGAAAGCACAAGCAATGGTTATCCGAGATAACATTCAAAATGAACAGTCGTTTCCAGGACCTTTTTCAACAAAAACTGTCAAAAAGGAACTTCATGCTGTGAACATTTATGGCAGAGTGGCAATTCATAAACCCTTGGTGACAGCAACTAATGCTTTCAAGTGACGCCAGTGGTGCAGAGACCACAAAGGCTGATCCCTACAGCATTGTCAACATGTAATATGGTCAGATGAATCGTCATTCACCTTATTTCAGACTACCGATGCGTTTATGCCTGGAGAACGCCCAGAGAAGCGTTTAATCCTGAATGCCTCTTGCCGACTGTAAAGCACGGGGTTGGCTCCATTAAGGTATGGGATGCGATATCTTAGCGCGGTCTTGGACCACTTGTTATTCTGCATGGGAGAATCAAATCCAATCACTATCTAAGCATTCTAGGCGATTATGTCCATCCTTTTTGTCTAGACTGTATTCCTTGAAGAGTGACCACTTTTTCAAGACGACAACGCCCCTATCCACACTGCTAGGTGTGTTCAAGCATGGTTCGAAGAGTATGACGATGAAGTTGAACATCTTGCCCTCAATCTTCGGTCTTGAACATTATTGAACATTTATGGGAATATTTGGAGTCCAAACTTCGTTCCCGATTTCCACCTCCATCCAGCCTTTCGAAATTAGAGACCATTCTGGAGGCGGAATGGCTTAATATTCCTTTAAATATTGTCCATATCCTTTATGCATCTATCCCACGTCGCATTAAATCTGTACTTCAGTCAAAGGGTGGTCCAACACCCTATTAATAAAAAGATTTTCCATTATTTCACAGGTGTTTGTATTATTTTGTCCTCCATCTGTATATATTAATTGTGTAACATCTGGGGTCGCTAGTTAGGGATCACGACTACAATTAACACTTAGCGCTGCGCCAAGATCTCAATTTGTAAGTTTCTGTCTCTTGACCAGATCGCGTTGGTTCATTAGTTGTCTATATAAATATATTATGTGATGCATTTTTGTGAAAGTTGATGTTTATTAATATAAGCAGTAATTTGAATGATATCTAGTCTATCAAAATATATAGCGCAAATCCATTTCAGGGTACCAGACCCTGACGATTTCATTTTTAAAGCGGGGCTGCAGTAAATTTCTTTTTTTCCTACGGAGATCATGGCAAAGAAGATTGTAAGATTTTTATGAAAATCGTTAAAAAATTATGTTCTTGTTATAGAAATTTCATGTAAACTCAAATTCCTTGTAATCTCTTTTTGGATTTCGCTTTAAATTAACCATTTATGGAGGAGTTAAATTCAAATAAATACAAATTCATGGATAATTTAAGCTTTTGAAGTTTCTGCAGTAGTTCCTGAAACATCTGGTGATTTAGGCCTACAATTAATATTAATCGTAATTTCCTGCTGGGTTATAGTACCCAAAGATAAAAATCACGTTTCATTTCTGGGGAAGGGTTATGACGTTGGGGTATTCGCTATTTTCTCTTCACTAACCTTGGGAACTTTCACTGAGATTGATTGCATGAAATAACAATTTTTTCCCAACCAAAATGAAACGTGATTATGTTAATTAGATGAAAGTTGAAATAAAGTGAAATGATTCAGATATAATAATGTATAAGTAAAGAGAAATTTAGAAGACATAGAGAAGGTAACTTTGGGTACAGATATAGAAAGTAGCGGGTGCTACTATTAGGGGTGACAGCTATCGACTGTTGGAGATATTGTCAAGCGACTTCAACGGATAGGCCTCGGTAAGTTAAATTATTCTCAACAATAATTAAATTGGTCGGCTAAGATTGAAGTCTAAAAAGAGATCCACTATATTATAATAATTGAATAATTCGAGATAAAAACCAACGTTTTTGTACGGTGGCAGACTTTATTAAAAAAAATATTGAAATACTGTCGCAAATGTCTAAATATTGCATTGTTAAGCGAGTAAGAACGATTTCCAAAGTTTCAGAACTCTACCTTGATGGGAAGTTGATTAAATTAACGATCGGAAATTTGATGACACACTGATACATACACCAAGAGAGATACATAAAAACGTTATAAAAATAAATATTTGAGTTGGATTAGTCTTGAGTGTCTTTGGACTATTTATTGAAGTTAAAAGTTTGTTATATTTAATTGAATTATGGCACAAGAGTCAGACAGAAGCGGGGTACCGTTACAAGGATAGAAACTACTGATGTTATTTAAAGACAAAATTCTATGAGAAGATCACCTTTCTGAAAGCTGAATTTAAAATTTTCATCAGTTAAAAGTTCGACTGATTCCTCTTGAAGCTGAACATCTGCTGTCTATTCACAAAAGGGTTACAAATCCACTGAGGTACGTCCAAGCACAAAAAATCCTCAAAACGCTCAGAAAAGTACTTGTACAGACTCGTTCATAATAAACTTGTGTCTCATCGAAAGGGATTGCACTGCTCTTATGTAGATCTGACAATATTAGAAACTGGCTGAACTCGTTGTGACTAAAATTCTACTTCCACAAAGTGAGTTTGTTTAGGAAGGCTGAAATAACAGTTTTTTGTTGTGATCAAATTGAGCTCGTTGCCTTGAAGCAGCAAAATAATTCCATTGAATTTTGCGAATAAATCAGCCTTATAACCAACACCTATTTTAAATTATATCAATTTGTCTCTCAGAGCTATATCCTTCTCTTCGAGAAACTCAAGCACAGAATCGAAACGATTCCAGAATTGATTAAACCAGGCGTCTTTGAGATTCAGTGAATTTCGGTGTGTACAAGCAAGCGATTGAATTTTTCATCGTTGTCCTTTCACAGCTGCCCAAATAATTGATCGTTGAAAGAATTACTGCGAATTTTGTTCTCAATAGAGATTACATATATTAATGACTGAAGTGAGGGTCACTGAAGTTTTTTTGCTTCTTAAATACTGTCTCTGAATCATGCAGTGAACAGCTAAAAATATCTGGTACCTCCCTCTTCAAAAGGGCGATGATCCCTCGATGACGGATCACCATTGCAGAAACTCCATCAGTGGCAGCAGACATAATGTTTGCAAGATGAATATTTTTCTCTTCAAAATAATCTTTAAAGTATTAACTGTAGATACTGTATTTCTCGACATCTTTACGATAATTAGAGTTGAATGCCATTGCGTGCCCATACATACAAAGACAAAACTATCGCTAACTACCGAGAGACAAAATACCTATCTTCTTCTTTTTCCTTTCTTTTATACAATGGAAACACAATATTCTTTCCTGAAGAAAGGAAACATAGAGGATGAAACTTACTCATTCTAGAGCCGTAAGTACGTTTTATCACTGGTACAAATGGTGTTAATATATTTGGGAGTTTTAAAATTGAATTCCAAAACATGCTCATATCGCCCTCCTACCACCCAAAACACGGCTATAGTTGCAGCCCAAAACAAGTTCATCGCTCCTCATTATCCTCCCACCGTTCCTAGGGTGGGGAAATTTTCACCCTCGTTCAGAACCAATGCCCTACACAGACAGAAATCAAAATCTCACCAGACCATTAGCTCTGGCTTTTGCCCTTTCTAATATCTTCGAAAGAATATTAGCTAGTCAAAATGCTTACTTTCTAACGATCGATGGCAGTTACGGCGATTGGGGGTGAGCGCCTTTTCCCTGTTTCGAGGGAGATTTTCTCCACATTTTAGCCACCTAAAACTATAAACAAAACATTTGTATAAATTCCATTGTCCTATCTTCCTTTTAATTCTCTTTTTCATTTTTTTTATTCAAACATTTACTTAGAGAAAATATGAATACTACCATGCATCGCGGCTCGGTTGAGATTCATGCGTCACGGCTAATCGTTTATTAAAGTACCACGGCAAATAGCGGAGACTTTTGCTGAAGAATGAGAATTTTTGTTATTTTGGATGAACTGATTTCATCGGTTCTAGCTAATTTTTAAAGAAGTATTCGTTGATTCACTTGTCTTTTAGATTCTTCGATGTTGGGTCTCAAAGTCCTCCTTTTGGTGTGGTATGGATGTTAGGAGAGAGGGGTGCCAGCTCATGTGTCGTCCTCGTCACTTGACCGTGGTTCAAAATTACGAGGTCCGTCGCCAATAGTCCTAGTGTTGCTTCTAGTGCGATGTTGATAAAACTAAACTAAACTAAAATTAGATCCTTCGAACAAAACCTCGAAGATATTCGAATGAATTTAATGCTATGTAAATACTACATACGATAACTTTACGCATTTGAGAATAAATCAAATCGATTGATTTTAAGGGAATTTTTTTTTTTTTTTTTTTTAGAAAAAGAACAAATTAATAAACATCCACATATGGAATATATGTAACATTTAAAAATTCCTATTCTACTCTTATTCTCTTTCTTAATACAAAACCATAAGAAACTTTCCATAACCATATAAACTATTTTAGTAAATCATTCTAAAACTTGATCAAATTCAAATTAGTATCAATATCAAGTATTGCAACAATACGAGGTGTGGCTATTAAATAACGAGACTGACGCTGCTACCAAAGTACGCAAGCGTCAAACGCCAGCTGTTAAGCATGAAGCCTCCTCTATCGAATGTTGTGCCTCACGCTTCTGTAAACAAATCCGTATAGCCGTAACCTTCGTTCGCATTAGAATTTTTTTTTTTTTTTTGTTTCGTCGAAAAAAATGATAAGTGTAACAATAGAGCAACAAATTGGTGTGAAATTCCACACGAAACTTGGAAAAAAATCGCAGTTGAAACTTATAATTTAATGAAAGAATAACCATGGCAATGAATATTTATCCCGTGCAAGTGTTTTTAAATGGTTTAAGTGTTTTCAAGATGGTTGAGAAGAACTTAAAGACGGTTTACGCCCGGTCGCCTTTCCACGTCAAAACCGAATGACATAAAAAAAAAAATCAATAATTTAGTTCGATTTAACCGTCGGTTAAGTATTCGTGCAATTGCTGAGACTGTAGGAATTGACAAAAAAAAAAATCCGTACGGCAAATTTTCCATAGCATTTTGAACATGTAAAAAGTGTGTGCCAAAATGGTGCCTAAAATTCTCACGTTTGAACAACAAAAAGCTCACAAAAATGTTTGTAATCATACTTTGAATGCTATTGAAAATGACCCAAACTTATTCGAGAGGATAATAAAGAGTGACGAATCGTGGTTTTTTACTTATGATATTGAAACGAAGCGCCAATCCATGCACTGGAAGAGCCCATCTTCACCGATAGCAAAAAAACTCGAATGAGCAAATCAAAAGTCAAAGCAGTGATGATTGTTTTTTTTTCCCGATATTCATGGGATTATGTACCTTCACTGGGTTCCTGAAGGTCAGACCATTAATCCACATTACTACTTTCAAGTTCTTGCTGAACTCCGTGAAACAATAACGAAAAACAATCCGAATTGTGGAAGGACAAGTCCTTCCGCATTACCTGACAAGTAGTTTCTAGCCAAGTACAGCATCCCAGTGTTAGACCATCCACCTTATTCACCGGATCTTGCGCCATGAAACTTTAATCTGTTTGCTAAGGTGAAACCTGCACTAAAAGGAACAATATTTGAGTCCGTTGAAGCTGTTAAAGAGAATGCGTCCTGAAAGAGCTGAAAGAAGACTTCCAGCACTGTTTCGAATAATGGAAGATTCGCGTGAAGCGTTGTAGGGATAGAGGAGAGCTCTACATTGAAGGAGATAATAAGCAAATATGTATATGAAATCAAAATAAAATGTTTTACAACGTCAGTCTCGTTATTTAATAGTCCCACCTGAAGTTGTTTTGCGTTGTAAACCCTAAAATACATGCTAGCAATCAAAAATATTTTTGGGATATTTATAAATGCATAAACGAAGTTTTCATGTATTTTTCTACACTATTTAGCAAATTATTTAAATGCTTTTTTCGGTTTCTTATTGATATCTAACAAAAATGCGAAAATTTCAGCATTGGTTCAAATATTTAAAAATAACAATATTGATTAGATTAAGAATTACAGATACAATTAAATGGGAAAATACAGTTCTGATTCATTTGGATACAGAAACCGATTACGAAACGGATTTGAAAAATTGAAAAGAGCTGCTTTCCGAAACGAATTGTTCCTGTCAGCTTTTACTTATCTTTCCAAATTCATTCAGATTGCGTTGAAAACGTATCCAAAATAAATCATTTTGGAACGTTGCCTGTGTGTCCTTATATTCTTCCCTCTTCTTATTTTGTGTTGTCTCTTAAATTCCCCCTGCCACTTTAAATTCCCAATTACTGGAACTGATCGAGCGGAAACTGCATCCTCATTATTATGGATCTGTACCTTTCAAAGACAGTAGAACAGATATGTTTCAAACACCTAAAGCTATAGTGGATGCAAAGATAGAGAAAAATTCTTCGAGATCATTAGTGTAGAAATAAAAAGCGCTTACCACTCTTTATGTTTAAATGAATTTCTTTGTAATGTATTCATATTCATATTGGTATTACAAGAAAAATAGCACTTTGAATCCAAAAAAAATTCCTCTCAAACATATTTCAAAGTCGACGAAAGGGTTTTTATCGACGAGGGTTATTCTAAAGGGTACACCTCAAGGCAATGTTCTCTCCCTTATACCATATGTAATTTACTAGTTATGCATGAATTTTTGAAAAATTAGACACTGGAGTCGAAGGCTGAATGTATGCCGATGATATTTTTATTTGCTACTCTCATCAAACCCTCGATATTATCCGCAGAAAATCGCAAAATATTCTGATAACAATCGCACAATGGTGTGACCATTGGAAATGTACTTTAAGTCCTAACAAAAGTATAATAGCAAAACTTCCTAATAAAAATAATTCCCGCATTTTTTAATCTTATGTTGGCAGGGTTCCCATTCCAATGAAAATCTTTCATCAAACATCAAAGAGTATATTTTTCTAAATGAAATCAAAATATCTTGATATAAATCAAATAAAACATAAATATGTGAAAAAATTAATGGTCTTAAGGTACAGTGCATGGCTGGCCAACTCTTTGCAGACTGCGCCAATTTTTTGACAGACAAATTTAGATGTGTTATATAACTCGAATTTTTCTTTTTATATCGTCTTACATTCATGGTTAGGGTTTGGTGAATAGAGATAAGGATAAAATCTGCTTCGCTTAGGGGAGGAATAACTTAATCACGCACTTAAATTAATTAATTTACGTCCAGTTTAATGAAGCAACAACCTGCAATAGTCAGGAATGATCTCCTGTACAAGATGATAATCACTTCATGATGGTGCTATTGGTGCCAGAAAGTCTCGTTTGGTGGAGAAAACTCTGGAACACAGCTGTTGACACTAGGAACGAGATCAGCTCGGAACTTGGATTTGTGTT
This sequence comes from Nephila pilipes, assembly GCA_019974015.1. Taxonomy (NCBI): domain Eukaryota; kingdom Metazoa; phylum Arthropoda; class Arachnida; order Araneae; family Nephilidae; genus Nephila; species Nephila pilipes. The sequence goes on along the minus strand of BMAW01046626.1, from coordinate 24,107 downwards.
TGTTCTCTCTACTTGCTAGAAGGAGTACTAGCATATATTTAATAACCTTTATAATAGAAGATGTTTGTAGAAATAATTAACTTTTTAAATTCATTTAATTATCATAGTTAAATAAAAATATCTATTGTAGCATATAAACATTACTTAACAGTAATGGAATTTTTAAGCCCGTTTGCATTTCGAAAGTCTTTTATTGTTTGATGTTAAATTTATTACCGAGAGCAGCAGATAATTCTCCAAATGTGAATGTTACTCATGACTTTGCTTTGCTTTTAATCATTTTCATTGATAAAAATGTACTTTCACTTGTAATGAAGGCCAGAAATTAATTACTTCAGAAGCATTTTGGTCAAGAAAAAGCTCATCAAATTTTATTTTGAAAAATCACTCAATTTCTAAATCATTCAGTAATTTGTATGTTGCAAGAAATCTGTATCGTAATTTTTTCTTTAAGTGTAAATGGGTTTGTATAGGTGAGAATGCAGTTTTCTTCTTTAGCCAAATCATGAAAACGACTTTCAAATGTCCCTTGCAATATCTTGATTATTTTTCAATATATTTGATCAAATTGCTATTATTCTCAGTACATTTTCAAATATGGAAATTGTCTCAAATCCTCATTTTCTAATTGATCTATAAACAGTTTTAATTTCATTTCAAATTAATTGATGCTATTTACTAAGCTAGGAAATAATTTACTCTTGTCTTATAGTCTTAAATTTAGATCACTGAGATGGCTAGTAATATCAATTAAAATGCTAAATCAAATAACCAGCTGTTGTGAAATAAGTGTTCTTTCATCAGGTAGTTCATTCTTTGTTCAAAAAAAATTAGATGCAATATTTTTCAATTTCCAAAATCTACTCAGAACCTACTCTCTAGAAAGCCAGCATATTTCACAATGAAGGTTAGGATCCCCATATTCCAAATCTAACAGTTCACAATATTCTCTGAATTCTTGACTGTTTAGTCTCTTGCACTAATTTCATTCACACGTTTCACAACCGGTAACATAACATGTTGCATTTCTAAAGTTTTGGCAGGAAGAGCATCTTATTATTGTATAAATGTAACAACATTTTAGTATAGGACGATTCAAAAAACTTTCAAGCAAAATTACAGCGCCATTGACTTTATTTATCACTGATGGCGCTCCGTTAGTTCACACACTGATGATGAGTTTGCCACTATCCAATTTTAGATCATAATTTTACTTTTTCAAGTATATCTGATCATCTTGTTTTACCAAGCAAAGACTCCAGACTGGCAAGTTATTAAATTAGCTAATGAATTCCTCTTAAAAAATGTTTAACTGTGCAACATCAAATATGTCCATTGATTCATCCAAAGCGAGAGAAAAGAAAATACAAGAATGGACACAGTCTTTCAACGGATGCATCCTGAGTGAGTTCCTCGATACTTCTCATAACTGTCTACCCTTGATATAGTAATTTTGTCTACTTTCCTTTTAAAACATTTATTATCAAGATGGTGTGAAAAAATTTGGATATAAAGCTTGGTAATATCTTCTCCGTCAGAAAATGGCTTCTTGTTTCCTCAAATGCAAAAGCAGTTTCACATGACGCTTCTGTCAGTGCTAAATCTTCGCAACTTACTTTAGCAAATATATTTTGAGTTCTTATTTCTTCCCTTTTCTTAATCACATATTTTTTTCGCATAAGTCGAACTCGAAAACAAACATTTTTACTTCTATGTAAGTCTGATGCTGTGTTTTATAGTATCGATTAAGATCATGTCTTCTATTACGAGAAAAAATACTTTCACAAACAAAGCAAAACGGTTTTTTATGAATTTTCTACAAATAATAACTACTTTCCACAATTTTCACTGTTCATTCAATTTACGCTTATTAAGTAAATTACACAAGATTAACCCAGTTTATAAATCTTTCATATGCAATTTACACTGATGAAATTGTACATGGAAGTTTCAAAATAAAAATTTATTAGTTCTCATTAAAAGTGGATTGTTTCGTGAAACAATCGATCTCAATTTTCCAAAAATTTTCATAATATCTGCAAATGCTATAAAGAACCAACAAATCACATCTATTGCAGGTATTTCACAAATATACACTCTATAACAAAACAAAACAAAAACGCACCAAAAAGGAGTTGTCTGATTGCAATGAAATTTCGTATGCAAAGACATTTGGACCGAACACACAAATGATTAAAATTTGTTGTCCAATGAATGAATAGCGGGACCTTCAGCACATCGGAATTGCGCACTCAGCAGGTGTATATAAGAAACGATTCTCAATCTGATGGTCACATTTTCTGTTGCATTACAATTTAAAATACCTTTCGTGAATGAAAAAATGCCTCGCCGCAGGATTCCAGCTCATTACGAGAAACTGTTTGAAAGAGGTCGTATCATAGAATTGATTGAGGCAGGTTGGGCAAATCGGAGAATCGCTCGCCATATGGGTCGGAGCGATTAGAAGATGCTGACATGAATGGGTGGACAATGACAGATTTCAGCGTCGTGATGGTAGAGGTCGACTTAGGGCCACAGCAGATCGAGAGGACAGAATGATTGTCAGATCAGCTGTCACAACGCCTGATTCATCGTTATTAACCATCAAACTTGCGATCCCTCCCACGACTGTCCACCATGACCATTCACAGACGGCTGATAGAGCGAAATCTACCCTCGTACTGACCATAACGCCACCTGCCCCTCACGCCTGCACACTGTTGAGCCAGATTACAGTGGTGCTTGGCTCGATTAGGTTGGAGTGATGCTGACTGGGAACGTATAGTGTTTAGCTACGAATCCCGCTTCAAACTATGGCCTGACGATCATCGAAGACGTGTCTGGAGACGGCAACGTACCGATCCTGCTTTCACTATTGCTCGCCACATAGGTCTTCAACCAGGAGTTATGGTCTGGGGTGCCATTTCCATTGATAGAGGATCACTTTGGTCGTAATTAGAGAACTACTTACAGCACAGCGGTACGTCGACGACATTCTGAGACCTGTTTTGCTACCGTTCCTTTTGCAGTACCCTGGCCTTACTTTTCAGCAAGATAATTGCGGACTACATACGGCACGTGTTGCCATGAACTGTCTTACAGCTTGTCAAACACTCCCTTGGCAGCCAGATCTCTCAGCAAGAGAGCATGCCTGGGATATAGTGGGAAGGCGACTGCATTCTAACAGGTCAATTGAAAAGTCCCCGGCCTACCATAGTAAAACACATTTCTTTTTTTTACAAAATTAGTTTTTTTTATTCAACATAATTCCCTTCAAGGGTGATACACTGATTATAACGACCCTCCAACTTTTCGATACCATTTTTTTAGTACGATTTGTCCTTTGCTTCAAAATAGGCCTCAGTTTCGGCGATCACCATTCGACGAAAATTTCTTCCCAGCGAGCATTCTTTTGAGATCTGAGAACAGGAAATAGTCGCTGGGGGCCAGATCTGGAGAATACGGTGGATGAGGAAGCAATTCGAAAACCCAATTCAGGGATTTTTGCCATCGTTTTCGCTGACTTGTGACACGGTGCATTGTCTTGGTGAAGCAGCACTTTCTTTTTCTTCAAATGCGGCCGTTTTTCGGCGATTTCGTCCTTCAAACGGTCCAATAACGCTATGTAATAGTCGCTGTTTATGGTCCTTCCTTTTTCAATGAAAATTATTCCATGTGCATCCCAAAATACAGACGCCATAATCTCGCCAGCCGACTGTTGCGTTTTCACACGCTTTGGAGCGGGTTCATCGTGTGCAGTCCACTCGGATGACTGTCGATTGGACTTCGGAGTGAAATGATGGAGCCATGTTTCATCCATTGTCACATATCGACGCAAAAACTCGGGTTTATTACGCTTGATCATCTTCAAACACTGCTCCGAATCATCAACTCGTCGTTATTTTTGGTCAAAAGTGAGCTCGCGCGGCACCCACTTTGCACAGAGCTTTCTCATACCCAAATATTCGTGAATGATAGGATGTATACGTTCAGTTGATATCTTTAGAGTGTCTGCTATTTTATTCAATTTCAATTTACGGTCATTCAAAATCATTTTGTGGATTTTTTTTAATGTTTTCGTCGGTAACAACCTCTTTTGGGCGTCCACTACGTTCACCGTCTTCGGTGCTCATTTCACCACGTCTAAACTTAGCATACCAATCCTTGATGGTTGATTTTCCTGGAGCAGTGTCCGGAAACTCGGCATCAAGCCAAGTTTTTGCTTCAACTGTATTTTTCCCTTCAAAAAGCAATATTTTATCAACACGCGAAATTCCTTTTTATCCATTTTTTTCACAATAACAAAAGTTGCTTCACGCAAAATGCTATAGTTCACAAACTAATGATCCGACAGCTGTCAAATTTATACACGCATTTTTTGAGGGTTAGGGCTAACTAAAAAACATATGAATTTAATTCCAGTAGCGCCATGTATATGTCAGGCCGGGGACTTTTCAATTGACCTGTTACCATAGAATGTTGATGACCTCATCCGACAATTGGAGCAAATGTGGCAAGAAATACCGCAGGAGACCATAAGGGAGCTTTATCACTCTATACCACGTCGTGTGGCAGCATGCATCAAGGCTAGAGATGGGGCAACACTTTATTGAGCTCGTTACTTTGTAACTATGTTACTCTGAAATAAATCATTCAATTTTTCTGAAATTTTAATTATTTTCTATTCTGTACATCATTTTCCTGTCTACCAATTTTTGTCTCCATCGAACAACTCCTTCTTCGTGCGTAGTTTTTTTTTTTTTTTTTTTTTTTAATAGAGTGTATTTCTTTTTCATATAGAATATGTTCCATACATTACTCGGTTTTATCTGCACTAAAAAAATTACTTGATTTAGTCACCAAAAGTAAGTAACAGATTAAAAATAGCAAACTTTTTCTTAAATTATCCCCTTATCTTAATCAGTTGATCTTCCTTTGTATTCTGGAACACTCGAACATCTTCTGGGATGAACAAATGTATAAAATTGTAAGATTGGACACCAATTTTAATGCTTACATAAAATCACACACACATACAATTGCCACAAAAAACAGCTAACACATCGATCAATAACTCCCGAGTCTAACATTGAAAACAACATTTTTTTTGCAAAATTTTTTTTTTTCGCAAGAAATCTTTTTTGTTGCGAGTAAATAGCGATAAACAGCTTTCTGAATCATCGACTCGTTGCTGTTTTTGTTCCATCGAAAGCAATTGCGGCACCCACTTGGAAAAAACCTTTTTCACTTCACTTCAAAAAACCTTTTTCAGTAAATACACTTCCATATGATATCTGTGTCATCTCAACAATCTCACGGAGCTTCACTTTACGATCTTTCATTACAATTTTTGTCACTTCACTCACATTTTCCGGTGTAACGGCTTCCACAGGTCTACCCGAGCGTTCCGCGTCATTTGTGTCGGTACGACCACGTTTAAACTCGGCAAACCACCGACAAATCGTTGCTTTTGATGGACAAGAGTCCGGGTAACATTTTTCAATCCATTGTTTCGCTTGCACGGTGTTTTTCCCCATTAAAAAACAATGTTTTATCGGAACACGAAACTCGGTTTTTTCCATTTTTTAAACAAACTACAAAACGACTTTACTCCAACCTCGATAACTCAGCTGTTTCTGGTCCGATCGACTTAAAATTTTGACACGTTTCAAGCAAAGGTTAGTACTCTAGAAAGACCTGGTTACTGGTTTACTACGAGCGCCATCTCTGGGTTAGTCTCGGGAGTTATTGATTGATGTGTTATAATAATATTTTCCAAAAAAACTTTGCAATTTTTGTAAGCATTCCACATACAAATAATATATAAAATTGGACAAACAACATTAAATAAAAGATATTGAGTATTCAAATCATTTGCAGAATGGTCATTACTACAGACTTTTGCTCAAATATAGTTTACAATATTACATGCTATGTTTAGCACTTGTAACTACACAATAACTTGGAGCAAATTTTTTTACATGCAGAAAACACTTATATCTACAAAATTATTTCTAGAATGTTCTCAAAATCAAATCCCTAAAGCACTAACACTTTCAAAGAACTTGTGGACAGTGCAATGATAAAACAGGTATTAATATTTTTATTAAGAATGAAATATTTTGATATTTATTAAATCAAAAGAATATTGTTCTGAGAAATAACCTTCATTGCTCCACATCCTTCAAAATTCAACCAATCAACAATTAAACAAACAATTATGAATTTAATTTATCATTTTAATACTTCTTAATGGACTGAGATGGCAGAGGTACCTTGTCACTCAAAGAAAAGTTTGTATTTATGATATTTTATTGAATACCAGCTAAAGAACCATGTTCAATTTCCCAATTACTCTAAATTATTATTAAAATCCACTTTATGAAAAAAATTTGTTTTGTGTAAGTCAAAGCACAGAAAACTTAGTGCTTGGTTAAGGCAAAAAGAAATGTTATAAAAAGAATTAAAATATTTTATTCCGCTATCATTAGTTTGAGAAACATATTATTTGAATATAAATTATCTGAAAACCAAAGATAATAAATAATATTTATTTAAAAAATCAAAATAATTTTTACATGCAATTTTTTTTTAAAAAAAATATAATGACTAGGCATGAGGAGATTTTAAATAATCTATTTTAACAAATATTTTTAATAATAATATTCAAATGAATTTTAATAAAACTAATAATGGTTTCCGCAACTTTAATTTAAAATATACCTTTCTGCAGTTAATTCTTCTCGAATACCAGATTGCTTGATGAGAGATTCATATCTTTTGAATTCTTGAGTGAGCTAGAAAGATTAAAAAAAATTAATGCTGACAATAGATAAAAAATATGCATAGATTGTCCTAAGAACTTTGAAGTTTTTTTATATGATATAGTAGATGGCCTCTGGACATGCTTCTTAGGCAAAAAAAAAAAAAATTATCTTACAAATATTGATTTTTCTATGAGTGAAGATATAGTGTTTTCTTTCTTGAGATTAGTATTTTCAAAGATGTAAAACACAATTGTTTAGTTTTAAAAACAATGGATAGAAAATAAATGAATTAATGGTTTTATAATTTTTTTTTATACTTATTTTGTAAAATGATTTTCATCATTTACTATATTTAACAATACTTGGTTAAATCTGCCACTTTGCATACTAGCTAAGAGTTTAGTTTGCTGATTAGGAGAACATCTGATGCAATTTTTCATTATTAAATTATCATGATTTAAATAAATGAATCATTTGTATGTGTCATTATTACAAGTTATTCTTGATCCTTCTTTAATTAAGAATTTACTTAACAAAGGTAAATTGAAAATAATTGCAGTTTAAAATTACATAGGATATGAGAAACTAATTTATATCCGAAATTTCTCAAAAATAATTTCATTTTAAGCGAGTGTTATTATACTTTAAAAATAAAAATTACTATTTATATAAAATTAATTTTGTATAAAATAATAATCTGGTAGTATAATTTAGCATTATATATATATATATATATATATATATATATACATTGTCATCTTGAATTGCATCAATTTATTAATAATATTAATAAAAATATTTTAATGAATAGAAGAAAGACAAAAATAAATTTATAGTTATTAAGCAAGGATCACGAATAAAACCTTTCTCTGACTATTCATTTACTTAAATTTGTAATATTATTAAAAAGACAATAAATATAATAAAAAATACAATGAAAAGTATTCAAAACATTGCATATATCTAATGTTTTTGTTGTGTGTGTAATTAAACACGATATGTAAATCAAAAACATATTAGGAAGTAATCTGAATACTTAAAACAATATGCAATATTGTATATATATATATATATTTAGATAAACCAGTTTAATAGAGACAAAATAAAGAAAAATTTGAAATGCAAAGTGTTTATTTATAATAATTAATTTTAAGAATACTCACTTGAAGAGGATTAGATTTAGATGAGCGTAGTTGGTCTCGCAACTTTGAAGCTACTCTTTTCTTAGCAGACAGCATATTTTGATCATACTGAGCAATAGAAGTTATCCACAATGCCTCTGTATATGGATTATAGTTCAGTGGATTAAGACCAGACAAAGGTTTTAAAGCTTTCTCTATTTCTAACAAAGCTTTCTCTTCAGAATTTAATAAATTATTTACTTGACTATGCACACTTCTTAGTTGTAGAATCTAAAATCATGAATAAAATATGAAGCTGTGGGTGATTTAAAGAAGCAATATAAGTACAATTCATGTTTTTAAATAATGATTAATAACTAATTATATAGCTTTTAAAATAAAAATAAATAATAATCAGTATCTAAAAAATATTTCATATACCTCATTAAGTCGTTTGCAGAAGTTAACTAAATATAATGGAATGAATATTTTTTTCTTCCAAGGATGTGGTGAATAGTTAGACCAAAAAAGACCCGTAAGTTTTTGGCAAGAATCAATCCAGCTTTCACATAAATCAATACCCTGAAGAAGTTGATCTTCAACTATGGAAAATTTTCCAGTCCATAAATTGATATCTTGCATCTTACTCTGAATGTAATTGACACAACAGTTACCTGTACGAAATATTCAAGGACAATAAAATTAAAGTCATGTAATGGCTAAATTTTTTATTATTCTAACTGTAATTACATTTCTATAGCATAACTTTAATTTTTTGATGTAAATCATTTAATAACAAAAATAAATTCAAAATTAATTAGTTATTACATATTAATATAATATTCATTGTGCAATTAACATATAAATATTGAGAAAAAAGTGCTTAAAATGAAACCAAAATAAATAAAACTTTAAACGATTTTTGTGCAATAGGTGAAATATTCCACATACTTAGATTCAATTAAAAATATCTTAAAATTATGGCTGGAAAATTGCTAAATTTTATGTTTAAAATATTTAAGTAAAGTAATGGGAAAGTTTTCTCATTATTTTTATTTAAAATTATTAAAATAAAACTATGTATGTCAATTTTAAAAGTTATAATTTAATTCTAACTTGAATTTGATAATATACATTCTTTAGTTTTTTTTTTTTTTTTTTTTTTTCAAAATTTACACAAAAGAATTTTTATCTCATTCATTTCTAAGAGGCAAAACCAGTTCAATTAAATTTTAATACTTCAAACATAAGAAAAAAAGACATTTTAAGAAAACAGAATACCTCATTCATTCATACTCTTTTGAAATAATCTTAGCAAGATTGAAGATAAATATGCACAATAATTTCATAATACTCTAATTAATTGTATTGTATTGCACTTTTACAATATGAGGAGAAATTGAAGTATATTTTTTAATTCTCAAGTAACAATTGCTATCACAAAACAATTTTCTAATAGATTAAATATTTTCATTTTTTTAATTAATATAGCAATTCCCCAGTAAAAAAAAGTTGAAGTTTGAAAAAGAAAATAAAAATTTCATTATATATATATATATATATATATATATATATATATATATATATATATAATGAAATTTTGCCTAGATAGAATTATAAAAATAATATACCAATAATATCCATTAAGTTTTCCATCCTGCTAGCAGGAAATCCAGGTGAATGTTCATCTTGTTTCCATAAATCATCTAATACATTAAATGCAGTAGTCAGAGAGTCTTTAAATTCACCATAAGGCAATCTTTCTAATGAACTAAAAGCTGTTTCAAATGGCTGAAGAACTTTACAAAAGAAATTTGCTCTTTCTTTTTGTTCAAGAGTAGGTAATGATTCTTGTAAATCTTTCCAATATTTATATTCATCCAAAGGAGTAAAAATGACTAAAAAATTTTTTTTCAAAGTTAGGAAACTGCTTATTTAACTGAAAAATGTAATTACATCATACAAATTATTTGATAAATAGCATAAAATATTGCTACACATTTTATCTCCAACAGACAAATATATTAATCAGTGAACACTAGAAATAATCACACATTAATAGATTAAATCATGAATTATCCAAACACCAACCAACCAAAACTTCACTTAATCGAAAGCATTCCAATAAGCAAATTCTAATTTTTCATAAGCTATAGGCCTACTTTAATGGCCATTTTCAACTTGTCAAACTGAGCTATTCACTTCTTTGCAATGCAAAATGTATACAATTTTGTGTTTAATATCACTGTCCCTAAGTTTCATATTACTTCTATGGCAATGGAGAAAACATATGTATAAACTAAATTGAATAATTTAATCCAATTCAATATAAATTTATTAAACATATCACTCAGATTTATAGGTATAAAATAGGCAACACAGTAAAAATGAGGGGGGAAAGTTAAAATATCATTAAAAGCGTAAAATTTTTTGGCAGGGCATATATAGCTGAACCTTGTAATTTGCATTTACAAGTTTCAGTTACAAACATTGTGCAAAAATATTTATAACAAATAACAATGTTGAGATATTGTTGCAAGAAATAATATTATTTCATTTATTGAGTATATACAAATAATTTACATAAATTTAGGTCAAATTTACAAGGAATGCTAAATATAATTCAAATTTTACTCTATAAGAGGGGGAAAAAATGAATTGATACTAGTTGGATTCTTCCAAGAAGTTTTTACATTACTTATTTATATTTTTTACTTAAGAGACTAAATCTAATGCCAAGACACCATAATGCTTTGGGGGGAAGGGCGTTTAAGTACTTTAAAAATGTCATAATTTCTGAAACTTTTTTTTATTCCCAGTTTTTCTCATACAATATATTTATTGTCATCTTCCAATTCAATGGATTATGTTGAAAAGTCCTAGTAACGATGTACATTTGTTTAATTTGATCATTTACTGTCTCTCATATTCTTAATTATTTAAATGACAGACTAAGATGATTAATTTTTAATTAATATCTATTATATGATACTTATCCTTCCCCACCCCCTTTTCATCAGATTTCTGGAAACATTTATTTCCTTTCTTATGTTACTCTAGACATGTTTTATTAAACTCACTACTCAAAATGCTTTGATAACTTTAGATAACAGATAAGATGCTTTTAAGATAGCATCAGGTGCTGAACTTTAAAATGATTCTGATTACCTTAAACTCTAGTGAATGACATTATTATATTGCTTGAGGTACAGGAAGAATGTTTTTTTTTTATATTCATAAAATAAATATCTGTGAGATAAAACTTAATATTAATTATAAAATATTTCTTTTTGCTTGTTTTTAAACTCTTGCCAATCATCATGTATTCAAACAAGGTTTTAAATTTCCCATTTTACTGTAATGCCTGTCAATAAGTAATACTTATATACCTGGATTTTTAAATATTATGGATCTTTCAAAATTATTTTTCATTCAGTTTTAAAGATTCTATCTAAGGCTTGCAAGTGTGAAAGATATCAACTTTTCATATTACATTTTTGCTTTGAATAACAGCATCAACTACTCTCTTATGATTCCCTTCTACAATAATCTTCCTTCAAAAAAGAATTTTGACCAGGAAGAACTGGACAGAAAAAAAAAACCAGGTTCATCTGAATAGTATAAACATCTTTATCTGGACATTTTCAGAATAATTTTAGTAACTTTTTAGCTCATTCTTTAACACATCACTCGACATCAATATGTTGCTATCGTAATGACAGAAATATGACTTCCCTTTAAATATGAAAATGACCCTAGCCACTATTTGATATTTTTAAGTCACAAATCCAAACACTTTTAAAGATTCCCAAACTCTTTCTTATAGAAATGGAATACAAAAAAAGGCAAATTCTAGCTTTCTGTGCAGAAACAAACCAACTTCAAATAACTGTGTTTATATCAAATCTATCAATCTTTAAAAGTATACTTTTTCTTGTCTAATTTCCAGTTTTTTTAACCAATCTTCCTATATCCTGCATCTTTTTTTACTATAATTACAACTTGTTTGAGTAATACCAATTGTTACATTTATTTACAAATATATAAATAATTATATTTTTCACAAATTTCAAAGACAATTTTTGTGTTTTTTACTGAAGGAGATCCATAACCAATTTAAGCAAATTTCTTAAAAAATGGTTTATCTAACAAACTATATGATTTCAACTGCAACTAATGCTGTGTTAAGAATTTTAACTTTTTTTTAAATGGGTTTCTAGGAATTTTTTCTCATCTTAACCTATTTTGACTATTTCTAATCCTTATTTTAATCAATTTGAAACATTAAATAATTTACGACTTATAAATATACAGGTTCTGTCTTACTAAGAAAGTTTACACTCTTCTTTTTCAGATTCTTCTTCTATTCAGATGGATTCTCATTATTCCTTAGTTACATTAAAATACATATAATAAGAAACATTTTACTACTTTTTAAAGATTTCAGATGTCTTCTATACTAACATAGGTTTCAGTTTTTTTCTTTGTAGAATAAAAGAGAGTTGGGGTGATGGTCCTTATTTAGAAAAAAAAAAAGTAGATCTTGCTTTCAACTGAAAATATTTATTCAGTGTATAATGAATGTTTTGAAATAGTATTTCAATACATAAAATCAAGATTTCACCTTTTGTGATAAAAAAAAAAGGCTACATTACCGCTATCATATTAATTTACAAAATACCATAATCATTTTAATATGAAGCTGTATAATCATCATTGTTTTGAATTTATTGAATATATCCACAATATTACAATATATTTTTTGTTCGTTTTCCATTTTAAATCAATTAAAAAACATATAACTTATTTTAATGTTAAATGATACGTAATTGTATAATTGATATTTTTGTACCAAATTTCTAAATTAACCAAAAAAAATTTTTTTAAATTACAGTTAACTTTTGAATGCTCTAAATTTTAATATACTCAAAAAATATTTTTATTCTCTAACAAGAACCATACATTTATATAGCATAAATGTTACTTTTTCCTTATTTTTTTCTATTTAAGTATCGTTTTTGATTATCAGGATAATATTCTATTCCCATTTTATATTCTACAGATAAATATGTGTATGCAATTCTCTCTCTCTTTCTCTAAGAAATTAATGTTAACTTTACATTGAAACTGATTTTTAATATAATTTGTCATTAGTTATTAGAAATAAAAGAGTTTTTTTTTTTTTTAAAAAAAAAAAAAGTTATGCTAAAAATTTAATACAATCAGACTTAATCAGCATTAAACAAATTTATTTCTCATTCTCTCTTTCAAGTTTAAAAATTGAACATTCCTTCTCTTCAGTAACATATTAAAATGCTTAATTATCAGGAAGTCACAATACATGTTTCAATAAAAATGCTGTTCTTACACACATACATAAAAATATTATTAAATAACTAAGATTCAATTAATGAGTTACTACATATTAGAGTCTGAAAATGAGACAAAAAATAAAACCAAATTTTGTCTTAGCTCAAGTTAAATTTTATTTTATCCACATTTTATAAAAACATTTTAAATTATTTAAGGACAATTAATAAATTTTATCAATTAATGAAAAAAATATCAGGTAAATTAGCTGTATGCTTATTTAAAATGTAGGGAAATATCTAAAAGTTTACAATGAATTGTATTATAAAATACTTGTAAAGTAATTCTACTATTAAAGATTTACAAATAGGATCAAATCCAATGGTTCAAGCAATACTTATAATTGTAGGTTTTGCCAAGCATAGTCCACACTACTTTTTATGTCCCCATTGCTTCCAATCAGCTATTTTATAAGGTGATTTTTTAATTTAGCTGTAAAACAGAGACAGCAGCATGTTATTTAAAAAGGTTTTAATGTAAATAAAGTTTAATACTATTCAGTTTGTGTTTATTTCAAAAAACAAGAGAGAGGTTTGGTTCATTGGTTGGTTTTATTAATCTTGTGCTAGAAGCAACGCAAGAGCTATTGGGAATGGATCTAGTAATTTTGAACATCGATCTTGTGACAAGGACAACACCCGAGTTCTAGCACATTACTTTCCAAACTACCACACCCTGCAAACGGGAGGACTTTGGGTCTCAACCAATTTAACAAGCATCAGCATGACATTGCTTTCTGACACGGTAGGTTTTTTGGGGCATCAAGGCTTGAAACTGTGGCTCGATAAAACCATCAGCTGCGAGTTCGTGACCACGACCACTAGGCTGCCGAAGCCACAACAAGAAAGAGAGAACAAGGAATTCAAACATTTATAAACTCAAAATATATAAATTTCTTTTTTTTTATAGAATTCTCAATTAATCTTTCGTTACATTAGTTTTTGTATCATTGCTATTAGTCATTAATTTTTAGCAATATATAATTATAATCATAAATTCTGGCAAATAATAAAAAAAAAAATGAAAATCAATACCAAAATACAGCTTTAATACAATCACCTACTATATTAATGGGGGAGGGGGGGAAATTAATGTAAAATTTGAATCAGCTAAAAATATTGTTAGTTATTTTAAAAAAAATAAGATTCATTACACTAATGGGTAATTATGCTAAATCGTGTCAACCATGAAATTTGGCTCATTTTCAGCAGAATTTAAACCAATAATTTCAACAGTCATAAGTCCCAATTCCATTCATTAATGGGTCCTCTTCCACATAAATACAATGCTACAAAAATGCATCAATATATGATTAAAGTTTTATATTTAAATATAAATGGACTAATTTATATTTAAATATAAATGGACAAATTTATATTTAAATATAAATGGACAAAATTATTTATTGTAGCAAATAGAAAAAAGTCTATGTTATACCAACTGGTAATAAAAGAAAAACTTATTTGATTTCTCTCTATCTGATATTGACATAATATTGCATTGAGCGATATTTTGCATTTTTTGTAGAATAATGTATCGTTTGTCAACTTTTGTTTGGTTTGCAAAAATGGTTGACAGGATTTTACTCAAATACCAATTAATAAATTTTCCATTCCAAAAATTGTTATAAACTTTAAAGTGCTGTAGTTAATTATTTTATTTACTATAAAAAAAAAATTCAAAATAGGTAATTTACTTGAAAGTGCATCACGATTAACTGGTTCATCAACAGAAGCATCTGTTAATCGAAGAGATACTGCCAAGCCATTTTCCAAATGACCCAATAAACTTTGAATTTTTGGACTGATTTGACTACTCCATCTTTCATCTTTTAATAAAACTGGAGCAAAAACTTCTTTCACTGCATGATAAAAAGAGCTTATAGGCGAATCAACCATTGATGTTATAAATATATCAGAAAGGATATTATCAGGTGTAATAGTATCTGGCTGTCTTTTGAAAAAAATCAACACTCGATCAGAAGAACCTTTAGGCTCCACCTGAAATAAAGTTAATAAACAAATGAGCATTTTTTTTTACAATTTTGAAAAAATATTTAAATCAGAGCAATAACAATAAATACGAAAATTCATTAAATATAAACATATACAAGTTGGGAGAAGAAAAAAAAATGAATTTTTTTTTTTACCTTGTTACATAGCAGAACTTCCCTTTTCTCTCCAAATCCATCAACATATGCACTTAGAATTAAACAATTCTTATTGTCAAGGAAAATGTCTAGAGCTTCGGAGCGTAACAAGCGAGAAAGATTTGAATCAGATATATCACCAGCAAAAAAATCACGTAGATTGGTTAAAATAAAGTTTTTTCTACTGTCACCAGTTTGCATTTTTAATTGTCAGCTAACAAAATATCATATTCCTCGTAAATTAAAAACACATTATCATCCAACAACAACAGACTCGCGTCATTTGTAAATAGTGTACAAGAAACTATTTATCTGTCACCATAGCAACAGATACGAAGTAGTTTGATTGATTGATTAAAAATTGTGCAATCTTCTGATTCGAAGTCAGACGCCTTATCCATTAGGCCACACGGACACTGTAGAATATAGAGCAACATAAGCCCTACTGAACATAATCATTTTATTTCTATTAAATAATGTGTTTCCTCCTCAGTCAAAAAGCTTTAAGTAAAAATTCACTCACTAATAAAAAAAAAAAGCTCCGAATAAAGTTATATATTTTGTAATTCATCGTATTTACAAAAACATTCTCTCGTATAAAAAAGTTCCAAATACAAGTACAATTGGACCTTGAGATACGAATTTAATTCGTTCTGTGAACATCGTCTATGGCAAAAAAATCGTATCTCAAAGCAATTTTTCCCATTTAAAATAATGTTATATATATTAATGCGTTCTAGCGATATGAAACTAACCCAAAACACAGTTAAATTACATATAATATACACAATTTGAGGGGAATCTTCACTAAGAGGGGTTGAAGGTTTTTTTCGAAACGTGCCAAAATCGCCAAACAGAGCAATTAACATTCCAATGTGGTAGTCGTCCAATTGTCTTTACGTCACACGCGATGACGTAGGAAAGATTCATAAAAGAGCTGAGTAATTAGGCTTTCCTCCGCTACATAAAAAAGTTCTATACAATTATACCTTTTATAATAACTGTATTTTAAAAATTGAATTATTAGTATCCGTTTCGAACCCTGCTACATAAAAAAAAATTATAATATATTTCTTATATTGATAGTATTTCAAAAAAATGCAATTGTATATTTTATCATTCATAGTATTTTAAAAAATACCATCTATCTCATATATATATGAGAGGGATATATATAAAGGATTCAAATGCAATTATATTTTTGTATTAATTGCATTTTTGAAAAATTAATTCTTTACATCAGATTCGAATTCTACTACAAATAAAAAAAGTTTCATATACGATTATATCTTCTATATTTATAATATTTCTTTAAAAAAAAATACGTTCTTTGCGCCGTTTTTAAGCTCGTTTTCTTTTTAAAAAAATTTACAACACTCTTGGTGAATATTTTAAATACTGTTAAGGAAATTAAAAATTTAAGGAGATTTTATGCTTTAGAGATGAGGAGGTATGTCATGCAAGCAGAAAAGGATATATTTTTACTACATTCCATTATATATAGAACTTACAATTTTATTAATTGAAGCAGTTTATTATTATTAAAATTATGAAAATATATTATTTAATAACAATGGAAAGCCATAGAGCTCGTATTGAAGGTTTATATAGAACGCCGAACCCAGAATGGGTCTATATCTCTCATCTGAGTTGAACCTGATTACATGCTATTACAATACCCTGGTAAAAATGGATGCTGCACAATTTTAAGTAGTTACTAATGAGATAAATAAATTATATAAATATTATCAACTAATTGCATTAAGTTATAAAAGTTTATTGAGCTTAAGATTCTCTGAACTTTAGTGAGTGAGCAGTGAGGTGGGGGTGGGTGGGGCTATGATAGCGCTTGTCCAATCAGGGAGCAGCTACTCGAGTACTGAGAAATTTTCTATTTTGGTTAGGAGAAACTTCCCTCTTTCCTCTAAGAGGGAGAGGAAGCTTTCCTATTGGTTGAGGGTATGGTGAGTTAAGGAAGTATATATAAGAATTAATCTAAGCTTGTTGGGGTTCTATAATTACGAATGTAGTGATTGATTTGCTGAATTTAAGGGTTTGGGTGGTTGATAAGGGTATTGTTGCGTCATGATCAAATTCCATGAGAGGTAAGTTTCTCTGTTGGAGAGTGGCAACAGATGGAGGAGAGGGAAAAGCGGGGATCCTTCAGTTAGAGGGGTTGAAGGTTTTTTCGAAACGTGCCAAGATCGCCAAACAGAGCAATGAACGTTCCAATGTGGTAGTCGTCCAATTGTGCTTACGTCACACACGATGAGGTAGGAAAGAGTTTTAGTAAGACTGAGTAAAAAGGCTGCCTCCGCTACATAAAAAAGTTCTATATAGTTATACCTTTTATAATAACTGTATTTTAAAAAAATGAATTATTTGTATCAGTTTCGAACCCTGCTACATAAAAAAATTATAATATATTTCTTATATTGAGAGTATTTCAAAAAAATTCACTCATTAATAATAATAAAAAAAAAAAAAAAAGCTCCAAATAAAGTTATATATTTAGTAATTCATCGTATTTAAAAAAAACACATTATCTAATAAAAAAAAAGTTCCAAATACATTTTTCAAATACAATTATATATTTTGCAATTGGTCGTATTTACAAAAAAATACATTCTCTCATATATATAAAAGTTCCAAATACATTTTCCAAATTCAAAATATATTTTATAATTGACAGAATTTAAGAAAATTACATTCTCTTTCAAAAAATAAAGTTACAAATGCAATTGTATATTTTATCATTCTTAGTATTTTAAATACCTCTCATATAATATATATGATATATACTATATATATATATATAAAGGTTAAATGCAATTATATTTTCGTATTAATTGCATTTTTGAAAAATAATTCTTACATCAGATTCAATTCTACTACAAATAAAGCTTTAAATACGATTATATCTTTTATAATTATTATATTTCTTAAAAAAATATATTTTGTACACCATTTTTAAGCTCGTTTTTCTTTTTAAAATTTTTTACAACACTCTTGGTGAATATTTTAAATGCTGTCAAGGAAATTAAATATTTAAAGAGATTTTATGTCTTAGAGATGAGGAGGTGTGTCATGCACGCGGAAAAGGATATATTTACTACATTCCATTATATATAGAACTTACAATTTTATTAATTGAAGCAGTTTATAATTATTAAAATTATGGAAACATATTATTTAATCACAATGAAAAGCCATAGAGCTTATCAATTTGTGTTCATGACCTCGAGGTAGCGTAGTGTTCTTTTTCTCTCCCATGGAGTTTACTGTTTGTGGTAAACATGGGTGACGTGCCCCCAGGATACTAGAGCGATATTTCGATTCTCCTTCTTATCAACCAGTTTTACTTTTTCCATTTTTCAAACATTAACAATTTTTTTTTAATTTTTCAAACATAGTTATACCTTTTTTGCACAGCATAGCCGTATTTGGCTCTCGCGCTAAACTTCCCCAACTTTCGCTTATCAATTTGTGAGAATAGTAACAAAAAATATAGACTGAATTTCTACAAGTGAAATTTTATTTTTCTCTCTTCTCCTTTGTTTTTTTTAAATCTAAAGTAATTATTACATTTATTTCATAACTGTTTCAAATATGAAATTATAATAGAAAAAAATTGAGAAAACTGATTTTATTTGAAATGTTGATTATAAGGAAAAAGAGATTCAATAAACATACTTCATTTAATTTTGAGGCATTTTAGATGAAATAATAGTACATTTCATTTCTTTCTTCTGTTTCAATACTCTATTTAATTCCTTTGAATAGAATTATATATGTATTGTAATTTTATATAAATAATCTTGTATTTCTCAACGGCATTTCTTAAGAAGATTTTGTAAAACTTTTATTATTTGGTTTCTATTTTTAGTAAATTGTTTTTTTTTTTAATTCAATAGATGTCAAATTTGACAAGAATGTATTTGATTAAGCATTTTGCGAAATGTCTTTAACTATTTTTAAATAATTTTATTGAGTTCTCTTTACGCTGAATTCAAGTTAGCAATATTTAAATCAATGTCATTTGATTGTAAATGCAAACTGTATAAACTATTCCTTACGGATGTCGTTGTTTAGGATTGATTCTGATTATTTTAAAAGTATTTTTTTAAAAAATAACTTAGACAATACGTATTCATATTTATGTTTTCTCAATTTTTATTGTTGTAATCAAGGACATTTTTAATCATTTTATAATGATGTAAACATATTTAGAATTTCTACTTTTATTTTTTTAATTAATATATTACTGATAATTTAACTAGGAAAAAAAACGTTTATCTTTGTTGTAAAAGCTGATTAAATTCAAATTGGTAATAAGACTTCAAGACATTAAATTACAGCTGAAAGCACACAAATTTCGAATCAGATTTTTTTCGACATAACACATCTACTTACAAATAATTTCGCCCTTGAGGCATTACAACTCCCAGATCAAAACTGGAAGAAAAAACACTAGAAAAGTAAAAACAAATTTAAAGGATTCAGTTGTTTAATTCCATTCTAATAAAGATAAAACAAAATATTTCATTTAATATTACAATGAACTAGCATTTGACTTCATAATTTCAAGTATAATTTATGTTGAAATCCAGATAGTAAACAATATTTTAATAAAATTTATGGAACTCTAATCAATAGCTTGTTTTTCTATACTGATCAAGCATAAATCCCAAATGTTTTTTTTTTTCCCCTGGAAAATAGGTTTATTATATGAATACAGCAAATTTCTATGCGTTCAAAACCTTTGTTATCCGTATTCTCTACAGACATTAAAAATCTCCAGTGTAAGATTTTAAAAAATTTAATTACACGACTGTTTTATTGTGAATATCATTTAAGGGAAACATCTAAAGTTTTTTTTAATATCATCCAAGGTATATTTGGATGCTATATAGCGAACATAACAACTTTAACTTATTTTAATGTTTGTCGTGTTTCTAATAAAGTTATTTCGGACATTTTAGAAAAAGTATAATTTTTTCTAAGAAATTAGAGGTGGGGAAATCATATATATATATATATATATATATAATTTTTAAACCACTCCTATTATTTAGTTATTTCAAAGAGGAAAATTCTGGAATATAATGGAGCTCAACATTTTCTGTTCTTTTAAGAAACTGTTTTGCAGTTTCTTAAAAGAATAGTTATCATAGAAACATCATTAAAATCTACTGAATCAAAAATTCCTACAATACAAAAGCATTTTCAAATGAATATTTAAATTGATAATCATATTTCAATTTAAAAAAATTGTAAAAAAATATATTCATGTCTAATAGTGTCTTGTAAATAATTTAGATTCTTTATGACATCAAGCATTTTATTGTTCATATTATAATAACGAATTTTATGTGTTAGCTTTTTTTTCTCTTCCTACTTCAAGTAATTCATTTTTTTAACCTTTTACTTTTTAAAAAATTTATCATTGTTTATCAACATTTTTCTGAGTATTTCATAAGCAGCACGAGAAATGACTTTTCAAAAATTTATGGAAGATTATTAACATTCTCGTCACTGCATCTGTGAAAACAGTTATAAAAAGTTGATTGATAATATCTGTAGAGAAAATTATTAATTTTCTCTTCAAATGCAAAAGATTTGATTAAAAATTTTATAGAAGTTAAATCTAGATGAATGATATGTAATGCAGGAATGAATTATCAACTTTTTTTGAAATTCATAACATATCCGTTAAAATTCAGCTGTATATTTCAAAGTGTTTGATTTGTTACTGATGGAACAAAAGACGAGTATTGTAGCATGATTTGTGACAAAAAAGTTCAAACACTTTTAAGTTACATCTTATCTCGTTATGAAAAGTTTCTGACAGTTAAACAATTATAAACTTATTTAAGAATAATTGCAACAAAATATTAAAATTTTTTATTTCCATTTTTCTTATTTTTTCATTGTTTTATATTAAATGATATCAAAGTGTGATGTTGTTATGGAACGGTTTTTGATAAATCGGATTTTTAGCATGTAACATAGGTATTGTCTTAAAAGTTTTTTTACCCGTTTTGCTCATTATATTCCCGTAATGAGTAATAAGGAAAAATTACAGTTGATACACACTTTTCAATTGTGAATTGTTGTTAGAAATTAACTTGTATAATGAACCAAAATGAAACATGAATAAGTGTTGAATCTTTAAATTTTTAAGCGTTACACTTTTCTCTCATTCACAGAGTAGAATAATCTATAAAACTAAAGTTTATACTATCCTATATGATATGTGGGATCCTTCAAATAATGATTTTGATTCTGATAGACTCAGAAGAACCGGTAACATCTATTAAATCTCAGAGTACCACTTAAATAATTTTAAATAATTGATTATTGCTTCTGTAGAGTATTTAGGTGCATTCAATAAATAGAATTAACTCATTGAATTAAATTTACAATCTAAAGATTTCAAAATGGCTGACTATATACATAAAACACTTGAATCTGTTTTTAATAATTTACACGATAATTGTTTTTAATAATTTAATAATTACACGTTTTTAATAATTAACGATAATCATATAGATTAATAACTTTGTATAGTGTATTTCACTTATTTATTACAAAGAAAGTATCAATTTGTGAATGTTTTAAACTTATTATAATATAAAATAAAACGAGAGACTTTAGAATTTTTTTTAAAATCTGAATTATCGATTTTTTTTTTCACTGTGTAAAGTCCATTTATGAAAGATTATATTATTTTTTTAAAATTGTTATACGACTGTTTACGAATCAAACACATACATAAATTCCATATTGGATTGGCTTAAATTAAAATCCCTATAAAAACTACACAAAACGTGTACGGTATGGATGTCGTATTTCTGAACCACGGTTCTGTAACAAACATGACGCTAGAGTGAACCTCATTTTCTTAATATCAGAGTCACAAGAATTTAATTTGAGGTTCAATTTCATTTAATATGAAGCACACTCCATTGTTCGAAAAGTAAGATTTTTGATGTAATCATGACTCTATTGCAACCAAAATTGGCCACGGTAGCTAGGTAGTCATGATCGTAATCTCCTGACCTGCCAGCATTGTTTTCCTAAAATCGTGGGTTCTCTCTAGTCTAAAATTCTATAAAGATCCAGTGAAAAGTGGGGCAACTGCACTTTAAATCTGATGATACTCCAAGTTTTTGCACTGACGAGGTGTGGAAGTTTGGCGAGTGGAATTCAAGTTCAAGTGTCGTCCTCGTCACTTAACCGATGTTCAAAATAAGGAGATCTATCGCCAATAGCCCAAGTGTTGATTCTTCGTGTAGTGTTAATGAAACAATCAATCAATACCACTAAAATTAGATCATTAATGAGCGCCATTGGGTTACTGTTTATTCGCAAAATCTCTTATTACTCGTAAATATCAATGAAAAATAATGAGAAAGACATACCTATAAGGGTAAAATTGGTAAATGAAAAAGAAAATAAGAAGCGACAAACTGTCTGAAAGAGATATGCGGAAATACAATTCTGTTTTCTTTAACTGTGAGTGCACTGAGAAATAAAAATTTAAATTATTAGAGTGGCATTAGAGGCTACGATCTTTTCATAGTAAAATAGGCAAATCTAAATTTATATTATAGATTTGAGAACATTGTTTGTGTTTGGTTTTTCTACAGTTGTAAAAACATTACTTTCGTCCTCAGAACGAAGACCGCGTACTTTATTGTAGGGCGAAGAACTTGTTTATAAAGTAGGACTATTATTTAATGATAGTAGGAAAAATTTGCCCATTAGCAATAAGCTAAGAGATGGATTTTATCCCCAAATCTTTCTTGTATATATTTAATGTGTTTCAAATAGATTAGTTTATCATCTAAATGAAAGTCGAGGTAATGAACCACAACGATATAGATTCGATGAAGATATTCAAAATTTATCTCTAAATCGAATAAACATTTATAAAAAAAAATGGGGGGGGGTCAATACATCTAGATTTCCTCGAGATTTCTTCAAAGTAATCGCAGTTCTTGAATCTGTGAGCCATTCTTTGGGAGTATCTAGGAATTTATTCATTTTTCTCATTGCCTAATTCAATAGTTGCTAAACCGTGCACCACATCATCGCAGGGTCTTCACAGGAAATCCACATATTTTTTTATCTCTTACTTAGAATTAATCCTAGTTTTATAAGTGATAAGTAGCAGGTGGAAACCAAAGTTTATAAAGGCTTCCGGAGATTGATGAGTTGGGAATTACTGGAATAGTTTAAAATTGTCTTTAGGCAAAACTGCCCATTCCTCAGCTGTTCACAGAGGGGAAGTCATAAATATTGGACACTTTCGAGAAGAAAACTTGTGCCGACAGAAGTTTTTACGACATTGCTTACCCCCTTTCCTGTCAATGATTGACAGTTCTAAGTGTTGTTTGACAAAAGGACCAGATAAGAACGTTGGTCCCTTGCTGGGCAAAGGGAAGGTTTGCGCGGTAGCCTGTAGCAACACATTATTCTCCCTTTTTCTGCGAAAGTTCTCTCTGAAAGCCGCTTTGCAATTAAAATTAGTAATACTTTTGAACAATGAAGGAAAATGTTCAATTCCTTAAAAGTTATATTTCATATTTGCTGAGCTATATATATATATATATTATAAATGAATTTTGAATTAATAAGTCTTGTAATGTTTTAATTTTCATTGAGTTTAATAATTTCTGTAAATGAAAACTGGGA
>BMAW01046624.1:0-13628 GCA_019974015.1 Nephila pilipes | reverse complement strand
TGGATTCTCCGAGCCCCATTGCCAGATGCGCGTGATGACGCCATATCGGAAACGCACTCCACATGATTACCGATATGACAACAATTGCCTCATTTCACACATCTGCTTATGTTACAAAATCAAACAACTTACATATGCAAGTACATCAAATCTAAATTATACAAAATCCTTATATTTATATGGTACAAGAAATAATTTATATAATTACATTATCTAAGGCTATATAAATATGTCGCTTTAGGTATAAAGTGACATTAGTGTTTGCAAATTCAGCCCATGTAACAAAGATTATTTCAAAATAAATGACTTATATTTCAAAATTGACAACCATTGAATTAATTTTATTCTAAAATATTTTCAAACTCTTGACAAAGTTGATCAGTTGAAGGATTTCGTAAATATATTGAGCACAATTTCAAAGTTTTGTATCTATACTTTAAATTAAATAAATTTTCACTAAATTTCTTAAAATGATATTTAAATGATGTTTTGTCTGCAGAATTTTACAGCAGAATTCGAAATCGGTATGTGCTTTATTATCACACAATTACATTAAAATTTTCCTGAAAACTCCCACCTTTTACATCCTGTGAAATTTCCATATCCAAAGTTATCCTTAGCAGACAAGACTGTCAAAGCAACTATTCCGCCTGGCCATTGGGAGTAAAGAGCATACCATGCTCAGGCCGCCAAGCAAATAGCCTGATCTGACCAAATTATATCCCCAACATCAAAACGGCCCATCTCTATTAGATGCATATTCTGCAGGCCACTAAAACAATTTATTTTACTGTACGATTCAATTTTACTCTTCCTCTTGTATATATAAATATAACCCAATACTTTTATATAACCTAAATGAGCTTTTGGCCTAAAGGAGTTATTTGAAATCAATATGTTACTAAAGGAATATTTTATTGTAACTTTGGCGTTTTTGTTAAATGAAAATATCCTGCTTAAATTTCTTAGGGTAATTTTCCATTTCTTTAATTCCTTGAAGAGTCTGCAGCACCAGCTCTTTGAAAAGTACTGCAACTTTTGAAATGGCAGAAACCATTGGAGGTCTTATATTTCTAAACTGATCAAAACTTTTCTATATGAACACTGTTTAGTAAAGCTTCACTTTCTGCTCACAAATTTCCTCATTACCTAATAACAAGCCTCTTCCTAAAACTTTTATATCAAAAGCCTTCTAAACATCTATAATTTATAAACCTATCTTCTTGCTTTCCCTAAACAAAATATCATCAATCAAGAATAAAAATCTTCTGTTATGATGAAACACAGTTTGTCCACTTAGTTTCATGAAATTCAAAGATTCTAGAATTTTATTTAATCTTATGATACCACTCCACGCCCTCATGGTGTAATCCATAGAGCCTTCTGTAATAAATATACATGATCTCGGTTTTCTGAGTCGCATAAAACCTTTGGTTGATTCATATATATCATGTCAGACAGGAGGCATAAATATGCACATCTGATATCTAATTGTATATGATACCAATTCATCCCTCCTACTAGAATAGAAAAAAATAATCGTATTATGGAAAAATTTACTACTGGACTAAAAACCTGGTCATATTGAAAGCCTTTTTCTTGTCGGAAACCTTGTGCTACAAGACGGGCTTTAAACCTCAAGATATCACCCTGTGAATCTGTTTTTAATGCAAATACCCATCTGCTTCCTAATATTTTTGCATTCACTGGCTTTTCAAACAATGTCCATACTTTCCTTTTCTTGATTACTTTCATTTCCTCCTCCATTGCATGTTTCCAATTAGATGCTTGAGGGGAATTGGATGCTTCGTGGAATGAATCTGGTATTTTTACGTCTTTAAATTTTAATTGTCAATTATTTAAAAAATTTAATTCTATTTCTTGTTTGATTATACCGGTAAATGAATTTTTACCACTAAAATTAAAAAATTCTGGATCATAAGGGATTTCATTTACCTCACAGTAAGCCTTAGCATCATTCCTAGATCTTAAACGCATGCTCGTACCCATTATACCGTAATATATATCGACTCTTGATCCATCGGGTCGAGGTACTGCTTTCCGAAACCAATTGATTTCTGATTTGGAGGGAATGGTTGGATCCGAATTACTTTGATCAGAAATTTCCGGTTCCTTATCAATTAATTTAACCTCTTTGGTTATTTCTTTGACCGGTATTTCTATTTCTGCATCCGATTCGGTTTCATCATCATAACCATTTAATATTATTAAATTTTTCCTCACATTTTCTTCCCTACCTTTTAAATTATTTTCACAGATTTTAACATTTAATTCGATTACTTTATTCTTTTCCGGAATTAAAACGCGATATCCTCTGCTACGAAGAGCATACCCTAATAATATTCCTTTTTCAGCACGCATATCTAGCTTTCTACGCTGTTGCTTTGGTATCCCTACATAAACAGTTGATCCGAAAGTTCTTAAATGACGTACGGTTGGAACCCTTCCACCATACAATTCAAACGGGGGTTTCTCGGAATGCTTATGCGTTACTCTATTCCAAACGTATGTAAAGCATAGCACTGCCTCACCCCAATTTTCCTCTCCTAATTTCGAATCCCTAAGCATAGTTCGTACTGCATCCATTGCTGTTAAATTAAAGCGTTCAGCAACTCCATTCTGTTCTGGGGTATATACATTTGTTCTTTCATGTTTGATACCTTTATCTTCTAAGAACCTTTCAAAATCCCCTAGACAGAATTCCATCATACGAATATTAATAATTTTGTTACCGGTGAATCTTTCGGCTCTATTTTTAAATTTTATAAAACTACTGAAAACTTCTGATTTTTCCCTCAGTAAGTATACACAAACTTTTCTAGAAAAATCATCTATGATAGTTAAAAAATATCGATTGCCGCCTCTTGATGTAGTTTGGATCGGACCCGCCACATCCAGATGTAAAAGTTCTAATGGTTTCCGTGATCTAATTTTTCCTATTGATTTAAACGAAACCCTTTTAGCTTTTCCAATTAAACATGGCTCGCAGTTTAATTCTTGATCTTTCAATGCGGGCAATCCTCTAACATTCTTTATAGTCTTCAAAATATAATCCTTATTAATATGACAATATCGTTTATGCCATAATTCAAGACTGTTCTCCGAAGAGATCTGATTTATTTCTTCCCGTTTATAATTACGCTCTTTACTCATTTTCGGATAATCTTTCTGCTTGTAATTACGCTTTTTATCCATTTTTGGATAATCAGCTAACACATAATAAAGACCATTTTTTCATTTGGCTGAAAACAGTTTTCTACCCTCTTTAGAAAAAATGTCTATTCGCCCATTCTTCCCTACGAAATATGATCCACTCGCTTCAATGCGGTGGCCCGCCATTAAATTATGTTGAAGCCTGGGTGAATAAAAAACATCGGTAAGAGTAACCGTTTGAGTCCCTCTTTGATTTTTACAATCAAAAGTTACATTCCCCTTACCGAGAACTTCACAGGTCATCCCTTTAATTGCAGCTTTCATTTCTACCTCAGAAGTCTGTTGAAATGTTGTAAACATATCACGATTGTTACAGAAGTGAGAGCTTGCAGCGGTATAAAATACCCATGCAGTATTGTCAGTATTTGTTCCCAAACTGGCTTCTGCCAAAAAACTAACATTGGGGTTAGCTCTTACCTTAGCCTGATTCCTAATCTTAATCCTACAGTTTCTAGCAAAATGGCCCATTTTCCCACAATTAAAACACTTTATTTTTGGTTTATTATTGGGATTTTCTGGCTGACTATTTAAATTCCCCATTTGATGATCTTTACTTTTATCTTTACTTTTAATAAAATTAGGTTTCACACTAATACCTTCCATAGCATGTTCAAAATTGCTACTTACATTATTCTCTTTACAAAACAGTTTTAGTCGGGCTTCCTCTGACAACAGTTCATTCAAAACATTTTCGAAGGTAAACTTAGAGTCCTCGAAACGATAAATTAATTGAACAATCCCTCTGTATTCATCAGGTAGTCGTCTAATCAATTGGAATGGTTGCAACCACTCCGATATTGGTCGACCGGCTTCGGACAACTGCCGTATGATAGTCCTCAATCTCGCACCATATATGTTGATTCCTTCTCCGGGATTGAGATGGCAGCTGAAGAACTCGTCGGTTAGCTCCACAATTCTGGCTCTTGAATTCGGCTCAAAATGGGTTTTGAGCTTCTCCCATGCATCTTTTGGGTCCTCCATGCCGCTAAGTAGCGGGCGAAACTCCTTCTGTACATTTAAATAGACGAGGGAGTAAGCTCCTATCTTCTTTGACTTCTTTCTTGGCGGTGGCATCGTCATCGCTAGTCTTGTGCTAAACAACAAACTGCCATAGATCCTTCTCCATCAACAAAACCTTGACATCTTCTTTCCATGTGGCATAATTGGATGCGTTCAAAGCATCAATCTGATACGTCAGCAAAGCCATTTTAATAGTGATTGATTCCAAACTTTACTCTGCTAATGTGGCTCTATTATTTTAAAAAATAATTTAAATGCAGGCACTCGGATTCTTGTCTGGGCCCATAACCAATTGTTGGCCTTCCCCAGAGTAGGCCTTTGATAATTTAATTTAATTTATAATTGCCACATCAACAGATAAAGACAAACTCTAATATTTAAAATCACCATTTTATTTACACTATTATATTTACATTATTTACAAGACAGTATCAGCCAAAGTCTCTATTATCATAGTTACGGTCTAATACAATCACAGCCAAACTTTCAAGAAGCCAGCTAGCCAGTCCGTCCATTCCAATCTAATAAGATCTCTATATATATACTCTGGAATTTGCACTCGACACTGTCAACTCGACAGTCAAGAATCACCATCCAATGAAAACCAACTCTGTATGACGTAATTGAAAAACACCGTCGAATGCAAATTCCCGATTCCATTACCAGATGCGTGAGGTGACGTCATATCGGAAAACGCAATTCTGCGTGATTACCGCGATATGACAACAAAAACCATCATCCATTTTGCTGTTTGGTAAATTGAAAATTGTTAATGACATTGTCAAAGGCAACAAAATAGGTATTTAAAAAAAATACGAAATCGGTAACGTTTACAGGCAAGCGTTATTTTACTAAAATGATGAAATGCTGTTTCTTTAGGACTGCAATTTTAAGAGTTTACAACCAAACATGGCGATAAATCTTACTGCTTGGCGATTTTCCGAAATCGCAATTTGGCGGGCGCCGCTTTAATGGACAAGTACCATAAACTCAAGTTAACTTACATGTATTGTGAGAGAGAATAAAATACATAAGAAAACAATTGGGATTTTTAATTAATCTCATGTAACAGGATTAAGTAAAATGAAAATTTTCAGAAATTACAACAAAATAATTAATTCAATTACATAACTGAGAGTACAGAAGATAGAAAGTATATATAATTTTAATAATACTTATTTCACATGACCTAAAAATGCCTTTAAGAAACAAAGAAAAACTCATCATACATTTTGTATAAAAAAGAAAACATTTGACAGGGGGAAAAACAAAGTTAAATTATATTTATTTTCAATATAAAGATTTCTTTCACTCCTAATCTTATATACGATTACCTTTATGATTTGAGTACCCAATTCTGCATCTTCTGGGTCGCTTCTTTCACTTAAGCATACAGAGAATGCTTTTTTTAAATCAATGTTTTTACTTTCAAGGTGTCTTTTGGCAAGTGTTAGCCACAACTGTAAAAAAATGCATAAAACATTTAGATCACAAAAGCAAAAATTGTACAGAAATATTACAAATATAAATATAATTACGAAGAATAAAAATGAAAATCAGAAAATCTGTAAACTTTCTATAAATAAATTATTTAAAGTTATATTTTAAACATTATAATACAAAACTGTAAATACAATTAAATAAAAGCTACAAAGCCTATTTCTGTTTAATTTCTCACCTAATGATTTTTTTAAATTTTTTAGTATTGTTTTACAAGAATAATATAATTTTATATAAAACTTTTTACACAATAACAGCATTCATTTTATGAACCAGATTCTAGAGTACTACTAATAACTAGTATTAGGTAACATACAGAAAAAGTTCCTTACATATATGATGAGCCCACATTCTGACTTCTGCTAATTAACCATCATGTTGGGGGTTTTTTTTGCATAACAAAAGTACTAATTTATGCAAAAGGTAAATATATAAATCTGATCCTCAAATAAACTTCCTTAACATTACAGTTTTATAACAAACCATTAATATACTAACAGAACAGAATAATCGCATATTTTGATAAGAATATATTATTCAATTCTAATAAGTAATTTGAAATAATATTTAATATTAAAATATAGTAAAAATACAAATTTAGTTTTCCTTTTTATGCATATACATGCAGGATCTAAGACCTGCTGATCTACCATCCCAGAAGACAGCCATGATGCTCCCAGAGCGCCGCCTAGCACTTCAAGAGAGATTTGGAGTAGTGAGATGAGACGTAGACGGAGAAGGAGCGAGACACTGAACAAGATGATTCAGGAAATTGCGCTGGATGTTATATTGTGCTGGACATTAAATCTATGATTACGCGAGTTTAATCAATTTGTTTTGTGTTTTAACGTTCTGTCCTATGTCAGCAAATAAACTGTGGTGTGTGTAACAAGTAGTTACTTTGAATTTTTACAC
The DNA here is from genome assembly GCA_019974015.1 of Nephila pilipes. Classification (NCBI taxonomy): domain Eukaryota; kingdom Metazoa; phylum Arthropoda; class Arachnida; order Araneae; family Nephilidae; genus Nephila; species Nephila pilipes. Next base: position 6,959 of record BMAW01046624.1, on the reverse strand, counting down.
ACACCACATATATGTAATTCCCTTCTTTTATCAACGATTTTCCATTTTCACATGCAAATTCTATTTGCAGTACTTATCATTATAAAATGGTATTTCATTGGGGGGGGGAAATGCAGACATTATAAAATAAGTGTAAAATTTAATCTTGATTATTCAATTTCAATAATAATGCAATCATACTTTCACAGTTATGAATATCTATTACACACAAAAGTAAACAATTATTTTAAAAAATCATTGAAAGGAATAAAATACTAATCTGTATTGCTTTTCTCCCTAAAAATTATAGTGCAGTGCTTGAATTTATAGCAAGAAATATTTATGCATAAAATCAACACAATGAGGACTCAAAGAATAAGTTATAAATAGAAACATGTAGGCAGAGCTATAAAAAAAAATACAGACTATGTTTTCATTTATAAAACAAAACTTTTTTTTTTTGTGATCTACATTCAACTTCCAATTGAAAATTAAAAAAAGAAAATAAGCATTTGGTATTCAGTAGATCTTTATTTGAAAACAAAGAATTGATTAGGAATTTCATCATAACTTGTGTGTACAAATGAAAAATCTGCACTTATCTGTTACTAGTTTCATCATTTGAATTTGTTAAAACTGCAACAGAATTGCAAAACATGAGAAAAAAAAGTAAAAAAGAGCAAATTCATAAAAGCAACACAAAAATTTCTATACTGTTTCATAAAAAGGCATTAACAAAAGTAAATGAGGTTCGTTAGATAAATAATAATGAAGCTTTTTTTCATTCAAAAATTGTGAAGAAATGTTTCAATATATATAATACTGTAGCAGATAGTTAATAGATTATATAGAAGTATCATTGGTACTGAAAAAAAGACAAGTTCATTAACTGGATTGGGAAATTTTCAAGAATGTATTGTCAATATGTTAGATGTCCAAAAAGAAACATATATCTAAATAAATAATTGTGTTAAAATAATGTACTATTTTTTTTATTAAAGGAATTAAATTACAAAGATGTCATACATAAGTTGGTAGATAAATTGTTAAATATTTAACTGCTATATTATACATTCACATATACTATAAAATTGTTGATGACTGCACTTTAAAAGTTTATGTTTATTAGAATGCTAACCAAATAGAACACTTTAAGAAGTGTTTGAAATGATAACTATGTTTATATTATTCAATATGATATAGTTATTATATTAAACAACACACACATACATATTATACTATCATTAAAACTTCCAATATCCTAAATTTTACATACATTTGACAATATATCTGTCTTTATGATTGTGAAAAATTAATAATGCAGTCTCATTTTACTCTTCAATGGCTAATTTTATTTTAAAGATTTCACAACCACATTGGCATCGATATAGATATAGATTAGAAAATTTTTCAAATTAATAATAATGAATATATATCTCAGAAATAAGGTTCTGATCTACTAGACCAAAATATCATGTTTCTTCTTATTCAGTAAATAAAATTATAGCTTAAGTTCTGAAAAACATGCCAACCTGCTTTCTGAAATCTGGTGGTATTCCATCCGGTAGACGAGCAACCATTTTCATTGCATCTTTCCATAATACAAAGCTTGAACTGTCCGGAGTGCATTTCAGCTTTAAATCCTGATCCCCACCTAAACCAAAATATATTTCAAATACCTATAGATGTTAATTTTAGAAAATAAACACATTTCAGCAATTTTAACAAAGACAATGTCATAATTTTATTATTCTATTAATATTCTTTAAAAGCCAGTTATAAATCAATTGCATATATATACACATTTATTTTGAAATTCAATAAAAGTAACTTTTTTTTAGCTTTCAAACATGAAGGAATAATAGATATCAAATAAACACAATTTTAACTTAAGAGCCCACTTTTAATTCTCCAAGTATTATAAAATCACAGTCACAAACTGGTTAAAAAATTTTTTGTTTTTCCACAGCACACTTCTAATTAATTATATATTTTTCTTCTTTTCTGCTGATTTTTACACCAGATATATAACAAATTTTAAAGGTTATTTTTTATTCAAATGCACAACACTTTTCATTGGATTCAGTGAATCTTCCTCTCAACTTCGAAAGTATTTTTCTTCAAGAGTTCCTTTTTAGCAATTTACCAAAACATAGATCATTATTTTTGAAAAATAAGATATGTTTCTCCTCTATTTTATTTTTTCTTGAATATGGCATTCACATCCTTTAAAGTTCCTGTTCAGGATTTTTTTTAAAAAAATAACATTAATTAGGAATAGATATTTTTAGAGTTTTTAGACAATTTTTTATACATACATGCTTATAAATTCAGATCTGCTATTTTATTTTCAGCTTGAAAACAAAGATGGGAATGGCTGCAATAGATAAGTAAATTTTTCATGTTTTAAGAAGCAAATAAATTGGTTTGATGATAAATTAGTTTCATATATATTTTCCCTAACATTCACAAGTATTCATTTTATTTTTAGTCACTATAAAAAGTTTTATACTTTTACTAAACATCATATTTAAAGAAAATTTGTAGTTTAACTTTAATTTAATTACTATGGAAGTTTAGTTTTTTAACAAATTATAGATAAAGCTTTGGAATCATTTTTTTTTAATTACACTATCAATCGAGGATGAATCTTTAAAACATCAGAATATTTTGATAGAAAATGCTGATGTTTATTGAGTTTTTGTAGAATATAAAGAAAATTATAGTTAATCATTAAACTCAATTGTGTAGAAAATATTTCCTCCTTTACATACATTTAAAAGATGCATTCTAAAAGAGGCTTATAGAAGGAAGAAATAAGCTTGTTTATGAATTTTATTGAATAATACAATTGTCAATGTGGAATTCGAAAAAAAATACAAACAAATCTTTTTTTTTAAAAAAAAAAAGAGTACCAAATTTTATTGAGAGTTTACGATACAGATGCTCTCAATAATTAAATTGATATTAAAAAAATCAAGGGTACTTGTGTATTATAGATGTATATTAATAATATATATCCTTTAAAAATGACTATGAACAGAAGAAACTGATTCAGAATAAAAAGTAATTAATGGATAATGAATGTATTGGAAAAATTATTCTAAACAAATAAATTTTTTGAAGGATTAAAAAATTAACATTTTAAGATAAAACTTTAGAATTCTAAATATTCACACGACAAAAGCGATAAGAATATGGTATTGTAAAAAGCTTGTTTTTAATAGAATCTCTCCTTCTCCTTAGAAAATTAGGGAACATAGAAAAGTTTAAAATGCTGATGTTAAATACCCTGAAGTTTCGGGGTATATTTCAATGTGAGAAAAAGCAATAAATTTCTCTAAAGTATTAAAATTAATACAAAAGCAATTGTATACAACAAAGTTTGAGAACAAGAAAACTAGTCACTAAAAAAACTAACTTCATAGCAAATAAAGGCTAATAAATAATACACTTAATTTAATTTATGATTATAACAAAACATTTTTATTATAACCTTTGACGCTCATTTTATTATCACAGCTTTTGCTTGATGATAAATCCGGCATTTTCGGATTTATAGATAAATTTTTTAAAGCAGACGTAATTAAATTGTTCATATTTATTTTTCATTGTTGTTGCCAAATCTTAGTAAGCTGTTTGTTGCCAAGAAAATAGTTCTTTACAAAATTTAATGATTTTGTAAATTTGAATAAAATAAAGATTACTTTGACGAATTCAAAACTATTTTATTTTTTCCGATAACAGCACAAATAATATATATGAATTTGATTTTTTAAAACTCACTTACTTGTAATGATAGATTTAATGTATTATGAAAATAACAAGAAAAGTAGACTAATAAGTAAATATATTATAAAAGAAGAGAATTTTTTTTTCTCCATATATAGAATTAATATCAAAATTTAAATCAAAATTTTTTAATTACTTAATGTAATTGTAATCGTAACCTATAGCTACATGTGTTTACAGTATGGAGATTGTTAGCGGATGCTTTTGAATTATTTTATGATTTTATTGTTTTCTTTCTTTTAAATTCATTTCACAATCTTTCATAAGCAATTTTTTTACGTTTAATTCTGCTGAGTTTTGTTAAGTATTTAAAATTGTTGTCTATTATATGTTAATGCTTTTGCATTTTACAACATTTTTATGGCTAATGAGGATAGATTCTTCGTTGAAAAAGTTGCTTTTTGTTCTGTTCTGTGTGCTGGATTTGCATATGCCGGCTACAGCATTGTTACCAAAATATGTTTTAAGGAAACCAAGAAGAAGGAATCCAAATTTTCACAAAGTAGGACAGGATGCAGAACATTTTAATTCAACAAGTGCTTTGACTATTAAATGTATCAATTATTTGCTTTGTTTCATATTATAATGAATGGGGGAATTGTATTACATATATGAGGCCATAATTCAAATAAATTTGGATGTAACTAAAATAAGTTTTTCATACATAGATTAAAATTCAGACAATTAAAGGGATTGAGGAGGTGTAAAATATAATGTAGATTTAAATAACTTTGAAACAACTGCACTATAACTACCTTCCCATTCTCTGGATTTGGCGATATTATGTAGCCCAGTTAAGCTTGTATTTGTTTCTTCTGCTCTGACATTGATGATTAGCTTCTTTAACAGTACATGTGGTATTAAATGTAGAATTTTACAGCTTCACAAATTATAAATTTAAAATTGTTATTTCAACTTTCTAAAATAATGGATTAAGTATAATTCTTAATATATTTTATGAATGACATGGTATAACTTTCATATATTTCGGTGTTGCTTATAAGGAAAATTTGAGCTAATAACTTCCAAAACTTCTTAAATTTAAGTACATGTTAGATTTAACTAAGGGATTACTTTGATTTGATATCAAAAAAATTTTAATTTTTTTTTCTGTTATTAAATAAAAATATAGAGATTTTTGTGGGCTTCCTGTAATTCATGCATTATAAAATTAGTAAAAACTATAAATGATAAATTAGATAGTAAAGGTAAAATTAAGCTTAAAAATAAAAGACATATCATTGCAGTTGTCATCATCAGCTTTTAGCTGGGAATTGAATAACTAATTGAAATGTGTATCTAAGAAACATTGATAGAAATATTCAAATGTATTTAATTCTTAAAATAATATTCATTTGTGATTTCTTTCTTAAAATATCTTAACTGAAACTATATGGACTGTAGAATAGGAAATTTTGAAAGAGAAAATTAGAGGGCTGAAGAAAATTGTTTTCCCCCCTTAATTTCTGATGAATTTGTCAATTTTCAAGAAACTCTTACCAAAAAATAATGCTGAAGTTGGAAACTAGAAAAAATTTCTTTATCCAAGGGAGATTTACAACAGTTAACTATAAATTTAGTCTCTCTAAGATCAAGTTGGCTATTTAATGAATATAAAATGATTTTATGATTTTTTTCTTCTGATATTGAAATGACTTTGGGCACAAAACATAAATATTAGCTTGTTACATTAGATCAATATTCATTCTGACTTATTGGTATCAATTTCTTTGTATCACCTTTTTTTTTTTTGCTCATGATGCAAAATAAACATGTTATCACATTTGGCCCATTAGTGTAAAATTTTCACTGGTGTCATGTTTACTGAATTTAACCTTACTTTGTTGATTTCTCTTATTTAAGTTGTTGGTAAATTATGAAATGTAACTAAAGTTTCACCATCGTGTACAGTTTTAACTTAGCAAAGACTTTTTATGGTATATTTGTTGTACTATTTACTTTCTGATTGATAAGGAATGGAAATTATTTCACAGTACTTTTGTTTTTTATTTCAAATTCAAGAGAATTCATTAAAAATGAATTACTGTATAAGTTTTAAGTCTAAATGTTCCCATTTGATGTAATATAATTTCAGTGAAATTAATCCATCTATATATATATAAGCGAAATACCACTGACTGACTCATCACGATATCTCTAAAACTATACAACCGATTGACTTGAAATTTGGTACAGTTACTCATTTTGCGATGTAGACGCTCACTAAGAACGGATTTTACGGAATTCTAATCCAAAATGTAATTTTCATCCGTTAATCTTTTTTTATCCATTGCTTATGTCATTTTTGGCGACTTTATCGCTAAAAATGACATGACCGACGCCAAACGGAATAATATTTTTTTTTATATGTATACTGTGTATTGCTACCAATTAAGTTTAATTGGCGAGATTTGCGCGTGCGAAATGGAAAATACCAAATAATTTAAAATTGATGCGCTGATGGAGGATGGATTTATCACCAAATCCACCGCCAAGTCAAAGCATTTCAATGACCTTGCATTGTGAATTTTAAAAAGCTATACTATGGTAACCCCAGCTAACTTCCGCCCGCTTTGCTCAGCAATAATTTTTTATTGTTGTGGAACCTAGACATAAGTTTTAAATTCATGAGAAAAGTATTTTATTATTAATAATGATTGATAAATTGCATTTGTAAATCTAAAAGCAATCTTACGAAGATATTGAAGTTGGCTTTTAGCAAATGAATAATAATCGTATGTTATTCATGTCATTGATAAAAAAAAAAAATAAGTATGTTAGCTGTCAAAATATTTATTTTGATGTACGCATTAACTGTAACCTAATGTAAACATTATGCAAAAGTTTTGTTTTTGTATTTTGGCAATTTTTAGTTTTTGGTTTCTAGGAAATGTACGTTTTTGTTTTTTTAAAATGGCTGGATATTTTACTGTTTTCAGAATACAGAATTATTTTTAATGATATGATTTTTTAAGAGCAATTCTATTCAAATGCAGTTTTAGATATGCTGCTAGCGTAAGAGTTATCCCTTTGTAAAAAGGATAACGCAATACGGGTGACTTTTTGCTAAAATTTTTTATTATACTTTATCTTTTTGTAAGTATTTTTTGTTGAATTTTTAAATAATTTGATTTTAAAAAAATTAATTATATTTTTTAACTTGAAATGTATTTCATTGTAGGTTAATA
>BMAW01046622.1:95528-137403 GCA_019974015.1 Nephila pilipes | reverse complement strand
TGCGTACGTAAGAGGAAAAATAAAGAAATAAAGGAATTTTCATTAATAAATTTAAGATTAATTGAAAGTTAATGAACTTTTGAATAATTAATATTATTCAAAAGTTCAATTTGTTATTTATTCATTCACCTTTACCCTGTGTTTTACATTTTTAACACTTTGTTTTTCTTTAATAAGTGTTAAAAATGTAAAACGCAGGGCAAAGGTAATTGAATAAATAACAAATTGTCAGACGATTTCATCATGTTTTCACTACAAATACTTATATTTAATACCTTGCTGGGATGGATATGTTTAAAATAGACAAAATATAATAGATGCTGTATTTTTGTAACAAAAAAATTATTTAATATCAAATTCTTCTCGTATAAAGAAAACATTACAAAATATTTTCCATTTTACGACATTTTCAAGTATACAAATCAAATTGCGAGAAAAACAAAATTTTCCTTCATTTAAAAAAGATACTACAACTATATAATTGCTTTTATCATGCAGCAAGATACCACTGAATGTTGTAAAAGTTCTAAGATACTTTCAGCACACTTATAAAACTTTAGTAAGTTAAAAATATTTTTATCGATTAAAATATATATATTCAGTAAGTGATCACAAATCATCTTTTATAATCTACGCCAAAAATTCAAAAGGTCTATGTAATAAACCTGTCACTTTAATAAATTGCATAAAATATTTCCAGTAAAAATAACTACCTTTTCTTAGATCATAAAAGCATGCATGAAACTAGTTTATTTTATAGTTTCTTTTTGCCATTTTTTAGGTTCGGAATGCTTTAAATTTATGAATACATCATTTATTCACCAGCGCAAGAATACTATGTTATAAAGGAATTTTCTCTTCAAAAGTACAAGAAGTTATTGTCCATTCATATGCTTGCTTTTATTTTTTCTCAGGTTTCTGCATGAGAAATGAACTGAAGAATCCTAACATCATCTGCTTTTATTCATCATAACACATTTGTGAAAAGAATAGAACGTGAAACGCGGCAAATACATAATGAGATTTTTAATGTTTTCTCAAGAATATATTTACTTTTTCGAAGTAAAGTTTTTGGCAATAAAGAAGATGAAATATTCAACTTAAATATCTTATTATTTTTAGCCTCGAAAAGCGGTATTGTTTTAGCTAATCAAAAAATGTCGCAGCTGACCACTTTTAAAATTTTATCGTGTTCTTGCGTGCATGTTTAATGCCTGCTTTCACCAGTAACGAATTTTGTTTTCTAAAATGTCAATAAGTTTTTCCTAAATCTCATTTATTTTCATCTTAAGATATACTCATTTTAATAATATATCGTTTGCATTAATTTCAGTTATATTTAACAGAAAATATAATCAATTTAATAGTTTCTCATTTGCTTTAATATTAATACCTGAAAAGAAAATTACTGTCCACTTCAATATTTTACCGTTTGTTGAATTCTAATATTTAATTGAACAAAAAACAGTTAGTACTTTAGATGATTAAATCAGCTCTTTTTAAAATTATTTTAAGAATAATTTATGTTTCTAATTGCTTTAAAGTTTTTTCTATTCCAATAAACTGAAAAATCTTATATTTAAATATGCACAAATATGGATAAGTCTAATATTTTACAAAGCGCTGAGAATTGGTGACTTGTAAATATTTTAACAGTTTAATGTCATTCATCATAATTATTAACCCATTTTTTTAAAATATATTTTCTGTTTCAAACTTTTTTCAGTTTGAAATACTTTTTCTAATTTCGTATAATATTAGTTCGAGGAATTATGTAAAAGTATATTCTCTTGTTTCTTTCATCATAAAATTATTGTAAAAAGATGATATTATTATTACCAAAACGTTTAAATATTTGTTCTGCATTTTACGAGAATCTCTTTTAAAATTAATATGCGTTGATATTATTTATACACATGGCATTGATTCCAACTGTGCTAACCTAGTTGTCATTCATGGTCTTGAACTCAAGGCAGGTATAATTTCCGTCGAGTCGTGGACAGAATCCACGTGTCACTCATGACTTTCCACGTACTGGGGGAAATGCACGTTAAATCTGTGTTTTCCAAAGTCTTCAGGGACAGCAAGGTGGAAGTTTGGAGCTGGAGTGAATTACCAGCTTCAGGTGACCCCATCTTGTTGCTTGATCGTTTATTTGGGAATCAAATCATCAATAGCCCTAGTACAGCTAATTGCTTGATTTAACAAACAATCATTCAAGAGAATTTTTTAAGCTACCATTAATTAATGCGTATATTTAGTAATGCTTGATTGTAAAAAATTCATTCGGAATATAAGTACTTTAAATTAACGTTTAATTTTACTGAATTAATATTATTCACCAATATTAAATTGTTGATACCAACTAAAATGATTACGAGGCATAAGTATTTTTGTATCAGGAGTAAATTTCCTCTTCTAAATTTTCGAAAATGTGTTCATAAAATATGTTGTTCTTCGTTCAACTTACGTATTGCATACTATCAGTTTACAAATTTCATGGAATGTATCTCTTAGAAATTATGTAGTTTTTAAAAATTTATGTTTTATTTCTCAAAAAAAATGTGTATGACAGAATAAGAAATAGTACCAGCACAAGATGCTTTCCTCAAAGAATCGTCTGGGAAGATATTGTGACGGCATGCCATTTCCTACCCTTCTGTTTAGATTTAAAGCTAGTAACCAGTGCAGTTTTTAGGTTTATGAGCGCAATACATGTATTATATTTTAGAAAAATTGAAAACGCTTTTTAAGAAAAATATAAGATTAAATTACCACTATAAGTAATTTTCACAAATTTTATTTTAAATTCCTAAAATTTATAAAAATAAGACTAGGTCATACAACATTTTTCTATATAAAGATAAAGTAGAATATATTTTTAAGGAGCATAGTATTCTTTCACGAACAGTATTTTATATTTTATATGCAGTATTTTATATTTGTATGACTTAATTCTTTTATATCACGTATATATTTATATATTATATATTAATCAAATAGTATTCATGAAATTTTTCGTATTTTATAATTAATCTTGAATTCAATACGCTACTATCTATACATAATTAAGACATATATTTAAAATAGAATTTATGTTTAGGGAAATTAATTCAGAACTTAATTTTGAAGAAATGTTATATAATTTATAAAACATAGCATTTTATGAAACTAGCACATATATTTTTCGTATCAAACTGCTCTTGAAACCTTGAATAAACCTAAGATTTAAAACAATTAATTTCCATATCTTTGCATAGTCTGCAAAAGTTTATACATGTGCATCACACAATTTGCTAAGCAATCTCTTCCTGCAGCAGAAGTTAAAAATTTCCCCCTGCCAACACCCAAACATATTCGAAGCGGTTTTTTTTTTTTTGTAAATAATAAGTGTTCTAACACCTGCGCTGACGAGACTCCATCGATTGCAGATGTATCCTATGTTGGGGGCATTATTTACGTGAAGTCTATTTCTGTGTGTTTTCCTTTGTCTCGATTGTAGGATGTGATTCACTTGGACTACAAATAACGTTTATACTCTTTTTTCATAAATGCAGAAAACAAATAAAATCATTTGTGTGAAAAATGTGATGAAATAATTAAGAACTGTTAATTTTAAAATCATGTTTGCTGTTAAAACTCAACAGCTATGAAATCAGTAAGAGAAGAATGTTCTAAATTGTTTTTAGCCAATACAGCAAAGAAATTGATTTCAAGGTCAATAATTTGATTCTAATATTTGTGGAGGAATTTATAATTAATAACACTAACGTTTTTTTACTGGTAATTTGATAAATTGTTGAGGATAAAAAAAATTAAGAGATATTTGGAATAAGGGAACAAGTTTTAGACTCATCATATGTAACAATATAAATTATATAAAGAAACAAATGAAAGAAAATTTGATAAATTTGTTACTAAAATGGCTATTAACACTAGAATTACAGAAGCCGGTCATCTGTGACCTAAGGCTTGAGTTTTTGCTCATTTCAAAATAGTATTTGAAAATTGAGCTTTCTAAAATTTTGACTTTTCCTAAATATTCAGTGTAACGTCTTAAAACTGATTTAGTTGAATTCTAAGGAATACTTTTTTTTATTTATATGTCCTTATTCTTAGAACTACCATGGAGTCATAGCTTACCCAAACAAGATTTTTGCTTTTCTTTTTATTTCAAACAGGATCGCATCTCTAAATTTGTCAGTTATAAAAGAATTGTATAAGGAGATGTATTGTGTGTGTGTTCACCTGCTTTTTGAAAAAGGGTGAAAACAAGAAGAGGGTGTCTCCACATATCTGGCATGTACTTGTTAGGCAAATATGCGAGCTTTTGTGATTGGAAGCTATTGTATCGATGTATTGGAATATTGTATAATGTTCCTACCTCTGTTATATTCTAGTAAAAAGAATATTAAAGAATACTAAGTAAAAAGAATATTTTCCCTGTTGTAAATTGAGCAGAAGGAAAAAAATTTAGTGGCATTCCAGTTTTGCAAACGTTTAGTGATGGCACCCAGCAGAAGAGTAGTTTCGAAAGAAGAAGCTATGACATTTCTAAATGAACTATCAGAATATAATTCTTGTGTCTAAAAGACATCTGATGATTAGAATAAATATTTTGTTATAAACGACGGAAGAAACATTGTGGAAAATCTTCATATGATTTCAACGTCTAAATCCAGTTTATGTGACAGCGAGCTGAATGAAAATATGTATTTCAGGAATTTATAAAATTACGAAGTATTGCAAAAGTAGTAAGAAAAAAAATATAAAAAATAAAGGAGAGCATTCACCACTTTTCAGTGTTTTGGAAAAAGCGAAAGAGGGAACTATGTGGAAAATACATCAGCAGAGTTCAGTTTCTTCTGGTAGACGACCTATTGAAAATATTTTTTAAAAAAAAATCTGGGACTTGCACCATATTCCAAAAAAAAAAAATAATAATAATAATAAATAAAGAAATATTGCTAATAGCAGTTTCATAACTTCCTGCACACTTTTCATAAATTATAAAATTTTAAAAATCATAAAGAAATGTACAGAAGTTGAAGCAAGAAGGAAATTAAAAAGTGAAACTTAGAATATTTCTCTCGAAGAACTGGATTCCTTTATTGCAATATCGTATGTTTGAAGAGCTTTAGTTGCGAAAGGAGTTTCCATCCCTTTGGTCAAAGACCTGGGGCCACAATTTTTTGCCTTAAACAATGAACCGGAACAGAATTTTAGAAATCATACGATATATGCGTTTTGACTTAAAAATTTCAAGATTGGATTGATTGAAAGATGATAAATTTGCACTAATATCAGATGTCTGGAATACATTCATAGAAAAAGGTCCCATGTGTCACACGCTGTTGATTTTTGTAATATATGTCAAACAAACCTTCGAAGCTTGGTAACAAATTTCTTTTGGCTATAGATGTGAGCTCAAAGTACATAATCAACGTATTTCCATAAATAGGAAAATATTATTCCAAATCAAAGGATTTAAGTAATGGTGAAAATGATGCTCTCAGCTGTATCTAAAAAAAGACGATGTATCAATTTTTTGCATCTCTAAAACTTGTAGAAATCCTAACAGAAAATGGTTTGAGTCATGTCAGAAGAATCAACAGAGCAAAAGGAGAAGTTCCAACATCCATTGAAGAAAGAAAAAAACCCAATTACATTCAACAACCTTCATGACACATAATAACACCATTCTTATTTTTTACCAATGTAAAAAATACAAAAACATAGTTCTTAGCACATTGCATTCTTCATTGGAAGTTACTCAAAATAAAAATAAACTCCTGAAATAATAAATTTCTACAGTTCCACAAAATTTGGAGTCTTTGCTGTGGATCAGATGGTAAGAAAATATTCCATGAAGCCTACATCAAGGTGTTGGCCAATGCATGTTTTTTTTTTCAATATTTTAGATCTAGCTACGATTAATGCATGGGTAGTTTTTATAGAAACAACAGATTCTAATCTGAGCAGAAGAGACAAAATTCTAAGATTAGCAGAGGATGTAAAAGAGAAATATATTGCAAATGAAGCAGAAGTTATCCATCCACATACTACCCTAAAAGTTTCAAACAAGCGAAACCGATGCCAGATAAAGCAATGCAAAGACAATAAAACTAATATTGTTTTTGAAAAATGTTCAAAATTTGCATGTGGTTTATGCACAGCAAAAAACAAAGAAAAAGAAACGACTATAGCATTCTTTGTGAAAAGTATCGATTAAAGTTTGTATCATTTAAGTAAAATTTTATACGTGTTTAATTTGTATAGTGATTTAATATCTTATTAATCTGTACGAACATTGTGATATTTAAATTTATTAAAACATATGTTATTTAGCAGATATTTTTATATTTTATTTCATAAACCTGCCAAAATCTTAATGTATGTATTCTGCAATTAGAAATCAAATTTTAAAATATAATTTCCTATCAACTATATTTCATATTACATAATATTCCAGGAGCTAAATTTAATAAATCATCAATTAAAATCATTGTATTAATCATGAAATACTTTATTTTTAGTCTGTATTATAATAAAAATTAAGAATAATATGAGTCATGTCTATGGAACAGATGTGACCTACCCTGGTAGTTCTAGGTATTCTAGAAATATGATAATTCTAGTGTTAAATATGATGTTCCAAATGAAGGTTTTAATGAATATAAGTATTGTATGAATAAAATTATTAAGCAAGTTGATTTGAAGATTCTATAGAGCATTTTTTTGACATAAAAATTTGAAAATTCTATTAAAAGGCTTCACTTTGATTTTGTTATAGGATATCTTGATAAGAAAGTCCTCAGCATTTATGCTATTATTTATAAATAGTTCTATATAAGTATGAGTAGTATTTTCAATAATAAATCTTTGATTGAAAATAATAATAGTGGTCGAGGAATTTTCTAATATAATTGCAGCTCTTTATAAGAAAATAGATTGTCAAATTAGTAATATAAAATTTACTGATATACTTTTGAACTCCCATGTTCCCTAAGGTATATATATATATATAAATTTACATTGTAACTGATAATTAAAATACTTAAATTACAATAGCAGGTAAAATTTTTAAAATATAATTGATAATTTGAATAAGACTACTATTATTAAAGATATTTTCGATATTCTTATATTCGTAAGAATAAAGAAATTTACTCCATTTATAGTTATCTTTTTGAAGCTTTATTTAATTCAATAGATATTGCGAATCTCATAAAAGTTGTTGTTATAATTTTTAAAAAACTAATATTAAGAGATTTATTTCCTGCGAAAAAAATTAATTACTTAGTTAACTTAATATTAAAAGAAAATATATTATAATTATTAATAAAAATATTAAAAAATAAAAGGAATACTGCAAGGCAGTCCAGTCAGAAATAATCTAGCTAATAAATATACACACTTCTGTGAACAAAATTAAACAGATCATAATAATTTTGTATTGATTAGATAGATTACATTACAATTTTTAAAAATAATTGTTATACAAAGAAGTTAAATCTAATTTACCTTTTCTCCTTCATATTTAAATTTAATACATCGAAATAATAAGGTTTTTGAAATTGAGTAATTAGATGTTAAATGAAATATTGTAGGTAATAAAACTTGTGGTAGTATTTATTTTAAAAGGGATAATATATTTTTTTAGTGTATAATGTACCCTTTTTGAAAAATTACAATAGTATTACAATTTTTTTTAAAAAAAAATTGTTTTATACAATTACATCAAGTTCTTAGTTATTCATAATAATGTAACTAAATTTCTTTCAAATAAATTGTTTGCAAGCTAATTTTCCTATAAATTGTTCAAGATTCAATTTAAAATACAAAAAATGATAAAGCAGAAAAAATATAATTGGTGTAAATGTTTTTTAAATATTTCTTACAATATTTCATTATTATTCAGTTTGTTTGAGTTCAATTGTATTAGAATATTTTAACTATAATATTTACTGTAGATGTGGCTTTATTGGATATTAATTCTTCTTCATTGGGCGGGAAAAGTAACTTTATTCAGCCATGTTGTCATCCATTGATTATACTGATATCTCAAGTGTTACATGATTTTGAATATGATAAGAATTATTTGCTATTCATTGTTCATCAAAGGGTTTTTTTTTCTATTTTTGAAACCAGTAATTTATATCATTAATGATTATCATTGTTAAATGTCTTATTATTTTATGGAATCATAAAATTTCTTTTTCTGATATAATTTTTTGTTATTGTTGTCATTGATTTTTGTAACGTACATTTTTTACGTATAAAGCAATACCCGATTCGAATGGTTTGGATCTCGCAAGTACATGTACAAACAAGAATTACAGTTCACAATGATATTTTTAGTGCTTTATATTCATTTTGTCCATGTTTCTTTATGGATTTTTATATAATTATCATTTACTTTTTTCTACGTTTTTAATATATATATATGGTTAATGAGTGTTACACACACCACGCACCATGTTGAAAATTCTAAGTTTTAAACTGTAGTACATCAATTTGAGTAAATACGTAATTAAAAATTGCATTTTAATGAACCTTTTTAAATTCTTTTAAATTTTTATTTATTTGAAAACACTGTTATATATCTACTATAATTACGTATTCCCGATTAATGGAATTTAAATTGCGATTCTTTTCATTCTGTTGACAAACATCACTTTTCAACAAATTGATGCGAGAATAAGTTAATATATTACGGAATATAAAAATATTGTACCAAATTTTAAAATCGTTTGCTGGAAAATATTTACTTCAGATATGCCACAGTTTTTCTTTTAAAAATTGATTTTTCTTCAAAATATAAGAATTATTCTGAAGATGATAATCAATTACGTAAATCGCTTAATTGCTATTCATTGGGAAAAAAGTATTAATGACAGTCATTGATCTATGTAACAAATAAGTTCAAATTTTCGAGTCATGTTTTGAATATACAAGATCTCTCAAGCAAATCAAGTGAGTTTAGAGAAAATTAATTACATATTTATTTAAATAAAAACTGAGTAAAACTTTCGTTTTAATTTTTCGCGCATTTGAAACGAATAATGTTATTTTTTCACAATGTTATGACTTTAAGGAACAGCTGTACTTGAAATTTAGTTATCGCGATTTTTATTTTCATTGTTTAAGAGAATGCATGAATTCGAACATTTGAAGAGGCATAAGCATTAAGAAACTATGAAGCCTGAAAAGTTTGGAAAATTTTAAAATCCGCTTAGAGAAAGAAAGAAAACAAATTAAAATATATATAAATTCTTTTAGAGATGGTATGATTATATTTCTCATTACCTACTTTACACTCATTTAGCCAATCTTGAAGGGGTCTTCAATAAGAAAATTATTTTTAACAAATTCACGAAGTTCTTTGAAAAATGTTGTGCAACAATCTCTTTTGCATCTAGGCAACTATAAGTAAACCTTTATATTTTTATTGCAACCATGGATGTAATTTATTAAAAGAAATGGTATTTATTCACTTTTAATTTTTTTTTAAATTCAGGCTTCATTATTTAAAAGAAAATGTTACCTTTTAGGTAATTTCTTAAGGTTACTATTAATTTTCTTTTCATTAATACTTCATATTCATTACTTATTTTTTTTTTCATTTTAAGATAAAATTGATTCAATATAAATTTTTCAATTAAAATGAATTATCTTACACACTACTGAAATATATTTTCTTAAGAAGAATTAAATACATCTGTGAAAATATTTGATATTTTGGTCCCTTTGAAAATCCTCTTCATGACCTACTGACTGAGTCTTAATTTGTATACAATTATTTATTTATCTATTTATATAATTCAGACTTGCATATTTTAGTATAAATCCTGCCAAGGTCTAATAATCTTGATTATGTTTAGTTAAAATTTGAATCTTAAGAATTTTAAATATTAAAAGAAAAATCATTTTTGACATTACTTTAGAAACAATTTCTAACATTAGTTTATGCCATAATTAGCGCACAACTTATTTAAATATCGTTCTTCAAATCAGTAGTATTTTCCCTGTTAGAATTATAATTTTAGTCTTAAGTACCGGATAGAATGTTTTGATGTTTTTATTTCGCCTGACTTTTTAAGGAAACTGAGAAACTTTTGATCAGGAAAAATGGTTTAATTTTATAATAATTAATTATTAATTATTATTATTTAATGGTTTATAATTAGGCTCACTTTTATCACGCACTCAAAATCTGTAGATGTCATATTTAAACATTAAGATACCTTCATATTTGTATATCTGTTTATGCAAAGAAAAATATTTTTATAAAAATAAAAAAAAAAATATGTGTATGGACAGTTGATAAATATTCCATTGGTCTGCTTTAATTTTTAAGTCGTATATTTATCTTTATGTATATCTTACATAATATGTACTGTATTTATAATTAAAGAAAATTAAGCTACACTTATAACATTAATACAATGGACACTAATTTTTCAGAAAATAAAGTAAACGAAATTTTAATTCTTCTACTCTAATTTCTCAAATTTTTATACATATATTGTACATTACTTAAAATTTGTGAGTGTTTATTGGAGAAAAAAAAATATGTTTTCTGTATATTTAATATCCTCATTTGATAATGTGCATAATATCAGCATTAGGAATGAAATAGAGGTTTAACACCAGAATCGAAAGATTCCAAAATTTAAGGAAACCTCAAAGACAAAAAAATTTCTCTCTAGTGTGGCATGTATGTTTACAGTTTTAAAATTTATTTTTCGAATGTTCTGATTAATAAATTCTCATAGATAACATATACGGAATCAACAGAGCGTCTTTTAATATTTAACAAAATTGAAGAAATTCGAAATGTGAAACATTCTAATATCTTATTTAGCGTAAGCCACATGCCAGCTAAATTACCGATTTTTTTTTCTATTTTTGAATTAAACAAATAAATTTAAAATTATAAAACTAAACTACATCAGTTATTAATGAGAATGATTCAAAAGTATCATGCATTACATTTGTTAATTGTAGCGTTTTTAAGTGAACTGTGCAACAAAAGAAATTTTTTTTAAATTACTTATATTAAAAAAAATTTATATTCACCATATATGTGTTCCAGAAATTGAAAAATTTTAAAGAGTCTTTTCTCAGTTTTTTTAAGGCATAGTAAATTTCTCAATTAAATCGATCTCATGCGCCGATTAAATGAGCATGTATTGGATTATATTAGTGTTATTTAGAGATTTACATTTATCAGACACTATGAAAAATAGAAAAAACTGCTATACCTAAATTTGTGGGTTTTTAAGAAGTAACTATTTACCAAAGTCCTAATCCACGCAAGGAATTATTGAACATATTTTGTAAGCCAACCAATGGAAATTGTAAGACTTCCGATTAATTTCAAAAATTAGGCTTTAGCATTTTAAACATATGAATAAAAAAACGAAAAGCTAAATTAAAAGTAGTTTAACTTTTTGAAAGTCAATAATATGACACGGAAATCTATTGAAGATAATTTATATAACGTTCTAAATAATATAGCTAGAACTGAAAAAAAGTCTGTAAAAAGAAAAGTTATACAATTAAAATAAGTTAATAAAATCATTGTCGATATTTCAGTGATTTTTAGAATAATTTGGTGATTTTTCACCTTAATACACGTAAAATGGTTTTTTTTTCTACTTACCAAAATTATTATGATTGTTAGAGGTTTCAAGACAAGAAATACATACCTGAAAAAAAAAAAAGAAAGTGTAAAGCTAAATAAATACATTATTAATAAAAAGTAAATAACTATCGTAAAATAAGTATATAAAATGTAAATCTTCAGGTGCTTGTAAGCAACATTCGCAGTTTATGACTAAATGATGCTAGGAAAGGAAAATAAAATATTAGTTTAACCGAAAATCTCTGTTCGTTTGTGAAGTGAAAGAAAATAATACAGTTGATAGTATTTATTGTACAATATAATTTCTGACGTTACTAGGATTGGTCTATAAACATTGCAAATGGATGCCTTGTGAATTAAGTGAGAAACATTTGCTAAATCGTATCGTCATTTGCACTTCTCTGTTTGCTCGGAACGAAAACACCGGATAATAACTGGAGATGAAAAATGGATTATCTTCGAATAAATCGTAAGGAAAAGAGCACACTTGCAGCATGGACTATCTGTTCCCTCCACCTCTAAATCGAGATTTAGATTAAATGAGAGAACGCTTTGCATAGGGTGGAACAGTCAAGAACCAATACATTTCGAACTTATAAAACCTAACAAAAAGCTCAATTCAAAGAGAAAAGGTCAGCAACTGGATGATTTAAGTTAATCACTGAAAGCAAAGAGGCAAGGATGTTCAATATGAAATACATTATATTGCATCATGATAATTCTAAACCACCTTTTGCTTTGGCGATTCGTCAAAAATTACAGAACTGATCTGGTAATTTTCGTTGCATCCGCCATACTCCTCCCTAAAAACTGAAGCCTAGTTACGTCAACTTAGTTCTACTTGAGTTAATCGCCTCTGAAAACAAAGCCTTTTTCAAAAATGGTACTTAGAAACTACTATCACTCTGCAAGAAATCATAACTGACGTCGGAAAATATATTGTACAATAAATATTATTGTATGTATGAAAAATTTAATATTTTCCTTCACTTTCTTCACAAATGGATAAAACATTTCGGTGGACTTAATATATATTCAAAGGAGGTTGATAAGTATTTCTTTAATTCGTCAATTCTTTCTTATTATTGAGGAAAAATAAATTATTAAATAAATCTAGGGAACAATTTTAGTTTTATGAGATTAGAAACCTTTAAAAAGATGTCAAGTATAAATTTTTCCCAACTTCTACATAATCAGGATTCTTGCTATATATAAACTTCTTTTGTAAATAGAAAAAAAAAATTATCTGAGCTTAAATGTTTATGAAGTAAAAGAATTTTTACTTGAATGAACAAAAGTCTATCAAAATTAAAGTAATAAATACCGGGACGTCAGTAAATGAATACGGGCACTGGGCTAATATTTCAACAATTTTTAATTTATTTAGAAAATTGTAAATTGATAACGGTTGTGTCCAAAGATCAATCACTCTCAAAACGTTACCCATGAAAACGAGCTTTTCCCACAATGTTGTCTGATTAATCTGTTAACCACTAGCATATATTTACATCCAATATGAATAATAAAATTCTATTGGAAACTGTTACTTCAAAACTGAAAAAAGTCTTTCATCGTATTTATTATATCTTTCAATTTTTTTGAAAACAAATTGAATGTACAAAGAGAAAAATGTAAATACTAATGTGTGGCATGAGTCATAAATATGTATTCTACTAAATGATTTATGTTCCAAATGCAAGCAGAAACGATATTAAAAAAAACCCGTATAAATTATTATTAAAATTAGTATTAAAATTTTGTAAGTACAATGAATTAGATAATACTCAAAATTTCGGAACTATTGTATTCTCACATTAAAATTTATTTTACAAATAAAATATATTACGTAAACACACTATTTTGAATTTTAAATACATAACTATTTCAGAACAAAATGTTTCATAGTAAATATGTTAGTGTTTAGTCCTACTAAGCTTGAAAAAAGCTTTTTTAAATTAATTAATTAAACTGAGAAGGATTAAAATAAATATGTTATATAAATTTTTTAAAAGTATTATATTTGGTTCAATTCTGCATCAATTTTCAAAAACAAATGAATGAATAGATGTAGAACTATTTAAAATAATTTTTAATTTTTACTCATAACACTAGTTTTTTTTAACAAAATCGAGTTTTTCCGTTGCGTTTCTTTTTAGGACAACCAGCATATCTCAAAAGTTTTGGTATGGGTTGAGATAGCACAGTATATATGAGACATACTAATTATAATGTCACAAACTTATTATCATGAATTGTCATAATCATATAATTTATGAAGTAATAAAATTAGATTAAAAATTACATACTAACAAAAATAACGTAATAAAACTAACACAACTAGTTCAGAATTAGACGGTTTTCATCAAAATAGTTATAATTTTAGTATGTAATTTAAAATCTATTTTTTCTTAAACTAGACCATGAATGCGATTTGCCACAGAAGATATAATTTTCTCCATTCTCAATAGGTCAATATTACACCAATAATTTTGATCGGTAGTTCTTAAGTAGAAGAATAGTTATGGTAATTTTTACGCCTGTTTTGATTCATAGCATTCTAAATACTCTTAACAAGTTTAAGGTCCGGACAAAAACCTGAGAACAAATGAAGAACTTTAGTGTTATACATGTTATAATGCTTGTGTATGTCCTGTCACATCTGAGTCCACGTTATGGTGTTGAAACTCTTTCTGATGATCACCTTGAAATTCAGCAAATTGAAATAAGTTTGTAAATGTCTCCAGAATCATCTCATGAAGATGTCATATGAGGGAATAGTCATTTCATTAGTTTATCTGGTGAATTCATCTACCGTGTGTTAGAATGTTCCAAGTAGCCACACAATTAACAATAGTAATTTACTAAAATATTTTTAAAAAAAATCTTAGCTAAAGGAAACTTTAGTTGACGACAACTAAAAGAAACAAGCTTAAGAAAGGCCGAAATGAGATTCAGCGTCAAGAGCGAAAGTCGAGGTTGATGCTGCTCCAATAAATGAAAAATTCCTCTTTAAACAACTACAGCAAATATATTTGATTCCACTATGTTGCTTTACTTCTGCACCATTGCTTTTTAACATTCAGCTGGGTTGCTTTTTCCCACTACCGCCTGATGTTCACAGTGAAAAGCGCGAAAGGATTGCAAGATACAACAAGTTTTCTTTTAAGGCTGTCTTCAATAATGTCAAATATAATCACTGAAATTTTGAACACATTTCCAGGCAGATTTTTACAAATAAATTTGGGACGTCCTAACACATCCATCTGTTTATGATGCAGCATTCTGAAAATTTAGGAACATTCCAAAAATACACAATTTTTCATGTGAATACGTTAAGTGTAAAGGTAATTTAGCATAACAGTTCAGGAGAGAAAGCACGACACAATTGTCACCATAGAAAAGGAATCGATTCAGATATGAAACGAGTAATATAAAATACTCAAATCTCCAAAGGATATCATAAGTCGGAACATAAAATTAATGACCTAGCGCAATTTTAATGGAAAAAAAAAGATGTTCCAATTTCGAGACCTATGTTTTAACAATACACGAAGACAGCTTTAGAAACGTACATTTTTAAAAAAAAGTCATCAGTAAGCTACCACCACGTTAGGGACTAAAATATAGTCGGTGGTTCCTTACACATATGTTGTAATAGCTCTGAATCCTTCTGATTTGACTAAGTTCTGTGGCAGAGGGTAGCCTAGTAGTCACTACCGCAGATTCTTGGCCAACATTTCATCACGTCGTGGTTTCAAGCCCTGATGCCACTAAAGACCCACATGTAGCTGCGCTGACGCGTGTTAATTCTGTTGAGGTTCCGAATCCTCCAGTTGGTATAGAGTAGAAGTTCGGAGAGGGAGGAGCCAGTTCAAGAGTCATCTTTGTCACTTCGCCACGATTCAAAATTATGAGGTCCATCTCCAAAAGTTCTGGTGTTGCTCCACAGTGCGATGTTAATAAAACCAATCAAAACAAACCATTTCTTCAACTATCATTTCGGGAGATATTATTATGTTATTGATTCAGAGAATATAGCTATGTGAAATAATTGGGAGTTATGAAATTTAGAACTGCTATACATACGTAGACTTATAGTGAATAGGAAATGATCAGAATGATCGGAGAGATAATGTGATTATCGAATAGAGGAAACGTTGATGCTTGTTCCTTTATTCATTTCTTTTATTTGTAACGCGAGTCTTTCCTAATATACGTTAGGCTCGAACAGATATCGCTTACAGATAGTACTCGGTAGATAAAAGTTTTAGAATGACCTAAGATAGCTATAATTTTTAGAACGTATTTCTTACCAGTTCCAGCATCTATTTTATATTTATTTCTTCAAAACAGATACCTCAAATGAAGGTATTTTAAATAATTGATGCTTTCAAACGGGCAACTTATTAATAAACCTTACTAATCTCCCTTTTCTGATGAATTAGAATAACTCAAAGATCAGTTGTAGATATTCGAACTTTTATATAATAAAACGAAAAGAAAGTTACTAATGTAAATTATAAAAAGCATCAATGAAATTGGCATATAAACAAATAAATAAAATTATTATAAGATTATTACTTTAAATATTACAAAAACTTTTTTTAAGAAATTAGAATTAATGCTACATATTAAATAAATATATATCCATTAAGAATTATTATACAACTATGAACATCAAAATCATTTGAGTAAGCAAAACTAAATATATTTTTGAAAATTCTGACAATTAAAACTCGCGTAAAAATTTCTAAATCATAAGAAACAGCAATTACTCGATGAAAATAAATTAAACTTATGTAAAAAAAAAAACACAGTTCTGTTTTATATTAATTTTTTTTTGAGGAACTATTTTCATCTGGACTATATCATAGCCATTATTTTATCTATAGATATCTTTGTCTGTTGTCGGCATAACTATCTTAAGTTACTTAAATACATTTCTGGGGATACCAAACAATATCATCATATATTTTTAGAACAAAAACAGCTTTTATGGCTGCACAAAAACATAGCCAAAAGTGTGTGTGAGAAAACTAAAAACATTTGAGATTCTTCCAATATAAATTTTTAATCTTTTTTTCAATAAAATTCGATACGAAACTCAAAAAGAAAAGAAGCGTTACTTATGACAAAAATTTTACTTCAAAATCTCAGATAACTAAAAAAATGTTTTATTACGAACATTTGAAATGAAAAACAAACAAACTCGTCTGGAAATGCCATATTTTGTTACGCTGATATGTTTCATGCAATGCCTTCAGCAATGTGGTAGAGAAATAATAAAGAAAACATTTTGAATCAAAACTTTTTCGATTAAAAACTTGTGTTTTGTTTTATATTTTGATTTGGAATTCTTTTTTTTTTTTGTTATTGATTAAAATACAAAACCCGAGAACTTATTCCACATAAGGAAAGAAAGCAACAGCTACCGGAATCTAAGGAAGTTATTATTATAACTGTTTGAAAAACAATGAAAAGAATGATACTACAAATAAATAAATATTTTATTACAGGTAAAACACTTTACGATTCTCGAGCATCTAAATGGGGAACGATATGTATGAATGAACCAAATATTTTTATTTTTGGTGGTGTTCTGTTTTTCAGGCAAAGAACATCGCCCTCTTTAATCAGCTTTTTCATACGTAAAACATGTGACTTTTTTATACATAATTTTTATAAAAGATTACATACGTAGCAATTAATTCGTTTTCCTTTTTTTCGTGCAGAAAAAGCCCCTTAACAATTAGAACAAAGGTACTAACTAAAGATAAGATTAAAGTTATTTTTAAATGATCTTTCGTTTGAAAAATATATACAATAAAAGAATGTATTTTTCGAAAGTTGTTCGTAAAACTGTTTCAAATTACCTGATATTTTTGCATATATAAATGAGATTGATTTTTTTTTTTTGTGAACAAAGTAATTATGTATCATAGAACGTATTTTTATCTTCCTGCTTGTGACGAATTAGATCCATTCTATTTTACTGACAGATCTCTTGTTCATAACACATAAAGTAAGCTGGCAGAAAAAAGTAATTTAACACACAAGTTTAATTCTTATATTTTACAAAACGTTATATATAAGCTATTTAACTTTGTGCTTTATGAAACATGTTTAAATTTTTGTTTTATATGTTTTTCTTTTGTGTTTTCAGAAAAAAATATTATATTTAATACGTTTACGCATTTTGATGATATTAGCTAAGCCTAAATTTTGTGAATTAATTGAAAGGTCAAAATGAAAGAAAACATAAAATCCATGGAGACACATTCACAGTTGTATACTTAATAGGGTCGAATGGATGTTAACATTCTTTAAATTTTAAAAAGAGTTGAGATAATTAATCGGTATTGTATTTGTAAGGAACAATCGATAATATTTGAGAGTAAAACAAATACCGTTCCCTTTAAAATATTTTGTCTATAATCATTTTTGACATTCAATTATACCCGGTGTTTCGAAACTCATGGGCAAAAATTCCAGAGGTGATAGAAAGCTTCTAACAAGTGATTTTCACCATACAATGCACAGGCGGAGGGCAAGCGGTGAACTACTAGATGGCGCTGTATCGGTAAGCATAAAACCGGATTTTTCAAACACAACGGCATTTTTATCATAGATTTCAGGAGGCATGACCTTTTTACAACGTTTTTCTGAATTTCACTTGGTGTGTGTGTGTGAGTGTGTGTGTCATCAAATTTTCGATCGTTAATTTAACCAACTTCCCATCAAGCTAGAGCTCTGAATTTTTGGGAATCGTTCGTACTGGCCTAACAATGCAATATTTAGACGTTTGCGACAAGTTTTAACTAATATTTCAATAATTTTAATAAGTCAAAATATTCTTTCCTCTCGGCGCTTTCAGAATTGAGGAAAAAATTTCTTTCCCCCTCTGGGAACACCGGGCACTCCCCACACCACATGAGGCCTCGTAAAACTATTGTACTCACAAAGGGGAGATACTATCTCCCCTTTACTATCTCCGAGATAGTAAGGGTTGCTGACTTTTAGACAGTAATCATTCGCAAGAAAGAAAGTTTCCAATATTTGGCACCGTGTCTAATCACAATAATTTTTTCTGAATTCTGGTTCCCATTTTTTTTTAATAGAATGACTTACAAATTTTCAAATGCATGTTTTGATTTTATGAGTATTATGATTTTTTTAATACGCTCACAAATATCTCTTTTTTAGTAAATTTTAAAGTTAAAAATAACCAACAGTTTTAACTAATATTCCAATAATTTTCTTTAATAAACTTTGCCACCATATAAAAACGTTGTTTTTAAAAACGTTGGTTTTTATATCGAATTATTTCAATTAGTGCACATCGTCTTGCCTTCTGAAATCTACAGTACGACATGTAAGAAAACTCTTGCATTATGCTTTCCATTACAGCGTCGTATAGCGGTTCACCGCTTTCTCTCCACCTATGTATTGTATGGTAAAAGTTACTTGTTTAGTTGTTTTCTATCACCCTTTAAACATTTTCCCGTGAGTTTTGAAACTCTATATAAGGACAGTTTTGCCGTGTAAAGATAGCCATCTAAAGTCAAGTGTTAAAGGCCCTATTTTCGGTTGCATAGAATGTAAATTCCCCTTGAATTTATTTTTCTGAATCTTATTTAATATTTTTTCCGCTCAGAAAGCATTTGATAGTAATTGATAACACCACCAATTTGAAAATGTAAAGTAGACATTCTAAATAATGTTTCTGTTACACACACACACACACACACACACATATATATATCTTAATTCTATATACAGTAATTCTTAATAATCGTAAACTGAAACAGATATTTGAACGATATTGCTAATCAACAACCTTAACAATACTTAGAATTTTTAATCTTAAAAACTTCTAGAATTTCTCGTAGAGTTTCTATTTTTATCTGATAAATTAAAACTTCCTTAATTCTACAGTCTGGTGTAAATGCAATTTCATTATAATATATTAGTTTGCATTTAGCTGTTTGTATTTTGTTATAAATGGAATTAAAATTTTGTTAAAATTCATTATTCAGGTTTCACTGTAAAACAATAAACCCATACAAATATTATGATCTAATGTAATTTCTTTAAAATATTAAACAATGTTTACATTAGTAAAATTTGTTCCTTCGCTCTTTAAGACATTTGAAATAATAAATCCAACTTCCATCATTTATTAAGTATATAAATACTAAATAATTCGATATAAAAACCAACGTTTTTAAAAATAACGTTTTTATATGGTAGCAAAGTTTATTAAAGAAAATTATTGAAATATTAGTTAAAACTGTTAGTTATTTTTAACTTTAAAATTTACTTAAAAAGATACATTTGTGAGCGTATTAAAAAATTCATAATACTCATAAAATCAAAACATGCATTTGAAAGTTTGTAAGTCATTCTAGTAAAAAAAAATGGGAACCAGAATTCAGGAAAGGTTTATCCTTGGCGACAAGAATTATTTGGCAGTATTTTGCCAAATGTGGCTACCCTGTTCCGTTTCACGGATTTAACGTCAGCAAAAAAAAAAAACAATCGCCAAGTTTGGTGCCAATTTTTGAAATCGCGCCAAGTGTTTGGGCTAAACTGCATTATTAAAGAAAATATTAGTTAAAACTTGTCGCAAATGTCTAAATATTGCATTGTTAGGCGAGTACGAACGATTCCCAAAATTTCAAAGCTCTAGCTTGATGGGAAGTTGGTTAAATTAACGATCGAAAATTTGATGACACACACACACACACACCAAGTGAAATTCAGAAAAACGTTTTAAAAAATCATTAGACTGTATGATATTAAAGATTATATCCCCATATTAAAATATTAATCAGGGTTTTAAAAGAGATGATTGTTACCTGTATTGATTTTTAACGATTCGAAAGCAATTGTAAAGTGAACATTCGTACCAGCTAAATTAGAATTGTTTTCAAATAAACATGTTTTAAATCTACATTGAAATAATGATTTCGTATGTTTCTTATTATTCGTTTTATTTGTTTTTCCATTTACATATACTTCAAACCGTCTTTATCAATGTTAAAGGGCAGTTTCATTAAAAAAAAAAAAAAAATACCATTCAAAATTAATTCCATTCGGAAATAAGAATAATGATTTAGGATTTCGGAAAATGAAACGATGACTTTCTATTATGAATCAGATAATTATGCCTATCCTATCTAGGACTTCAATGTACATTCAGTGTTATTGTATCGTTATTATTTTACATAAATATCCAGAAAGGTATTGCTTACTAAAAGTGAAAATTGTTTATTCGTGATGATAATACTTAGTGTATTTTTTCCTTCGAATAATAACAACAATAACGATTTCTGCTGGATGAAAAGAGAAAAATTCAGACTAGATATTTTGGTATCCAGGTATCGAAAAATAAGTAAAAAGAGAATGAAAATCCATGCGTTTTTGTTTATTGAAATTATTAAGTTAAATCCTTTGAATCGCGTTGTTTGAGAATAATTAGATTGATGACGTAAGGTAAAAGTAAATAATAACAGTCAATCCAAAAATTTGCGAATACAAAGCTCGAAAAATAAAACGTAACAAAAATGAAAAGTCATACATTCTAGCTTATATATTATTTCGTTTAATGTAATAAATAAAATTAATAAAGTACTTGAAACCCTTACAAACAAATGG
Organism: Nephila pilipes; assembly: GCA_019974015.1. Classification (NCBI taxonomy): domain Eukaryota; kingdom Metazoa; phylum Arthropoda; class Arachnida; order Araneae; family Nephilidae; genus Nephila; species Nephila pilipes. The sequence goes on along the minus strand of BMAW01046622.1, from coordinate 116,096 downwards.
CATTCCTTCTTTTCCTAATATTTATCGATATTAATCTAAACAGAGACATAAATACATACAATAGTTCAATACTTTTATTGATAACTGTTGTGAATCCACTGTGTAAGCCTCCCAAATTATAAGTGTAAGATATTTATATTTTACTTAGTGGCTACAATAGTAGCGCGCGAAGTGTTACAATAGTAGCGCGCGAAGTGTTACAATAGTAGCGCGCGAAGTGTATTGGATTTATTCAGTATTCTAAATGTTCACAAGCGAGTAACGCCATTTTTTTGTATTGTTTTTCATTTCAATAGTTAAAGTGTCTGTAAATAAAATTTCTATAGTTTTTGGCATATCGACGTTATTATTGAACCCTGGCTTTTTAAGTATACAACATAGTGGCATCCCTGCCGGGATTGGACGAAGTTTTTTCATCCTTACGATACGTCAATCGGATTGTTGATAAGCCAACGATCTTTAAGTGAGCCAAAAACGAAAGTGGAAAATGACTATTGAAATAGAAATTGCCAAACAGAAGAGGAAAGCAGCCAGAGCTACGTATTCGAAGACAGTCAACAAATTACAAGAAATGCTGGCCGCTGAAAGTCCAGATGTAGATGATTTAGAAATTCACCTTGATCAGCTTACGGAAAAGTTCAAGGACTTAAAGACATCGGACGAGATATTCCTCAACTTACTTCAAAAGAAAACTGGCATTACTCAAGCTGAGTATGAAAAAGAATATGAAATCGCTCAGGATTATTATGAGAAACTATCTACGTTTAAAATCAAGGTTAAAAGAGCAATAGCTTCGGCCGAAAAAGATAACGGAAGTTCCGCCTCTCCTAACCCTACTTGGCGCCCTGCTGACGGTGCACATGCCGCTACGAAAGCGAAACAGAATTTGCCCGAAATTCGACTGCCTCAGTTCGATGGTGATCCACGTAACTGGTTGACATTTTGGACTCAATTCAGCAGAATACACGAAGATTTAAGAATAGATGTACGCGACAAGTTCCAATATCTTCTTCAATCCATGAAGCCGGACTCCATAGCTAAGCAGATAGTAGAATCCTTCCCAGCGACGGAGGCCAACTACAATAAAGCTATTGAGTATTTGGAGGAGCGTTTTGGAAAAGAAAGCGTATTGATACAAATATACGTGCGAGAACTCTTGAAACTGGTTATAACCGACAAAGCGAAGATAGATTTCCTGACTCTGTACGACAAACTACAAACTCAAATTCGTGCCCTTGAGTCCCTAGGACTTACACAGGATAAATATGCTTTCCTGTTGTTCCCGTTAGTTGAATCTGCCCTCCCAACCGATTTAATTAAGATATGGGAGAGACAAAAAAATGCCGCTGCGGAAACAGGTAAGAGTGATTTGGAATCACTAATGGAGTTTGTTAAGAAGGAAGTAGATACAGAGTTTAGAATTAAGATTACTCGTGAAGTTTTAAGGCCTGAAAAATGTGTTGTTAAGAAAAATATGTACGATACTGAGGTAAAAAGTGTTCCTACTGCTTGTGAATTGCTTAATGCTAATAATAATGCTAAGAATCATTTTTATGATAATAAGTTTAAGTATAAGAAACCTGTTTGTATATTTTGTGATCATCCTGTTGTAAAATTATTGATAATAAGTGTACATAATGATTTATTACATGCCGGTACTTCATTGTTAATGTCTAATTTAAGAGAGACGTATTGGAATCTAGCTCGAGTTCTAAAAGTAATTCCTGGTCGAGATGGGCAAATCAGACTTGCTCTCATAAAAATCGGTATCGGCTAGAGTTGGAAAACCCTGTAGTGAAAACTGGGGATGAGCCGATTCCTTTAACCACCAGTAGTGGTAGAGTAGTTAAAACTCCTGCTAAATAATTATGTAATGTAAAATTATGTATGATAAATAATTATGTAATGTAAAAATTCATTTTACTGTAAGTGTTTTTCTGTATTTCATTTTTCTAAGTATATAGTGTATTTTGATAATGTTTGTGTATATTGTTTGAGTAAATTGTAAGGAATATTACTCAAAGGTGGGAGAATGTTGTGAATCCACTGTGTAAGCCTCCCAAATTATAAGTGTAAGATATTTATATTTTACTTAGTGGCTACAATAGTAGCGCGCGAAGTGTTACAATAGTAGCGCGCGAAGTGTATTGGATTTATTCAGTATTCTAAATGTTCACAAGCGAGTAACGCCATTTTTTTGTATTGTTTTTCATTTCAATAGTTAAAGTGTCTGTAAATAAAATTTCTATAGTTTTTGGCATATCGACGTTATTATTGAACCCTGGCTTTTTAAGTATACAACAATAACATTCACAGAAGAAACATTTCACTTCAAAATTGAATATGTTCACAAGAGGGAGTTAGAACATTCTCTAAATATATACGAGTTCGTAAAGAAAGTAGAAATTTTATTTCCAACTGAGGAAGCGGAGAGAAAACAACGTACTGATGATGCCGGAAGTGAATCTTTGCTAAATTTCTTTACATATTGCACTATATGAATATCATATTTCTCAAAATAAAGCTGATACAGAGCTGACTATCAGTTCTTTGTAGCAATTGCATTTGTACTCACTGAGGTTTTGAAATACCCCAAAACAGAGTACGGACAGAGAAGTAAAGAAGTCATATTTATTTAAAACAAGACAAGTTTGAATTATTTGCATCAATAATGTCTTGATGCAATTTCAGATGCATAGTTTGTAGCGTGAATTAAACTGATGGAAACTTTTATTTGATTAAGACTTGCAGACTTTATTTTAAGATTTTTATTTTGTTGTTGAATGTTCTTATAAAATTGACAAGGACATAATCCTCACTTTAATATCATTTGGAAAATTCAATTTTTTACAGATTTTCAATATATTTAACCCCTTCGTCACCACGTCTCGCTTCCGCGACGCAATGATTCTACTCTACCAGCCCAGCTTCGCTTCTTCGCGAAGAGCTCAGTATATTATCCTGGGCCCAACGTTCCTTCAGCGTAATTGGGAAACAGAACATTTTGTTTGAATTTTTAAATGGTAGCAGATGGCACCAAATTGTAACGGTTTTCACAACAGTCAAATCTCGCAACAATTGACCTTCACATAAGGTTATTAGTTTCTGTTTTGCGCTTTTTTATATTTGATAGATTTATTAGTGTAAGCAAAATGATGATCACGGTTTTTTAAAAGTGCACGTGGTAGTTAAGAGGGGCACCACGTTTCTAATTTATTTCTTCGCTCTTTTCGTTTGGAGAATATGGGGTGTATCCAGTTGACTATTTGCAGGGGTGAGGGTGAAATATTTATGGGCGTGTTTTGTAGAAATTTCAGGATATGTGTTGGGGTTATATATTCAGTTTCATTTCGTTAACCATGATAGAGAGCGAGATACCTATGTGAGAGTGAATTATATAAAAAAATGAATGATAGTGATCCTGTGATTAGTGAAGATAGTGATATTAATAAAACCAATAGGTAAAAAAGACCGAAAGACTGAAAACGACATTTTGAAATCACTCTGTGATGAAGAGTACAATCAAAATAGAGAAAGCGTTGTCACCAGCGATTCTATCACACATCATTACCCATTATTTAGAAAATCGGTGAATTGTTATGAAAAGCTGTTTTTTTATTGTTAGATATTTACCTTCTAAATGCAAATATAATATATTATAAAGTAAAAGGCAAAGAAAAAATATCTGCTTTGGAAATTAAATCCAGAGTTATTCTTCAAATAATCGAAAAGTTCGCAAAAAAAAAACAAAGAAATTTAAATATTAATCCAAAAACACCAGACACTCAACCATTTCTTTTATATGGAAGACATTTTCCGAAAATATACATTGATTGGAAAGATAATAAACGTAGAAGGATGTGCTTCTGTGCGATAAAAACCAGGAAAAGTGGAACAAAACATCGTAATATGAGTGCAAAATATGCGACGTAAGACTGTGTGTCGATTCTTCTTTTGAACTATACCACACGCTGCAGAATTTTTAAATTAAATTATTTTCCTGTATATAATACTTGTTTTCGTGCGCATAGTTATAATTCATTACGTTTAATTTTATATATTTAATTAATTTCTATTAATGTTATTGCCTTTATATTAATACATATTAAGTAATATTTTATTTATATATAACTAGTAAAATTGCAGTCATTATGTTAAATGCTAATTTTATAGAAATTTTTTTGTAAGATTAGGCTTAACTACTTTAAATGCCCGGGCCGATGATGACACTCCGTTTCAGAGCGTTCGGTCCAGGAAGTCCAGATCAAGTCCTGGTTCCCTTGAGGACCAGGCGTGCCGGTCCTCAAGAGGTTAAAGATTCATAATTTCGAGCCTTTCTTTACCTTGCTTACTTTTTTGCTTGTCGATTCATCAGATACTAGTTGTTATGGTATTCGAAACTGACTTTATATCTTTTCTGTTTAAGGCTGGCTGAGTTTAATTCGGGACAACTTGTTCCGAACTAAACTTGTTGTTGACTGTCTTCAACAACAATGCCAGAAGTTAAAATGCTTTAATATCTAGCCCGAAAGAGACTTCTATTTTAGTCTGGTTGGTAAAGGAGCAGCAAAAAACGACCGGTCAACCTTTCTTCAGACCCCATAGACCAAATTTTGATATCCTGTCCGCTCTCCAAGGTCCAAACATCCCAAACCGAAAACATTTCAGGCAGAAAAATGTCCCAATATCAATACGAGTCTTGATTAAAATGTTATGTCTCAATGCCCCTAACCTTTTCCTTATATCTGATTTTTCAAACTCTTGTTGTACCTGAAAGTTATGTGCGTCCTCCATGTAATGAATTTGTTCTCCTTGTTCTTAGTGATCGTTGATATGGGGAGAACTGAAGAAGATGATAACCTACAGGTACTAGATGAAGTTGAAGCAGTAAGGTATCATTGCACAGAGCCTTATCAAAGCTACTTTCACCCCTTCTAAAGATGAAAGAGCTTTAACCCCTTGACATACAAATAAAACGGAATTCGAAGCGTCCAAAAAGTACTATTAATTTAGCTCAACTAAACAATTATGTGCAAACTTAAGACAGAACGTTTTATTTTGAAATTTGCATTGCTTTATAGCATTTAATCAGGTTACTATACAAATTTAATTTGACCGTCATTAAGTGAGATATTAAAAATTAATTTAGTAGCTCTTTAAGTTATGAAGCATTTCAAAACATTTTGGACTATGTAGAGGAACTGAACATTAAGTTGCTTCACTTCTTATATTATTTTTTACGCACACACGGCATCTCTTTATATGATGTTCATTTTTATTATTCGAAGATATTTGTTGAGGAAAATGTGCCCAACGGTTTATTTGTAGGCGAATTGGGCAATCATTTTGCGATTGTTTAGCAAGTGTCTGATAGTTAGAAATAGACAAAATGTATTGAAAATAAACAAAATTCGATACGAGAATAAAGAAAAAGAATTGACCATAAACAAAATGTCATGTGTAAATAATTGAAAAAAAAAAACTATCGTGACTGCAGTCATGATGTAAGAAAAAGGGGAAGAAGATAAAATTTGATTGACTAGTAGATCGGTCGAAAATAGAGAAGGATCGCTATGATATCCCAGGGGCGGGTCACTCGTGTTTACCGAAGACAGTTAACTCCACGGGAAAGAAAATAAATCATTAAGGTAACACTAGTCTATGATGCTCTTACCTGACAAACGAAGTTAAGCCCCTATAAGAGTCGAAAAGTGGGGAGCATCATGAATATTCTAAACAAACAAACAAAAAAAACCCACATCAGTGAAAATATTGATTAATCTAATAATATACTGCACGGCGTTCACTGAAGACAGTTCTCGACATCTCAAAGACTTCAAAGTCTACAATGGCGCATGAAATGAATGACGTCTCCCAGACGACATTGTATGTCAAGGGTTAAGGGATATCACTTCTCTTTTGACACAAGATAGGATTTGCCACATCCAACACTGAAACTTCTTCTCAACGAGTTAGCTCGATTAGTAAAACGTTGGCGCAATTGTATGGAAATGGGTGGCGATTATGTCAAAACTAGAATACTACTGTATTACATAGAGGATTCACGTTACTTTCAAGCACAATAAGAATAGTGAAAATTGGGTTATAAAATTAAAAAACAAGTAATATATAATAAACAATTTAAATCAATTCCTACTTAGGTCAAAAAAGAAAAAAATATTTTAGTTACTTTTTATCAAGTTATTTGGCGGTATTTTGCCAAATGTGGCTACCCTGGTCCGTTTCGCGGACTTATCGTTCTGCCAAAAAAAAAAAATCGCCACGTTTGGCAATTTTTGAAATCGCTCCAAGTGGTTGGGCTAAACTGCCCTTTCACCAATTAAATTGAATTAAATGAATTAATATTTAAAAAAGACTGTATTAACATCAATTGTCATCCATTACAAGTTTAAAAAAATGTATTTGAACTTGAGTGGAGGAATAAAGGTATTTTATAAACGATTGAAAATTTGATCAAGATATATATATAGAGAGAGTGTGTGAGCTAATAGTAGGAATTTCATTATGGCTATGGAGTTGTTATTTTTCAATCAAATCTCGTTAAATAAATTCAAATACTTTAGAGACGAGTATATTTTGTTATTCAACATATTTCTGCTTAAAGATGTCATCATCTAAAGTCGAAAGGACCTGATCGAAATTTGGAATACATTTTTAGGCACAAAATTATTCCAATTTCCATGACAGTTTGGGATGTTTCTACATATACATCCATTTACGACGAAGTACTCTTATAATTTAGGAACATTCCAAAACTGCGCCATTTTTCTCTCGAACTCATAAAGTTCAAAGTGTAATTAGCCTTATAATACAAGAGAGGAAACTTGGAACTCATTTTACAGCATAAGAAAGGGAACGATTCTGATAGAAATATGAAGTATTATAAAACATGGTGCTCTCTAAAGGATAGCGTAATTAGAATATAAATTAATGTTCGAGAGTTTTGTTATTGGAAACAATATTCCAATATAGATTCTTATTAAACATTACGCGAAGACAGTCTTTAATTAATTCATTTACTTTGATGCAAAATGTTTTCAATATTTTATCTCCTATAACTATAATAAAAAAGTATTTCTGATTTAACATAATAAGGGAAAATTTTGAAAAAAAAGAATGCTTTTTAAATATTAAAGACACAGTACATTAAATGTATATATACTTTTTGTCAGAACGTCGAGAGCTCGTACGAAAATCGGGAACTTTTTCTACTCAAAAATAAGTTCTCTGGGTCTCTTTGTAAAGACTCCTTGAAATAAATTGAAGACCACCTCCAAAGCATAATTCATGTATATTTAAAGTTCTTACGTGTAAAAGGCTAAGTGATCTGATATTATAGATAATCTGATCATTCCATGGTAAAAACAAAAACTCCTCAGATGCTGATTATTTTCAAAAAGTATTAAATACAGTTTTGAAATTTATATAATTTTTATATAAAATAATAATTTTATACTTTCTTAAAGTATGCAAACTAATATTTTTGAAGAAAATTCCTTTTTTTTATAAAATTTCTTCATGTGTAAATGAATTGGAATTTTATTGCAGATATTTAACTGACAGGCATAAAATGAAATTAGACCTATAAAAGGAAATATTTAACTTTTTGTACGATAAGACATACAAATGAATTTTGCAACCATCACTAATCAAATAAGCTATTTAACTTTACAAATGAACATAAAGGATATTCAGATTGAGAAAAATTTGAAATTGAGAAAGGTGACTATTCTTTTAAAATATACATATAATGTAAAAAATTACAATTACTGAATTTAGCAAAATACTTACACATACATCCTCACTAAAAATTTTGCAAAATGCACTAATAATTCACTGACAATACATATTCTTATTTATATACGAACTAAGATTTAAAAATTCGTTAAATTATTCATGAAAGAAATTTTTACCGAAAAGTTCAATATTTTTACACTATGGAGTCAATACACCGCACTGAGTGTATTACTTCCAATACTAGTACAATTTCAATTCAAAACTAATTTCGTTTTCTTTTTATTTATTCTAAATTAAATTATAAAGATAGAAGGATGCATTTCTTTCGGACTGAAATAGAATATTCCAGGGCAAAATCCATTTAAGAAACAAGTTTCCTTTTTCAAGAACAAATAAGTAAGGAAACCTCTGCCACGTACTCTAGTGGGAAATAAATTACTGTCATCTTTGAGATATTTCGCAATGAAAGCAATTTTATTCGAATAAACCAAGTCGGGCATAAAAACGAGATTTTCAGAAGTGGAAAAATGCGCTGACTATGTGGAAAGCTCGAGGCAGCTATTTTATACGCAATATGAGATTTCGCGCTTATGTTGGCTGAAATTGTTCTTTCAAATATCAACCGAGAACTATTTTTGCAACTTATAAATAGAATTTGGAATCGCAAAATTGTTTAGTGTTTTCTCCTCTTGAACTTGGAATCGCGAAGTAAATTTTTAGTATAAGTTTATCAAGGTGAAGAGAATTTCGAAGTTTTTCGACGTAGATCAAATGATCTCTCGCTCGTTTAATAAACAAGTACTTCAGTGCATGTCTTCGGGTTTTGAAAAGTGTTATGAAAATGTAACAAAATTTTTATTTATAAATATATAATGAAAATTAAAACTCAACATATAATTATACTTTGATTAGACAATTTATAAGAATTCAATTAAATTTTAAGCTATTAATATTGAATTTTGAGGTTTTGGAAGCGTGTTATATGAACTAATTTATTTGATACAAAAAGACCCAAGCGCTTGGTTTTGCTTATTAAAATATCTTCAAGACATCCTCACCATATTCAGTTGAAACTAAATATGTGAGTGATTTTGAATCAAAATATAATTGTATTTATAACAATTGGATTAAACATCATGGTATTATAAATTTAAGCTTTCAAATTACGAATTAATAGATTTTTACATGAAAATATCTAAATTGTGTTTTTAATAGTTTCCATAACAAGTCAAAGTAGAAAAATATGGTAGTAGAGCTTCTTCTGAAATATATTTTACTCAATGCAGCTCAAGTGGATGAATGTGTAAAGATTATATATTTTACTCAACGCAGTGCAAATGGATGAAAATGTAAAGATTATATACATTACTCTGTCTTTAATCTGGCTCTACTTTTGATTTAGGTTTTTCCCGAAGTTGGTTGATTCCTTTTATTAACGTCACACAAGAAGCAACACGACGAACGTCGAAATCTTGAACCTCAGTCAAGAGATGAGGATAACACCTGAGCTGGGACCTCCCTCTCCTAACATCCACACCTCCCCTTCGGGAGAACTTTGAGTCTCGACCAGACTTAACGTACATCATTCCTGTCCACATGGTGGGTCTTTAGCATCACCAAAGCTCGAACCCATGACTCGACGAAACCCGCTGGCTTGCAGTCAGCGACCATGACCTCTCACCTCTACTATATACTCAAAATATGACCCTATGACCCGTGTGGTGACCGGGAATGACAGAATAGTCTCACTGTAGCTCATGCATGTCGTAAAAGGCGACTAAAATGGGTACCCAGCGTCTGGGGATATAGCCGGGCACCCTGCCCCTGGGGATTATATCAGGGGATCTCAGGGACTTGCCTTCTTCAGGTAAGTACGGGATTCATGAACCCGAGGTACCCTAGTGATCTTTTTCTTTCCCATGGGGTTTACTGTCTTTGGTACACACGGGTGACGCACTCCCGGGATACCCTAGCGATCCTTCTCTTTTTTCGACCCTCCTTCTTGTCAACCACTTATCTTTTTTCAACTTCACGTCTAGACCACAGTTTAATCTTGTTTGGCGCAGCATAGCCATATCTGGCTCTTGCGCCAATAAACCTTACATTCACTCACTCACTCACTCACTCATACTCAAAATATGCGACGGAAGAGTTAGTTTTAAAATTTGTTAGACGTATACAAAAATTAAGGATTGTAAGTCACATTTTAATGAGACAGATCTTTTTGAATGCATGTTTTTTGCTGAATATCAAATTAATCCTTTGGTGCAGTATCTTACACTGCTGGACATAAAGCAACTTCAAAACTTTTCAGCGCTGAATGATAATTGGATTTAATTAGCAACGAAACTGAAAAAGTTGCTTCACATTAATATCGAGGCTAAGTGACAGAAGACCGTTTTATGCCATTTCAAAAATTATTAGAAATTCAGCCCTAGCACCAATCCTAATTTCAAGGATTCATGTTAAACTTCTGAATTGTAATGAGACACCACTATAATAATAGTTACTCATAGCGATATTTTTTTTCAATATATATAAATGACTCACAGCTCACCTTAAACAGTATAATTGCACTGCATAAAAAATCCAACGTATTGAACTAAAGATAATGAATATACTGCGAAAATCCATGTATCTAAATTAAATTTTCGCGACCTCATCATTTTGCTTTACTACTCCATTTAGAGAGCGATCCACAGCTTTAGAAGCGCTGCAATAGTGTATAGTTTTTTCGCTTTAAATGCGGTATTATCAGTGATTTTCCAGTAATTCGGCGTTTTTAATAATTTGGCGATACTCTGGTTTGGTCTCTACTGGATTATGCTAGAGAGCTCTATATTTATAATAAAAAGGCTAATTTTCTTTATAGGTGTTGTTTAAGGACAGCATTTGTTTTCGACACAACTTGAATTTTCAATCATGACTATTGTAAGATCTATGAAAAAGTAAGAAATTTTACTATGAAGCTTAGAAATATTATCTTAAACTTTAATGAAATATCTAAGAAACATTTGTTGTTCCAGTTGATCAAGTTATAACCTTGCAGCAATCGATTTATTTAATTTCAGAACTTCTCGTGATGTGTCTCAGAAATACGATGAATTAGGAACCGAATCAGATGGCGAAGTAATTTGTAGATTTAAGCTTTATTTAGAAGTCCTAAGCAAATAGAATCAGTTAGACAGGAATAAACATAACCATAAGTAAGTAAACATCTACAATCAAATATTTCATCATTACTTCAATACCTTCATTTGTCCACAGTAACATTATTATTTTTTTTTATCAAATAAGCACAACAATGAGTTTCCATATTAATCCTTTGAATAATATGATATAATAATCATAAAATTGAATTTTCAATTAGAAATTTAACTTCGACATATATTGAGAGAATTTTTGAAAAATGTACTACATGGAGCAAATTCTAACATTATCATTGAAAAATGTAATCAAAATGCTAATTTAACATTTATATTATTGTAACTTTTCACTTTTAAATAATAAAAAATAAAAGTTTATTCATAATTTTAAGCTCTTAGCAAGCTGACTGAAAAAATTGGTTCTTAAATTAAATAACAAAAATTGTAAGTCTTATGTTACGAAACCCCCTGACGTTTAGAAAAAATAATTTAAAGATTTAAAGTGGTTAATATTATGTTATTATGAAAAGGTATACGAGATGTGTGTTTGAGATTTCTTATAAATCTTTGAAATAGTAATTATTATTATGATTTCTTATTAATCTTCAATATAATAAATATTAATTTCTGATAAATTTCTTATTTTCTTTTTTGATTTTTTTCTCCTTTGTTATTTTTGATATATTCATTTTTGAGCTATAAATAAATATAAGTAAATATTCCTTGTCAAAAACTAAAAATAAGAAATCACTTGACTGATATTATTCGATTATAAAATTGAGCCATTTTAATTTTGCCTGTTTGGCGTATTTATTAATTTAGGCTCAAATCTTAATTCTGCACAAAATGATTTTAACAGTTTATTTGCTGACTACATTTAATTAGACTAACTGAATATAACCATCAAATTTAATACCTATAATTTAATTAATTTAGCTGTTAAAAGTTTATAATTATAAATGCAGATATATAAATAGATGGAAAATTATAAATCTCAATTCCAAGCAATGGAATATGGAATACTAAACAGTGATAGCCGATAACCACAATGAAAACAAACTAAAACACATAAGGAAATCAGAATTTAATATTTTTATATTATAATAAACGAATAATGTTTGATATTAATACTCGTTTTTCTAATGATCATGCATCTACTTGTTATTATTTAAAGCGGTGAATAGCCCAATAAATATTAGTTAATAAATTAATTTTCCAAAAATATTAATCATCTGATGTCACTTAGAAAACCATCTAAGCAAGGGCTTACTCCCAACTTTGATTTACTTAGAATCACTTATAACTGAGAACACAATAAAAACAACTTACAGTAAGTTTCCAACCCTACTGTAGAATGCAGTTACTATGCACAAAAAATTTGGTTTTCGAATCAAAATGTATTGCAATTGAAAAGGTACTTAATGATATTAAAACCGAAACTTCATTTGTCGATATTTGGATCTTGTTTTAAGCCCTTATTGCCTTCCAGCACCTGTAGAATTGAAGTAAGGTTTGAGACATAGCTGTTTCTCTTCTTGAACTTCTGATATGTCTTTCTCAGCAGCCTGGAATTTACTCCCCATGGCTTCCGTTTCATATAGGAAGTAATGAAATAACGATTATTTTCGCCAAGGAAGGAGTCTTTTTTCTATCAAGTCTGAATACTTCTTTCATCCTACTCGAAACCTACTCAAAAATAAAAATTTGAAACCAACAATTGAGGAAAACCCCTTCGATTTCTACATGGTATAACAAGTGAACTACTGGTGGTTCCTATAAAATTAAGTAAAATATAGAAGTCCAAACCACCCCTCGTATACGAGAAGCTAGCAGACATTTTAGGAGTCTTACTTCTGATAAAATACAAAAAGCCTTTCCGACCTGCACCTATAATTTCTCGCAAGACTCTTGCAAGAAAATTGTATGGTAGTTGACAAAGATGAAATATTACTTCACTTCCTTTCTTCGTATATGATTTCTTGAAGAATTGTGGTCTCATTTACTTGGTCTACCTTCGACTAAATCATTCACGATGTCACAACAACACCAAGATAATGTTTCTTGACTCGAATTCTTACAGAATAACCTGAATTGTAAATCCCCTTTATGGTTCTTCAATGAGTAACTTATGTCGGGAGTTTGTGTGTTAGAGAGTGTTTTAAAAATACTTTTAGTTGAAGATAGATGTCACCATTAAGGTAAATTGTTGTTACCGCTGTCATTTGTCACCCTCAACGATAATTGGATTCATCGTTACACACTGGTAACCCAGAAACAATCATACAAACGGGATGCTTCCGGGGAATCCGCTCCAACGAAGACGTGGAGGATCTCATCGGCTGTAAAGTTAGTTAAAGCCTTACTGTGAAGTTATGATGAATAATTTTTAAAGAGTGATAGGCGATACGATCACGAATATGAGAAGCCGAGACTTAGACAGATGTCTAATGAATCATTATGCTTACTAAAACAAACAATTTTTGATGTTACGAAATAAACGATCCTGGTGCGTATATATATATATATATATTGTTACAAATTTATAAATATTACTTGTATTTGTCTTAAAATATCTCAGACAGATCGGAAATACTCATTTGGGCAAAAATCGCGCATTCTATGTTAAGAAACGGCATTTCTAATGATTTGGCGAGATTCTTGGCAACTTGGCGACCACTTGGCAAAATTTGGCGAATTACAGATGTTTCTGGAAAGTTCCATCATCAAAGCTCTAGGACAAATATTAAGCGAGATAGTCTAGAACCTTGGTGAAACTCTTATATTTTCACGCCAAGTCTGGTAAAAATATCACTGACCGAGATAGAAACGGCATTAGTGAAGACCATCAGTTTTGATTGCAAATCTAATGCATAGCAGCTGTTATCTGCCAGAGTTATTAGAGACTTCTGTATTTGTAAGCTGTTTCCTGTGGAATTAGCTGAATTGGAACTGTATAATTGTGATGTCTACAGCTGGAATTTCCAGCGTCCTGTAGAAATAGCTATGAATAAAAGTCTTGAGATTTTTAAGAGATTTTTTATCGACTCTCAATCAACACGAATCCCAAGGCGCAGTACATATATTTGGGGGGAGGTGTATGTGCTGCTATTGTGTGCTTCCACATCTATTTAACGCTACATGAGAAAATTTGACACTGATCCATTTGTTAGGTTTGAGTCCTGCCACGTTGAGCTGTCTTCGTAATTTTGCGACTAGTTGTCACAGTCTATGATAACTAGATTCATCATCATGCTTCAGAAACTAGACAAAAATGGGTCAGTTCAGGTGAATTTTCTCCAAAGAATGATTCACATCTATGATCTTATTCGCCCAAAATTTGCTGTGACGATTTCTTGGATGCGAAGAGAATCATACCCAAGAACTTCTAAGAAAAAGGGAAATGTATTAAGTGAGAATGCTTTAATCAGTTTCCCTATTTCTAAACTTGTAACGTTTTGAACCCTTCTTGTTCACTATATAATAATAATATTAATAATAATAAATTTAATATGGGTGAGTTGAAAGAACACCAGAAATCATGGTTTTAAAAACAAGATGAATCATTGGCATTATGTCCCTTTATTGCTTCGAACGAGAGAGAGGCGATTACATAAATTTTATATCAGAAGCATGGTGTAGACCTTCATGGCCGAAGCGGAAATGAAGAAGAGCGGGAGAAAATGTTACATTGCTTCGAATTTATATGCAGGGATTTTCTTTATATCATGTGGCCATCAGGTGATATTGAATGAAGAGGTTTGAGGGACTTCTGCTGTAGACGTAAGTATTATCCCTACAGGACTGCGGCCTTGGGAAAAGCTGATTTGGCAGATTTTTCTAGCGTTTAATTGCATACATTATAAGCTTAACAAGAATTGTAACAGGAAATAAGAATGAACTATTTACTTTGAGTTAAAGAATGAGTATAATAAGGAAGTTAAATAATTTTTAAGTGAAATCAACACACACACACACACACACACACACACACACACATATATATATATATATATATATATAATAAAATCACAATTATAGTGCTGCAGGTCTCTTTGTTAATTTATCTGTAACATAAGGTTTTGAAAGATCATGACCTTTATTATAATTCGGTGAAAATTTCTAAAATATCGATTGTTTGATAAGTTTATATTTGACTTCGTTTATATTTGACTACAAATGCAGATGGTCAGTTCAAAATGATATAGCATATTGATTACATATGTACTAATTGAAAATGTATAACTTAATGAAAAAAATTAATTTCTTTCGTTATTGATATAGGATGAAATGATACTATACCGCTACCTTAATATGTCATAAACCACCCTGTAGTAACCTTCAGTAAATTAATAATTTATTCTTCTGAAGTAATTATTTTTGCGTGTTACTATAGCTTTTATAATGAAAGAATCCAATTAATTCGTAATTATTCCGTATATGTTTTCTGAAGATCAGTGTTCTGACTAATTTACTCGATTAAAAAAAAAATCTTAATACAAGTAAACCAAGCAGCAATCAATACAATTGATTGTTTAAGGTGGATCTGCTCCATAGTAATCGGAAAAGTTATGGCGAAGAATTTTTGAAATACGAAGGATATTATTCCAGAGAACGTTTTCAGGAAAAGAATTTTTTTTTTAATGTATGAGAGAGAAAGAGATACAACTGAAAGTTATCTCATTTTCATTTCCTCATTCATTTTCATATTAATTTTGGAACCACCTTCGTAATAAGAGAAATATCATTTCCACTGATATTAGATGTAGTACAGAAGAAGGGGCCGCGGTAGCCTAGTGGTCAAGGTCGTAGACTAGCGGCCGGCGGTTTTCGTTCAGTCGCGGGTTCGATCCTTGGCCGCCAAAGACCCACCGTGAAGCCGGGGCTGATGCACGTTAAATCTGTTCGGGGCCCAAAGTCCTCCCGTTGGCGTGGTGTGGATGTTAGGAGAGGGGAGTGCCCTCTCAAGTGTCATCCTCGTCGTTTGACCGTGGTACAAAATTACGAGGTCCGTCGCCAATAGCCCTCATGTTGCTTCTAGTGCGACGTTAATAAAAACTAAACTAATATAGAAGAAAAAGGAATCAATGAAATTGACATGAAATGTGAAGCTAAATGAAAAGTTTCGATGCTAAATTATTAAACTTGGGAACGAATTGTATATTTTAAGCTTCATTGATAGCGTTATTAACGTTGCACTGAGAAGTAACATGAGGTCTATTAATGAAAGACATTGATTTTGAGTCTCGGTCATGTTACGAGGCCAACACCTGAGCAGGCACCCCTCCCTCTCAAAACTTCCACGTCACATAAATAGGAGGACTTGAAGCCTAGACAGATTAGACATGCATCAGCTTCATTTTTTGGTGGGTCATAACTGTCATCAAGAATTGGAGCCACAATTCGAAGGAAACATTACCAGTCGCGAGTTCGTGAATCTGACCATCAGGCAACAGTGACTTGTTTCTTGATGAAACATGGAATACAAAAAAGTTACAGTTATGAAAAATGTTTTTGACCGAAGAAAATACTTTTAACAGAGAGAGATAGTGAACATTATAATAGTTCTTTTTTAAGTCATCTAGAGCATTTTTTGATGTTGCAGGGCTTAATATTTTCTTTTCAAATATTTTACTTTTTAATTACGTTTAATTCAATAAAAATTATTTTTTTTTATTTAGCGAATAAATTATATAATTTTAAATGTGAGAGAAATAAAATAAAATTATAATTTTCTTCTAGCGAACTTGGTTTTTCTTGAAATTCATGGTATTTTAAAAACAAATTTTTATTGTATTATAAAAAATATCTCTCTTTCGATTTTGATTATTTTGCCAATGCATGTAAACATTGCAAAACAAAAAAAATGTATTTTGCATGTTCCTATAGGAAAAAATTACATTGAAACAAAAATACATTTTTATATATTCTCTTTCAATGATACATTTTAAAAATTCATCCCTCTAATTTTAATTTTATGTCACAATGTGAGGTGAAAAATTATGAAAATACTATTCTAAATTTTGAACCATGAAGAGAGTTTACACTTACGTGAAAAGGAAAGAAATACTGTAATATGTCAGATTTCCTTTCCATTCCTTTGCAAAAGTTTGTGCGAAATATAAAAACATATTAAAGGAGATTCGTCTTGAATTTCACGGCCATCGTATAAAAGATATGAATTTTAGCGTTTGGAGTCCTATGTGGATTTAAAAATAAGTTTTTTAAAATTCTTTTAATCTTAAAGTCATCACTTGAAGTTAAATATATTTCAAACACATAAAAAAATTAATAGCAGCAGGTTTCAATAGAAAAAACAAAGATATTTTTAAATGACTCACCAAGTGATTATACCTGCTTTCTAACACGCTTCTGAGTTTCAATTTAAAAATGCATAGTACTTTTTGTAAATTTAGGATAACTTTAGAAAAGGAAAATATATTTCTCGATAAATATTTAATGTGAAATATTTATTTAAAAAAAAAACAGATAGCAGTTTTGATACATGTGTATTACCAGTTGTACAAAATGTATCATTAACATAAAGAATATGACTAGACATTTTATAATCATCACTTGATGAGTGAGAAATGACGTGAATGGTATGGTAGCTTATAAGTGTGTCAATTATAAGCAATAAGTACACATTTTGCAAAGAATTTTCTTTCAGAATTTCCACGTTTATTTTTTTTATTAAACTAATCGAGTTTCCAAGATCAGTAGTAAATTTTAATGATCAAAATTAAAAAAAATAATCACAATACAACTTAGAAATATCCAAATTAATATTCTTCTTAAACATAAAAAGGTAGAAAAAGGATTCGAAAAAGATTATTATTTTATTATCGTTATTCTTGACAAAATTTTGACACAAATACCCTTTCCTATTTTTAGAATTACGAATCTTTCATTCGAAGGTAAGGTGCGGGTAAACAACTTCAGAAAACAAGCATCGATGGTAATGCGAAATAAACAAATGTATCAAAAGAGAAAAAGAAACTTTAGCTAGAAAAGGAATCTCATAATCACGTGTCTGAAGGAAAAGAGTTAAAAATGAAGAGATAAAGCTGACAGAATCTTCACTTTCTAATCGCTGAAGCATGAATAGTAACGGAGAACGTTTCACTACGTAACTTTTCTTTTAAAAACATTATCAACAAAGATCAAAATATTTTACAAAGGGATTCTCTACTTTTACTGAATACTTTCTTGGATATATGGGAAATGACGAAAGAGGCATAAAGATGTTTAGAAAAGGATAAACAAATTTCAAAAATTTATTATTGAAACCGAAATAGAGATAATGATTTACAAAACGATTTGTTATTACGATGATTCAATGTAAACTTTAAAAATAAGTAAAATATATGTTAGTAAATTTGAAAATACATTTTTTGTTATTCATGACTAGAAACTTAGCTAACGATTTTTTTCTTTGAGTTTGCTCTGGTAGATTCTGATATTTTCAACAAGTTGTTATGTTTTGAAAATTTCACAATAATTTAGCAAAGTAATTTTTCTTATTATTTCTTTTTGTCTTATGTCTTGTTACGCAAGCATTTATTGTATAAAATTTAATTCAGTTCCAAAGGATAATCCATAAGAAAAATTAAGAATCTAGGAAATAATCTTCCTTTTTAGTATCGAAACTGTATGAATCAGTTAATATAATTACATATAATATTTCATTTAATCCATAATATACATCTACATTCCATAATAAAATTCACAATCTCTTATATAAATCCATAATTCAAATTAAAACCAATCATCCATAATAAGAAAAATTAATATCCATAACAAATCCCTAATTAAAACCTATCATTCATAACAAAAAAAGACTAAAACCCATAACAAATCCCTAATCTATTATATAAATACATATACTCGAAAATAAAATCTATAATTCTTAATAAGAACTCAATAGTCCACAATAAATCAATATTCCATAGCAATTCCATTATAAATACGTATAATCCATAACATTTCTTCGAGAACAGCGTGAAAATTTTTATTCTGCAGTTGATAATCCTTCTCTTAGTTATTTTAAAATTGGTTTTTACTCCACTCGTATAGTTTTATTTCATTAAGAACTCTCATCTAAATTTTAGCTCTATATGACTAAATAGTTATAAAAATTCTTGTTAACAGCATACTTCTGTTAAAAAATTCAATTTTACTTATGTTGCTAATTATCAGCACTAAAATAAACATTTAAACATAATACTAATGTTTCAAAAACTCTCTAGAACACCGATGCAATTAAAATTAATAAGAAGTATCAAATGTGTTATAAAATTGGGCCTCAGTTGCTGAAGTTGAGAACAGAGGTCTTCAATATTTTAAAATTTAATAAAACAATACGAGAGAAATAGAATGACATACAAATCAGAAAAATATAATATATCATACAACTATGCGACTCTAAGCACTAACGAATAAGAATTAAGCGCATAAAAATGATATATGACACTTGTATCATTAATGAGAATAATAGAATAACCCAGCTATTTTTCTGACATTTCTCTGTCTTATTATCTAGAAGAAAATTCTAGTCTTTTGAGATGAAAACCATTGGGATAAGAGTAAATCTTGTTTCTTGTTATTACTTATAACAACAATTTTGATTCCATTAAGTAAGTTTGTAAATTTTTTTTTTAAAAATGTCTATGCTACGTAATTGAAATTAGTGTTTAATTCATTACTAAATAAGAATTTATGTATAAACGTATTTCTATCTGTGTGAGTTCCTGATATCATAACAGTCTGTTACAAAAAAAAATGTTTCAAAATTATTTTAAATTATAATTAGAGAACTATTTTAATTTTAACACATGAATTAATAACGAATTTGTAAAACGAATAAATATTTGTGTTTTTTAAGACTCTAATTTAGTAAAGTAAATCCATGTTTTTTTCCCCAATTAGAAGAGACACTAGTGATCTTGGATGACATAAATTAAAACTAGATGAATTCTTCCGAGAAGGAATTTAAATTATTAAAGAAAAAAAAAATAAATAAACGTATTTTAAAAATATCATTGGGTAAATTATACCTATAAGACTTTTCACAATTAGTAGCCTCATCTGTATTGTATCTGTGTGTGCGATGAAGAATAAAATAAGTTAAAAAGAAATGAAATCTCATGAGAATGGCTAAATTAATGTACTAGAAAAAATGAATTATATATTTTGAAACTTTCATTATCTACTACCTGAGTATTTTCCCATTTAAATCAATCACCTGTGACGATCAAGGTTGAGATAAATTAAAATGAAATGAATTATTCCAGGAAGAAGGAATTAAAAGTGAATTTTCTTTCACTTTCAGGTCTTCCGTGGTGTTTTTCTAATCCAAAGTCTATGAGAATCTATTCAAAATATGAGCAAAGAAATGAATTAATTAGTATTTTTGTCATAATAGCTCATTTATTCAGGTTTACGAAAATATATTTAACTAGCAAATGAGGAATAATCCTAAAATGACCAAACAATTCATTATTCTGAACACAAATACTTTGAATCTAAAAATGAAGATTTTCTAACGCATTCTAAAATTATCCCAAATATACTTACCTTGTGTATAAAATATGAGTTTTTTTATCACTTTGCAGAAACCTTTATTTTATAAAATGGTATTTTATCGTATATATATATATATATATAT
>BMAW01046622.1:55288-95428 GCA_019974015.1 Nephila pilipes | reverse complement strand
TTTTTCTTAGGTAAAAAAACAAAATCTAAATCATTATTTATTTAATTAAAAAAAACTTATTTAAACAAAAGAAAAGAAACACAAAACTTAATTGTCATATTCCTTTTAAGTTAGGATAGAGTTACTCTGCTTAAATATGTTTTAACGATCGAAACTTCGAAATAAGTAATAAATCTATAAAACAAGTTACAGTCTAATGTAACACAGCAAGTAAAAACAGAGGAAACAAAAGAAAAGAATCAGAAAAAACTCTAATTTAAATCTAAATTCAATGAAAGCTACAACATATAATACAACTAACTCTGATACTAAGAAATATGATTAAAGTGAAGAAATAAAACTAGAGTAAAGCTCGTTCATTTCTAAACAATATAAATTTTGCTATTTTGGTCCAAGACTAACTCTTACGGACAAAAACTCAACTGATTAAACATAACAATACTGTTGTCCTCTGTGAATCATAATTAGAATTTGGAGAAAGTGTCCTCTACAGTGAAACTAGAAAAATATTTTTACAAAGATTATGAAAAATTTAAAAAATGAATTAAGAAATAAAACATCAAAAGAAAAATACTGCTTAGCATGTACATTAAAATAAATTTCTACCTTTATTATTACATACACTCTCTCTCTCTCTTTCAAACACGCACACACATATTTATGTATATGTGTGTGTTCATAGAGAGAGAAAGCAATACTTAAAAATTTAATGTCGCAGTTTTGGTCAAATAATTAATTTTCTACAAAATAAGTTCATTTACAAAACAAAATTTCGTATCGACATCCTTGAAATAAAAATAAACAATACACCGGACATTCATTTTTACATTATTTCACCTTATGCAAGAGATTAACTTTGAATATATAAAAATTTCCTTTCCTTTGTTTCGCAGAGCGTTACAGATTCTCATTTCAGATAACAAGACTCAATACGTATCGCTTTTGAAGACAAATACACATTTGCAAAAGCAGAATAAATGATTATAAAAATCGAAAAAAGATACGAAATTCCCATAATTATAGATCCCAGTGAGGATGATTTAGAAACAAAGCGATATTATTAAAAGAATTTCCGCTAGCTAACTTCCGAGTTACACATTACAAAAGTAATAAAAAGAATGGAAGTTGCGAAAGTTTGGCTTCCGGTCATCAATGAAGTTCTTAGTAAAGTACGATAGCGTATTTTTGTCAATTATAAAAAGCTATTTGCTCCAAGAAACAAAATTATGCTATGTAATGCTAAGTTTGAAAAATTGATGTAATTAGTAGCCAAAGAAAGTTTTGCAGTTACTCAAGAAGTACTAAAATTAATGTTCCACAAAGTAAAGAAACAAAGAAATATGCGTGGAAACTAAAGAATATCAATAACATAATTTAACTTAGTGTGATTAGTTTTATTACAACAAAGTGTTAGTTTCAGAAGAAAAAAGATTAATGTGTTATCTTTGCTTAGCAAAAGTTCACTTTCCGTTAGTAAATTAAAGTTCTTACAAGGAAATCATGACATAAACTTTATAATTATTAGCTATTTGTTGGCTGGTTTACCATATCTCGAATCTGTTATGAGCCTTTATAATTATTATTTTGATTATTTCTGGCCTAATGTAACTATTAATGTATTCTTTAAAAACATTTTACTATAATGAATAAAATACATAAATAAATATTAAAAATTTCTCAGGAATTTTAATTGTTCCGCAGGCGATTCGTATGTTCGGGTTTACTTTCTGAATTTTTTTTATATTTAAATTTCCAACTCTTTTCCAAATAAATAAAACGAGATTATAAGCAAATTAGACATACAGTAGAATTGTAGCGAATGAATTTCAGGATACTTATATGAAAAATAATGATTGAGTTAATATTAGAGTTAGTAAATATTTAGTAGAGTAGTTAGTAGTGGTTTATATTACGTATTCATAATGAACGTATGTGAGCATGCAAATATTGTTATCGAACTAGGATGTAGGGTTTCTCTGAGTGAGAAAATGAGCCAAGGAAACAGCTCGAATTTCGAATTGTCATAAGTCAACTCACTCGGACCCGAGTACGCTAGTAAGAGTTATCTTAAACATCATTTAGACTAGATTATTAATGTTTTGAAATATAACAGAAAAAGGGAGAGAACAGTCGAAACCTGTTGAATCCCGGTAGTAGGATTCCATGATTACTAGACCGTGAGTTACAGTATTAATGCAGATTAAGCGGTAATATAAATTTTAACATCCATATGAATTTTCTGCGTTACGCTTACATTCTTTTGACTTTATGTTTAATTATTAAGGAAATCCCTTATATTGCAAAAAATATTTATAACTCTTAACATTTAACCACTAAAAGGTTGATTGTACAGCTAATCTCCGTGAACGAGTGATCTTGAAAATAACATGTTGCCAAAAAAAAAATATCCACTAACTTAAACTTTTCACTTTCCGAAAAATATGGAATAATATCCAGTTCAAACGTTCACACCTGAAAAAGGATAAATAAAATATTAAAATGGTCGTCTCTAACTTATCCCCAAATTTTCAAAGGGATGAATCTCAAAGAAAACCTTTTGTTCATCTCCGCTTGGTCGGATTTTATCTTCTCCCTTTCAGGACGAAATGCAGTCTAACTTTACTATTAGGGAACTTGTGGGTTCTGGTTTTATAAAAGATTCCTACTCTACCTCTAAGCTTCTTTTTTGCTGGTTTTATTTTTTCCCCTCGATACGTAAAACAGAAAGAAAAAAAAGATGTATTCTTGTTTGTTTTTAACAGGAAATCATCTAAAGAAAGATTTATCTGAATCTCACAAAAAAAGAGTTTTAGCGTAACACCATGAGTTAAGCAGACACACGATTTTACGGGACCCGATTCTCATTCTACATACATCTCATTAATTCTACATTAATTATCTCTCTCATTAATTCTACATACTCATAATTTACGATATATCATTAAAATGAATTTAGTTATCTAAATTCTCTTCATTTGATTGTATAATTTATGGACTATATTATTAGAATTATAATGTATTTTAATTTGATTGCTTATTAAAATCGTATTTTGAAGCAACACGGTAGCTATTGGTGACGGATTTTATAATTTTGAATCTCAGTCAATTGACGAGAACGACACCCGAACTGGTACATCCTTCTCCAAATTTCTACACCACACCAATGGGAGGATGGCCTACCACACGGTGGGTCTTAAGAGGAATCAGGTATCGAACTACGACGAAATCAACGCCAACCGCGAGTCCACGGCAGTGACCACTAGGCTACTGCAGCACAGAATTATAATGAAATGTGAATAAAACTATAATAAGCAGGC
This sequence comes from Nephila pilipes, assembly GCA_019974015.1. Lineage (NCBI taxonomy): Eukaryota > Metazoa > Arthropoda > Arachnida > Araneae > Nephilidae > Nephila > Nephila pilipes. The sequence goes on along the minus strand of BMAW01046622.1, from coordinate 92,111 downwards.
GTTACACAAAAACAATGTAAAAATGGCTGTCAAAATTATTTTTTCAGAAAGACAGTTATAATACTTTGTTACAGATATAATATTTTGAATAATTACAGATAATAAATAGTTACAGATATAATACTTTGGATATTATCAGCTATATGATATAAAACTTATTTTTGCGATGAAACAATGTTATAGATGGATAGCAGCGCCATCTTTAGATAAGCTAAGTAAACTAATTATATAAAGCAAACTGGAATTTATCTGCTATGTGTAAAACTCTTTCGTTGCAGTTTTTGGAGCAAGATGAACGATTATTATTTTTTACTATGGATGTCGTTAATGGTATAAGAATTTGAGTATGTGCTTAAGTCTGAGTTGCTCTAAGCTATTTCATATTAACAACTCGTTTAAATATTACTATTTAGTCCCCCATTGATATCAGTCATTGAATCCAAGAATATTTAATAATGAGATAAATTTACAAATGAACTTTAAATAAATCGCTTAGGTAATTAAATCTGAGAATTAAAGAAAATGTGGACCTAAACTGTACATGCCAAATTTATTTATATCTAGGTAATACAGCTAATTCTAAATTCTAAAAATATTAAAAAATTAATTTAAGTTAATGACACGTCTTTTTCTAAACCACTATTTAAGTATTCATTTGCATTTCTTGTGAGCAAAGCTCAGAAATTTTAATTCATCATTACAAATAAAATGCGACAATTCAACTCAACCATTTCCACCCAACTCCTAAAGTTTTTAAGCCATTTTTAACATATGTTACGCAATTTATTTTTTTTTTATAGTTATTACGAATTTTTCGTAAGAAACGCAGTTCACTAGCATTATTCCATCTTACCTTAGCTTTCGTCTTAATTAAGACTAACGAATTCTATCAAATAAATTTCTGAATATACTAAATGTAAAGAAAGAAAAAAAATAGAAAATGAGATTTATTTTTTAATAAACGAGTTTCATTTGAATTTTTTTACATAAGAGTCAACTTTTGTTATCATGATTTAACTGTAAGTTATGGTGTGGTAAATATTATTTGTTTAATAGCTAACAAATAATTTCTAAATATGAAAAGCTACACAAAGGGACGTGGCATTGACTAAATTGATATTTAAATGTTATTTATACCAGTTGTTTTCTTAATTACTTAATTCTCAAACACAGTTTAAAAAGTTTTTGTTTGCACAAAAATCTAAATGATTGACAATCTTCATCCTAATATGACAAATCAATCTTCATCCTAATATATTGGTCAGTTGTGACAAAAACATTGATATCAATAAAGTAAAAATTACGTTTGTGCATTAATACTCATATAGTGCTCAACAGCATCAATTTTCTGTATCACTTCGTAGCATTTATTTCCCCCCCCCCATTATTTAAATCTGCAGACATTGAGTAGTTTAGTTAATTAGTTCGATTAGGTCACAATCTCAGCTGAAGAGAAGTCAGGCTAGACAAACACACATTTTTTGTTAGGTTTCTTCACGGATTATGCGAGATCGCACTCTCTCAAATAACGTTCAACGTGCCTGAATCCTAGCTTAGAATTAAACCATTTTCTAGCTTACCAGTTCACCCATTTCGGAGGAATCACTACTCGAATATAGCAGGTTTTACTCTTAACGTTTACTCTAACCCGGAACCTCTTTTTAATCAATTTTAATCACAGAAGATGAAATAAAGTAATTTACTCCAATTTCTATTTTCCTATCATTTATCAACTATATACTATCAGCTATCCACTCTCTCTTTGAATTCTATTTCGCTTATGTATCACTATCCTTAAATCAATTCCCAACTCTTTCCACCTTCGCCTAATTTAATTAAATCATAATTCATTTGTTTGGAAAGAAACCAAAAATTTACGCATAAAATCAGAAAGTAACCTCCGATATTTGTTAAGGGTATATTAGCAAATCGCTCAATATTACAACTTGAATTTACGCTGACAAATATTTACTCTCAAGAAAACATAATATCATAAGTTACTTAAAACAAACCAGGAAAGAGGTGAAAAATAAAATTTAAAAATTTATACTTGTATCGGAAAGGCCTTATACATATAATTCCATTAACTTTTTATGTCTTTTTGTTCCAACGATGACCTTACAGTTGCAACACAAGAAGGAAGTAGCATTGTTAAGCCGTGGCTTGTTACAAGTTCCCATTTTCTAAGCTTTAGAACAAAACACACAACTTCGGATGATTCATTACGTCATTTCGACTTGATTGAAACTGTATTCAATAGAAGTTTCAAACCAATAAATACTCGTAAATGAGAAGAAGTTTCCTGATGGAAATTTAGAAAAAAAAAATCATTTTCTTTCAACGCACCGCTGAAAAAGAAACAAGACATATAAGTAAGTTATTGCTTCATTTCAACCTAGCGTGTCGAATTTCAGTGACGTAAATGAAATGTCTTCTCTCTTTGTTCAAATGACCGTAACAGAGAAAAAAAGCCCTCTTTTATTTTCATTTTTATTATGCATCGAAAAGAATTTGTGATGATGACCAAATTATTCTCTATAATAGATGGGAAGTTATTTTTCATTAAACGATTTTTAATGTAATAAAGTTGTTTATAGTTACTTAAAACTAAGAAAGACCACAATCCAGAAATACAAATGTATTTGCAACTGTAAACGTGTTTCGTAGAATTGTCTCTTTCTATGTTACATTTATTTTAAAGAATAACAATTTCTAGCTTTCTTCAACTTATATCAGTAATTATATAAGTTGAAGAAAAAACTAGAAAGTTAAAATTGTTGGTAAAATCAAATGAAAAACTTTATATATAGTCTTCAGGGTTAAGAAAATGAGACAATTTTAATACTTTTGCAATTCTCATTGCAGTTGAACAAAATTAATGTTAATATTAAGGATTCAATGGTGAATTAAATAATGACATTAACATATTAATTAATTAATTCACAACAAAGATACATTAAAGTCAGTGACAGAAATCATATGAAAAAATGAATAGTCGCCAAGAGAAAGGGATTCCCTTATCAATTCGCATTGCAGCTGAACCAAAATTCGAAATTAATGAGGGAAAGGGAACTAAATTATGACGTTGATAGATTAATTAATCCACTTGTACTAGTGCTACGTTTAAGACAGTGATAACAATCAAATGAAAAAAATTAATGTACGCTAGCTAAAAAAAAAATGCACATTCGTAAATCTCTCGGTAATTCTAATTGCAGCTGAACAAAATTAATATATTAATATTGATGACTAATATTAATATTAGAAAAACAAAATTATGCTGCTAATAGATTAATTAATTAATGAAGCAAATTAATTTCTAAAAGCCTTTTTCACTATACTATCTGATTTTGTTTTATACATTTACGTAGATAACGACATAAAATAACCTATACTTCAAATTAAATTGAAGTAAGATCAATAGCTTAAAAATATTTGAAAAACAAAGAAGCAAATTATTCCTAATATTTTTTTTTCTATTCCAAATACCGCTTAATAAATGGATTCCTAATTAAAAATCATAAACTAGAATAGAACATTTAACGCTTGTTGTTTTCGATCTAAAGTTTGATCTTAAATATTTCTGATTCTATTGAAGGAGATAATATTGAAATTTAATCTCCTGGGTCTAATGAAATAAGGAATCCATGTGTCTAAGAATTTTGGGATACTAGTATTTACCGTTTTTGCAGTTGTAATCATTCATATTTTTGTTACGAGGCTAATTATATTCTCTTTCTTAGAATTTTTAAAATAGAAAAATAGTTTACTGTTGATTGGTGTAAACATTTGTTAGAAATGGTAGTTACGAATTGCTACATCGTCAAATGCCATAAAAAATGAATTCATATCTGAAGATCTATTTTCAAGAAATTCCTATAATTCAGAAACTTTCAAACAAACTTTAAGAAAAAATTAAATTGCCAATCTTAAGTTGAGAAAAAAATTACATAAAAAAATTGACTTCGATTTGAATTTATAGAAGTTAATTAATTATGTTAATAAGTTAATTAATCATTACATTAACATTATATTTTTTTATCAATTTCGCATAAAAATTATTATATTTTTTGTAATGGAAATTACGAAAATTATTAAGAATGTTCCCTTTTTTTGACGAATGTATATTCTGATTATATAACTTTTTTACTTTTAACGGAATAAAGCGTATTCAAGTTAATTTAAGTGGTTGTATGGTCAGATCAGAAATAAATCAAAATATTTTGAAAGTCTTATAATGTTATTTAATTATCAATAAAAAAGGATTCTGCTCTCCAATGGCAAGTCCGATTTCCAATCGAGTTCTTATAAGTAACACAGATGTGTCCGAAGATTCCAGGGCAATGTAGGATATTGCCCTACTATCACAGGTTACAACACAAGCTCTCAACCGGACTGGTCTCAGATACTATTTCGTTTGATAATTGAAACTCTTTGCTTGTTCACCCGGGATACATTTATAACACAGTGGTACATACAGAAAAATCAAGGACCCCTTCCGTTGCCCGTTTTCATGCGCTATTCATAACTTACTTCTCGACAAGATAATTGCTGTCACTCGGTACACGTCTTATGTAATGTTTTCAAGTTTTCAGAACGTTTCCTAGTTCAGCAAGGACACCTGATCTCTGATCCGTAAAACATATTTCGGCCCAAACGGTAAGACGCACTCAACCATCTGAGAATGTTACCGATTTCGCAGACAGTTGGTGATAATTTGCGAAAATTCCCCGTGGACCTTATCAGTTTATACCACACTGGGTGACAATTTTCATTCAGACCGAATGTATAGAAAATCACATTATTGACTTCTCTTTTTGTTTTACCGATTGGAATTAAATAGATTCTCCAATTCTTCTGAAATTTTAATCATTTCTTTTTCTATGCATGTTCATTATATGCGCCTGCTTTTTGGTTTACGGCTTTAAGGTACGTGGATTTGTGAGTCTTACAGAGAATCTTTGGAAATGCACTCAAATTCGTCAATACTACCGAATTATTTTTCAGTTGAATATGGGGCTTCAGATAGCCAAAGAGAATAAGGACCTTTCGCAAAGTTAGTGATTGTTTATAAACGTCGCACTGAAAAGCAACACGAGGGCTGTTGGTGATAGATCTCGTAATTTTGAATCTCAATAAAGTGACGAGGACGACACCTGAGCTGACACTTTCCTCTCCAAACTTCCACATTGCACCAAAGAGAGGACTTGGAAACTTGACCAAATTTTACGTGCTTCAGCCTCGCTACACGGAGGGTCCTTAATGGCATCAAAGTCAGTTTGAGCTCTGATGACACTAAAGCTCGAATCGACGAGATTTGATGCTACTTCGTGCCTCGACCCAAGCACGAGTTCGAGACCGGGTCCACTAGGCTACCGTAGAAAAAAATTCACAAAGCTAGAATGAATTCAAATGGCGAAAAGTTCTCCATTCTTTACATTTCATAATAATTATTTAATACAATAAATTCTTAGTATAAATATGTTATATTAATTAATAAGCTAACATATTGTTAAGCTATTATAATTATGAATCAATTCTCTAATTATAAATTTACTATGCATGTTCCAGTTATGAATTAACACTGTTCATTCTGACTATTAAATATGGTATGTACGAACTATCAATTAACCATGCTCAAATTACATTTTAAACATGTATGTGTTTTAATTGTGCCTTAACTATGGTATGTTCTACCTATCATGTAAGATACGTTCTACGTATAATATGTTATCTATGTTCAAACGATGCGTTATATATATATATATATATATATATATATATATATATATATATATATGTATTATTAATTCACTAACGTATGATTTTGACTATTAATTGACTTCTAAAAAGTATAAGTGTGACTTAAAATTTAGCTTTGATATTGCTACACCAAAACTTTATAAAGAGCCTTATTTATAGAAATATGAGTAAAAAAAGAATGAGATTCTAGCATACCTCCTTCTCTAAATCAACGAGAATATTATATATAATTAACGCAATTTTTTTTCGTTATTTAAAAAAAAAATATTAAGCTTGTTACAACAATACCAAAAGTTTCCAAACATAAGTTATATTAAATATTATTAAATCAGTGGATATTGTTTTGATAGGACATAGTTTTTTAAAATTCAATTTATTGAAAGTAATAATATAAATAAAATATATAAATAATAAAGTAATAAAATAAATAAACTTTATTGTTTCTTAAAATTAGTTAAATACTGAAACGTTTTGGAAGTAAATTATTAAAATGCCATAATATATACATTGCACATAATCAGATTAAAATACGTTTTTGCCTATGCTGATTTTAAATTTACATTCTAAATTGTAGAGATCAGAGGTATTCAATCTCTTAAAACTTGGGGAACCCTATGAGCGTACCCTTTTCTTGAAGGAACCTCTTGATCAAAGAGAAGAAAAAATAGGGTATCAAAGCTTTATCCTACTCAAATTTACAAAATTATTATCGCATCTCTGTTTTATCACAATAGAAACGTCCTAATAAGATAATGAATTATAAGGTAGCTAATGGGTACATTATTTTGGTATATCATAATAAATCAATAAATTTTTTTGAATGACTTGGCAGTAATTGTCTTTTATTGCAAAGTATTTTTACGCTTGGAATAATTATTGAAATCTGCTACCTAATTCATTTTCGGCTTCCAATATGTTTCTGTGTTTTGTTTTTGTCGCAGCATACAAAGAGAATGAATTTTTTGCATGCATAGGTTGAAACGTATGACATGAGATTATTCATAGCTCTTTGGGCAACTTCAGGCTATTCTTTTTTAATGTCAATCAAAAATGCATAATATCAACTTGACTAAAATTTAATTTTATTGAGTGTTGGTCAATATATCAATTTGTTGTTCTCTTTCTTTTGTTGGGAGTTTGGAGGTGTCACAGTCTTGAGAAGGATTTTGGATCCAAAATATTGTTTCTTTTTGAATATTGAAATATTCAAAAAATGTATTTTGCAGATCTAATAAATGTTGAATCAAACCAATTTTTTATATTTTTATCGAGATTAGCGTTACCGTGAGCTAAGATATTAGGCAAATTAGGAAAGAATTCAACGTTATCTTTGAAAATGGATCTCCCCTAAATTTCAATTTTAAAAGAGTGGCGTCAATTTACTTTATACCTTGAAAGTAGAGAAATAAGTGGGCTATATTTTTACCTGAGCCACAGAATGAAGGTAGAAGTAGTGATATATGTGACCTAATGCGTCTCGATTAATGTACTTAAAGCACGTGACTTTTACGAAATTTAAGATTTTATTTTATCCATAAAATATTTATTTATATTTATTTTTACAAGAAAACTGCATTTAAGAATTCGATCTGTTATAAAAATTAAAGTTTTAATAAAATTTTATCACTTTGTTTAATAAAATAGTTATCTCTTGCGGAACTCTTGTCAAAGTTCCTGGGAACCCTAAGGTTCCGCGAAACCTAGATTGAAGATCTCTGTTGTATAGAAAAAGAGAACATAATACATAAAAATCTATCGTAATAACAACGAAACATTTATGAAAAATATAAATAAGACATTTCAGGTGAAGTTAATAGTTTTAATGTACATTTTTATAGTCAAACATTATCTTAAAAACTAGTTACAAGCTTTATTCCTATTTGTGAATTTTAAAATTTATTCAATTTGTATCCATGTCTTACTAATATACGAGCCGTACTTTTTTTGCGCCGAATAAACTGAAATACCTTTATTTGTTATTTAATTGTCCCCCTATTTTCAACTGAACATTTATTATATCAAATCTTGAAGCTCAAGTTATTCACTTTCTTTATTCAAGATTTTGAAGATAGTATTCAAGATTTTCAGACAATTATTCAGACATATAGCAGTTCCTTTTTTGATATAAATCTCTTTTCCAAATAGAAGAAAGATTTTCGACACAATGAATAGCAGAATCGTGAGTATTTGTAACAATGGACTGACAAATATATCACTATTTTCCTTTTCTCTCCCTTTAGCGGCATTTACAATGCATTGCAAGTGGAATTAAAACAATTAGAAAGACAATATGTTGATAAAATATGACATATAAAATTTTCAAACCCTGATGTTATTAATGACCTTCCATGGAGCGGAGTTGATAAACTTTTAGTCTTACGAAGCTCGAAATCCACCTCAATTTCATGTGGTACTTAGTTCTGTGAGGTCACTGCTTTGCAGAAGTATTTGGACTGGCGTACTAAATAATTATTTACAATTTTTATCGATCTTTTGCAGGATCATTTGAGTTATGATGTAAAATAAAAATTTATGTTATTATAAATTCATTCCACTCTTAAATTAATAAGACGAAGATCTCTTTCTCGCGTTATTTTTATGAATGAATTGAATTTCAAAGTTGGAATGAATTAATACGCAACAATGGTTATATACGACATTGACGAACGTTTAGTTTCTTTTTACTATGCAAAAATTCAAACTTTCTCTCTTATGAGAGATATTATACAGTATTGTGAATAAAACATGACCAGAAATGCATCATAAACGGAATATCATATTACGATTGTAACAAACAGAAAGTAACTTTCAATTTTTATTATCCACAACGCACTTTTAAGCTCGGAATGTAAAACTAGATTGTTACAAAATATCGTATAAATTTTAAGTAATCGGTGCCACATATGAGGAATTTTGTAATAAAATGTTATATAGAAAAATATAACAACGTTTTTATGATAATAATAAAAGTCCGATATTCATTCATACCTTTTCGTTCTTTAATAACCTTAAAATTCATGTATAATGCAATATTTGAGCATAGTTGAACACAGCGCCATCAAATAATTGTACAACAAAATCATTTCAATTTTTGTTTTAATTTTTTGAGTCTGTAGTTAAAAATAGAGGAAACTTCGCTGATTCCATGGCTTTATCATTTATGAGAATTTAATAAATGGAACGTTCGAAAATTGAATTTTAAAATTGTAAATACACGTGCCACAGAGAAAAATATCTGCATTTGCTTTTTTCTGATAATGTGTTTTCTAACGATTCTAGAACTCTTTCTTTAAAAGCAACTTTTTTCGTAGTGTATATATTTTACACATTATAAAATAAGGTTATTTTCTATACAGTGAATGTAATTTCTTCCGATAAACACAAACAATTTTTTAGTATCGAGTAATATTTGTATAAAATTTATGAGCAATATTAAATCATAAAATTGATTTTTTTAAATAATTATTTTGCTACATTTAATTTTTGAAATTATAATTATGTCTAGAGTATAGAATGTTTTGTTTATAAATAGTCTACAAACACGTAAATATACAAAAGTAGTAGAATTTATTATGCTGCCTAAAGTTAAGGACATAACTTACAAATGTAAATACAGCTAATGATTATTAATTGATCATACTTATGTTTATAAATGTAAATTTCTTTGCATAAGAAAAGGCACAATTATGCAGATATCTCAATCTTAAAATATGACTTATATTGTTTTCAAACGAAAAGTAAACATTATTCATTTTCGGAGTAAAATAAACTCGATTTCCTAATCGAAAGTGTCTAAGATATCTTAATATCCTGAAAATTCATATATTATACTCTATTTGAACCCATAGCTCACGCAATAACAGTATAACTCAACTTAACTAATGACTTAGTTTCAATGTGGACCACTTAATAGAATAAAAGGTTTGCTACCACGTGGTATTAAACAAAGCATCAAAGTTCTTCCATGACATGACGTGGAAGTCTGGAGAGCAAAGTACCCGTTTTATTGTGACTTTGGTTGCTTAGTGGATTCATGGTTACGTACTTGCAACCGCGATAGTTTTCGTGAGTATTAAATTCGATCCCTATTACAACTAGACCCGTACAGTAGCTGTGCTGATGGACGTGTGTAGGCACAATGTCTATCGCCAATAGCCCTCTTGCTGCATCTTAGTGTGACCTTAATAAATGACCTTAATAATTATGACCTTAAACGAACATAATCAACTGCATGGTTTCAATGTCGTTTTTGAGATATACTTCATAATTACAAGAACTACGATGAATAGCCCTTTAATGAACTTGAATCTAGAGATAACTAACCTGGGAGTGAAACAATAGGTCAATGTGACCAGTAACATTTCTGAAGAATTTTAGTGACTATACGAGAATAGTTTTTTAATCCACTTGCCTACCTTCAAACTGAATCATGTTGAAGCTCTGATATGCAGTAAGTTATCACAGAACGCTTGTATGTTATTTCTCTTCAATGTGGTTGATGGGTCAGTCTGGCCCAACGTTACAGTTACCGTAATATTTTTGTAACCAAAAATAGATTAATTTATATTATTCGAAAAATATTGAAATATAATACACTAGCGTATCGAAGTAAGGATTGTTTCCTGCGTGAGAACGATGCAGGAAATCATCTACTGAGCTAAAAACTATTCAAAATAACGCATCTAGAAATTGTGCATTTATATATACCTCTGATAATAATTTAATACTCTGGTATGCTCAGGCTCAGATAAGACCAGGGTGTCCGGGCGATGCTCTTAACAACATTAAATTCGGCTCAAAGTTTTCACACACGTATAGCTCAAGTAATAGCGTTTTAGACTTAAATTTCTCCACTAAAAAGCATTGAATAAATAAAAGGAAAAAAAATTTACAACAAGCTTTTATTAAAAGATGGTCTGAAAGGTATAAAACTATTTTTGTTGGAAAGTAATGTATAATTTGTAAAAAGGTTCAGGCATCAATTCCTCTTTTGATCTCATATACTTAACGGTATCATATACTTAACGGTAAGTACTTAACTGTATCTACCTAGGTATCTTTGTCCAGAGCCTGAAGCTTACAAATTATACGTAATTCTACATTAAAAAAATTATTTTTATTTATTTTAGTCTATCTTTAAATAAGAGCTTGATTTATTTTTTACTTATATTTAACAGTTATTAAAAATGTTGATTGATAAAACTATTATGGCTATACAGCTACCGCCAGATATTTCTTAAGGACATACTACTATTACACTCAAGTTATAGAAATATAGATCTCCAAAATGCGATCAAACAGGTTTAGAAATATTTAGTCAATATTGTGGTGACAAAAATGTTACTTTCTTGCAGTTTTCTGGTGTATGCATACATTAGTCTTACACAACTGTCAATGAAAAATAATAAATTGTGCTTATTATATGATTTATATTAAACTATGAATTTAAGTTTTTATTTTATATAATATCAAAATAATTATGTAATTAAAGAGTTTGCTTTAAACTGTCCTAAATAACTAAAAGCACAATTTTTCGTTCCTACTGGACTTCGAGAATTTTAACGACTGAAATTGTATAATGTTGAAATAAAACAAATTAGTTCATTCCTTACACATATGAACATATACTAAATATGTAAACAAGAAAATTATTCTAAAGTTCATTTTATTACATTCTAAAAATCTAATTCTCATTTCAGGTATGTGAATTGTTTTGAAGTTTCATCAATTAATATTAAGTATGCTTATACCCATCTTTTAAATTTCTGTTAAAAATAAAATTTTAGATCCTAAAGTACTTTTAATTTAAATTACGCTGCTTTATTATTGACCCTAAATGCAACGCCAAACACTATTTTAAAATTATTTAAAAATAATATATTGCAAGGAATTTTAATATAAATGGAATAAGTTTGTCATAAATTGGTATTATTAGTATAAACCATTTTCATAAATTGACTTTAAAATTAAATGTAGAAACATTTGAATATACTCGTACACTGGTTTTCAAAAATTCAGGAAAATTCACAAAGATAACAATTACTGTATCAAAAATAAATCAATCCGTTTTAAATTTGAATATGCTTTTAAATAGAAAGTGCCGAATAAAACTGCACTATTCAAATTAGTGGCGCTACAATGGGAAAGAGTCATCTTTGAGAAGAAAAAAAAATGTACCCTAGAGAGTAAAGCTGTAGGTATCACTGTGATAATAAGATATGAAATATGGGATTGCTAATTTTTCACAAGGATCTCGAAGAGTTATTTGCCCAAAGAACTGTGATTGAGAGTCTTTGGAAGACTAGAAGCAGGTCAAACTCAGACAGAGAGGATCAGATGGTTAAATATGAGTTCTTCTGATGTTCATAGACTTCGGCAAGAATTTCAAAACACTGATTTGGCATCAAAAACCTTCAGACAAGAATAGCCAAGCATTACAGCAAACGCAGAAACCCGATATTTGTGATTATATGCGCGAAGGAACGGAGTCGAAATCTCGATTCAGCTTACAGTCTTCCTTCCTGGAGCCACCGGAAGATTGGTGTCCAAGTTTCCCTCGCTTAGAAAGATTCACGAAAGTGGGTTTTACGCAAGGCGACCAGCACTCAATTTGTGTGTTACACATCTCACTTCACAAGAGGGAACATTTTAGGAGGACACAACTTGTCCACTGGCCGTCTGATCACTGAAGGCCTATTTTCTCCCCGGATATGTTCGGGTTTAGCCTCCAAAGTGAAAGTAAACGTTGTTTTAGGTGAAGAGAACTGTTGAACTCGTTATTAGGCAAAACACATTTGTGACACATGTTCATATGAAGGAGGCAGTAAATGCACTGTGGTATATCCTTGGGGGAACACATAGACTTCCTTGTCTTCCCACGTGAAGCTGTGAATGCTCATGTCCAAAGAGATGACATCCTTGATGCTTAAGTACATCCTTATGCGGTACATTAGGCATTTAGTTCCTGTTACAGGACAATAATACTAGACCACACAGAGCTCGCATCAGGAAAGATTACATTCAGCACCAAGAAGTTCACGCATGAAATGGCCAGCTTGATCACCGAACTTGAATCCCTCGAGTATGATTGGAATGTTTTAGGAAAACAAATTGTTGCTTTCAAATCCTTGCAGCATTTTTATCTGATTTGCAAGAGCATTAGTTCTCACGTCCCAGCGAATTAATATATCACATAATTGACAGTATCACACATCGTTGTATAAGCTGCATTGAACTTCTAAGGGTAATCATCCTCCATATTGAAGGCATTTTTCCTAAGCCAAATTGACACATTCAACTCGTTATTTTTATTCATCTGATAATTTCTAAAACATAATGATTGTTATTTTATCTCCATGTTGTAATGTACCATACTATTTATGTGTATTGTGGCTCAGTTTTATTACATTCCAAATGCAACTTTTTGAGTAATCACTACTTTCGTGAATCTTCATTAATTTGTGGAAAACAGTGCAAATTTATATAGGATAATAGATGAAATACAATATTTTAGATTTACATTGATGGCTCAAATAAACCTAACATTCTACTTGAAATCAATATGGATTACCTGTATAGGCTTTATCAGGACTAGTTACACGATCCTGTATAATGGTAAATGTAGGGTTTCCTTTAAAGTTATTTAAGGAAACTTTATTTCCTACATGAGAAAATAGTAAATATTGGGCTATTGATAATTATTTAAATCTTATCCTTCTTATTGATTTTAAATCCCGATTTTCACTGCACATTTATGCTTGAGGTTGAATAGATTAAAATACCGTTAAAGGGAACTGCAGAATTGAAATCCAAATATTTAATTGGTTAATTTGTATTCTTTGAAATCTTTATTTGGCATCTTTAAATCTGATTCTGAAAATTTGACCACGTGCTATTAATTAACGTTTAATAAATCAATTTTTTTTATTTAAATTTCAATTCCCGCTTTGAAGCAAATTTATGCCACAAACAAATTTGCTTATCAATGAAAAAAATAATTTATTTAAAAGAATTATTTAAGTTTTAGTAATCCAGTAAAAGTTTAAAACTAAATGGAACACTATTTAATAAAAAACAAATTTAAGAAATATGATAAAGTAAAGCATCATTTACACGAACACCGATCAATCGAAACGTTGGTTACCCGAAAGCATTCCAGTCAGCAAATTCAAATTTATGAGCAACACAAACATTCCTTTAGTGCTTTCTCCCTTTCTGCCAACCCACTGACGTCGTCAGTGGCCCGTGAACTTTCGTTTGTGACTTTTCGTGTCGTAGTTGTTGAGCCGTTTGCAATGGTGATCGGATGTTAACGCGTTGTTCCCAGTGTTTCCATTAAACTTGAAATATTAAGCCATTTGAAGAACAGAGCTAGTGAATCTAGTCTAGTTCAGGAATATGGAGTTGAAAACATTACAATATCAGATATTGAAAAAGAATAGTGATGCCATTAGAAACCGAAGCATTTCACTGCTTCCAAACCTTCTACGAAATAGTTAGAATAACTAGAATAAGATGCTGGCTAATAATTAGCTGCTTAGCGAAATTTAGAATCGTAACAAAATAATCTCAATTTTGAAATAAAATAAGCATTTAGACTTCTTATCCTAAACTGCAGACCTACTACTTCAAAGACCATTTTGAACTTGTTAAACTATGCTAGTCGCCATTTCGAATTTGTCCAACTACGCTAGTCGCCATTTTGAACTTGTCAAACTATGGTAGTAGCCATTTTGAACTTCAAACTATGCTAGTATTTTTAAAACTTATGATACGAAATATATATATTTGTTTGAATTTAATATCATTGTTTCCTTGTTTCATATTACTTTTATGTCACTGCCACAGTTTTTACGTAAATGCTTGGTTATTTGAGGTTTCCTAATTTTAAACAGTGTCGGGTAATTTATTCTGTACTATATTTTGTATATCATAACAACAGATATTGGGAGCTTTTAACTATAAAGTATTGAAGACCTATTCTCCTTTACAGTGCTTCGAAAGTACCGTGTTGGATTCATAAAAACGTCAAATTTTTATTATGAAATAATTCAAAAGTGAAAAACTGTAAATGTCTCTTCATGTACAACATCGAGAATGAGTGATACAGATAACGGTTCTAATAGTATTTCTTTTTTTAAAAAAATACTTTCTCTTCTCCTATGTCGTTTGCGAAAAAATATGTAAGAGAAAAAAATTTATGAATGCATCGCGTGAGTCTCTTATAAAGAAGTCGACCTTCGATAAACGTTTGCTGAATCCTCATAAATTATCGAAAGCATGCGATGTCTCTCATGTATTGATTGTGAAGAGCTCTGGTCTTCGCATTTGAGACTCAAGAAAATTCCATGCTTTCAGTAAGTTTATTTCAATCTTAACGGAAATGAAACAATTTTTGGTTATCGCATTGCTGATTCTTAATAATAAGTGTATTTTTATTGCTCGTATATTTTTAAAATTCCAAGAATGTCGCTATGCTACTTTTTAGGAAATTAAAACGTAAAGTATATCGGGGTTTTAAGTTGTGAATTTTAGATATATATATCAATATTTTTTTTCCCGACCTAAGTAATATATTTTAAAACTGGATCCATAAAATTGAGTAAAGCCTCACTATGAATAATAAAAAAAATCTTATTAAAAATTAATAATACAAGAGGGATCGAATTTTGAAATTTTCCAAAATGTTTTTAAAAAATTTAATTTTTAAAATTTTATTCATAATGTATCTAAAACTTCCTCTTAAGGCAACAGACTAGGTCCTGAGAACAACTTTTCCAAAATTAACAATCAGAAGGGTTTTATGATGACAATTGATAGAAATAAGCATAAAATATTGCAAATATTTGAAAATATATACATATATCTCACAACTTGGTGATGAAAAAAAGTTTTTTTTATGAAATTTAAAAAAAAAAATTCTTTGCCAAGGCAATATGACATAATTAAAATTACACTAGACATAATAAACTTTTATTTCATATATATACTTTTTAGGGCCCCCCCCCCCACTGAATTGCCACTTAAGTAAAACATTTTACAAACTTAAACTTGATATTAATGATTTTCTTCAAAATTATGTTTGGAACTGAAAATGACTGTTATTCTTGAGTAATTGTAACTGTCTCAAAACATGCAATTTGTTACACTTTGAAGGGCTTATTAAGTTTTCATACGAATTGTTATCGAATTTAAGCAAATTAGTTTGAAGATATTAAGTTTTCTTGTACGTACGTTATGGTGAAAATTGTATTCTTCAAAAAATTATTTAAAAAAAATTACATATTATTTAAAATTTATAATAAAAAAACAGCTCAAGATTTTCCAGTTTTAATTTATTCCTTCCTTCTCGGCAACAGTGATGTTTTTTTTTTCTTATGGACCTAAATTTACTTCTGGAAATGTTTGGTGGTGGCAATGAAGGGCATTTTGAATATTCAATATATTAACTATCAAATGTTATTTGCACCTCTACAAAATAATAGCTAGAAACAATATCCACTGAATTTACTATATATAATAATCCATGAAAATCATTATTAAACTGCACAACAACAATATAAGCCCCTAAACCTAATGTTTGGTGCTCAAAAAATATTTTTTATGGCAGTATCTATGATAGTATTGCTTTAAGTTTTTTATTATCATTTTGGAACCGCATTGCAATTTTCCCCTGAGGAGATCCTAATCGTACAAAGTCATATTAACTGGCTTGACGATGTCAATATTTTCTGGCAATCTTGGTGCATTTTCCTGGTATAACCTATTAAAAGCTTTAGCTTATTAAAATTTCCACCGCCATTCTAGTTCGACACGGAACTGCCCATTTTCTTTTTGATTTTTTATGGAACAAAAATTAAAAACAAAATGCATAGCAGCAGACTGCATTTTACTTAATTTACATAGAAACCAGTATTGATGGATTGATTGAATGGTTTTATGTGATATAAATAAAGTTTATAATACAACTGAAAATATTTTTTTTCAAAAGATGTCAAAGAATTTTATATTTTGCTGAAACCAAGAGTTTATATGTACGAGAAAGGATTGTAATTTTATACTTTCGTGGTGCGAAGATGTCTCATGCATTTTAAATGTATTTAGTTATCTTTGTTCTTATGGAGTATGGGTATTTAAAACGGGAAAATTTGTTCACAGGTTTATTTTTGTTTTTTGAATGACTATGTCTTAAAAAATACAAGATCAGAAGTCGTTCATACGGTTTTTTTTTTGTATAGTTCTAATACATTAATAAGTTAATATATGTAAAGCACCTTTTTTCTATATAATGTATGAATGTTCACAGAAAAAAAATATTTAAGAAGAAGGGGGAAAGAGATGGAAGCATTTAATATAAATTTAGAAATTAAGTTTAAATTTTACCAATTTAGGTACTAGTAAACAGAATTGCAATGCGATAAGGAATTGCAACTCTCTCGACTAATTTTACTTTCCTTCCCAATTTTATGTCTCAAGTACAGTCCTCAAGGATTGTTATTTAAATAACAGTCATCATGAAAATGGTCTTGATTTTTTAGGTTGTAGATGTGACACATATCCCAAAAAATGTAAAATAACTTCACTGTCTAATGACTTTTTTTCCGACTGCCATTTTTTCTCCGACACCAGGTCCGTTAAACGCAGTCAAATTCGCTTAGTAATTTTAAATTATCATCAAAAAATGAAATCGAAACTTGAGCCGGAATTCCACTCTGCACACTCATGCCACGTTTTTTGACTGAATGAATGTCTATTAAAGTCACACTTAGAAACAGTATGAATGCTACTGGTGATGGACCCCATAATTTGGAATATCTATGAAGTGACGAGGACACCTGACCTGGCACCTTCTTCTGTGAATTTCCCAATGGAAGCAACACTGGCTTCCAGTTCACGACAACTAAGCTACCACGGCCACTTAAGCAGTATAACAATGAAGACCTAGAGCCACAGGCAGATTTAATTTGTAACAGCCCAACTACGCAACAAATCATCAGTGAAAATAATCGACTATTAAATCGACTAATGGAGCGCCGGCCACGGGTTCGATTCCAAACTATTCGGCTACCGTACCATTTTTTGTGCTTTCAGCCAGTAAATCTTTGATGTATATTTGGATTAGCATGCCGTTTAGTTCCACCACTTGGCGATGTATGGGATTTTTGGTGAAAAATTGCCAAATGTGGAAACCCTCTTTATTCTTATTCAGTATAGCAGTTACACACCCTAAAATTAACTAGTAGATCAACCCTAAAATTAACCAGTAAACCACGCTAATCTGGTAATTTTTAAAAACCTCGCTAAGTGGTATGGCTAAGGCGTGGTTTACTCAATATTTGCTTACTTTATGCATTTAAAACAGCAAGGTGAAGAGGTAATGTTAATGAAGCAGAAATTTCAATTAAAACCATAGATACTGTATAGTTGGCGCATTTAAATAAAGATGGCGCTCGAAACAACTCGAGAGAAAATGTCAACGGACCTCTTAACCTTGATCCACGTTCAAGTATACGACGAGGGCAGATCAGCTTCTACTTTTCTCGTCTTATTTCCACGTTACTCGAGGAGATTTCTATTTAATGTTCATCAATACTGTTATTCAGCACGATGGTTGTGTAATAGAATCTGGAATCGAACCAGCGAGTATCAGTTTATAGAGTATCGACGGCAACGAGATTGTGACCACATTATCAAGGGAATCATAATAAAATACCTTAAATAGAATTTAGGTGTATCGAAGTAAAATTTAGATTATTTTCAAATAATGTTACAATTTTATGCATACACACAGAAAGGTTCTTTTCAAAATATTTAATTTTTTTTTTCTAATCCTAAGCAACTCAACTTTTAAAATAAGAGCATATATGAATGTTAATTAAAAACTTAAAATTTTAATAAGACATTAGAAAGTCGTCTTATATATTTTGATGCTTAAAATTTGACAACATATTTGCTTGGAAATTTTCGCGGATTACCCAGAATTAAACGTGCTTGGCTTAAAGTTGACCTAAGAGAACTTGTAAATATATTTTACATGAATATGTAATTAAGAATAATACGTGTGGTTCAAGTAGTTTCATTATCAGCTAGATATTTTATTCCACGTTACCGTTTGATAAACCCTAAAGGAATGGAATTTCAGACACATTACTTTGGCTGGATTCGGAAGTAGATTTACCTCCAGTTTAAGTAAAATTTGCATGAGATTTATTAATAATCGATGATACATCTTTTCTCAATTTGTATTACTCAAAAGTCCTCAAAAGATGGGAATGGATTTCACTAAATAGATTAACAAAATTGTTAGGATCTTCTTCATAAGGAATATAGTTCTAACAACTATTTTGAGAAAACTCAGTAAAAACAACTAGTTTTTTTCCCCCAAAATGAGTTTCAAACTGATTAAACACATCTAAATAGATAAAGTTTCCATTCTCACCTATATATTAAATACAGAAAATTATCTATTTCATTTTGCTTTCATTATTTGAATTATAACATCAGAAACAATGTGGAGGAATTCTTAAAGTTATATTAACTAGAAAATTTAAATCGTTTGTACCAAATAGAGTTTAGTTCTTTGTGTATAATAGGAATCAAGCGTTTTTTAAAGGATTATGAGTACATTTTTGAAAAAAAAAATCAATTAATGCTAATTTTAGTAATATACAAATATTTTCACTACATATTTGAAACCACAATTTCGACTAATCATAATTTTTCATAAATCAAAGTGAAATAGTTATACGTTCGCTAACACTTTTAAAATTGGGCTGCTGTAGCCTAAGGTCACGGTTGTGGACCCGAGGTCAGCGGTTTTCATTAAGTCGTGGGTTCGAACCTTGATAGCACTAAAGACCTACCCTGTAGTGGGGTTGATGCACGTTAAATATGTCGAGACTCAAAGTTCTCCAGTTGGCATGCATGGTGTGCAAGTTAGGAGACGGAGGTGCAACTTCAGGTGTCATTTTCGTCACTTGACCGAAGTTCAAAATTACAAGGTTCGTCACCTAAATCCCTCTTGTTGCTTCTAGTGTGACGTTAATAAAATCAACCAACACCTTTTAAAATTGATTTAACTACGGAAATCTTTAAATAAATAAAAATATAAAACAAATGACTTGTACAACTTTAAAATAAAATGGCCGGATTACTTAAGATGCCAAAAATTCATACAAGACTTTTCAAAAATCTTTGACAAAATACTTATTGAGTGTCCAAAAATGAGGGTTTTTTTTTGGATAAAGTGGTCTGATATCTCTTTAAGCTTGCCTTCGAATTATTAAATCGTGCTTTTGTTTTTTATATATTTGTCGTAAAATATTAATCCATTTGTATTACATTTCAAGTTATGAACTAGATGTAAGCATTGTACGAGAAATTTTATAACAAAATCTAAGATCTTAGGATTGATCGGTATACTTCGTATGAATTATTGTTAGTCAAAATTAGTAATTGTACGAAAATTATCTACTGAATACGTTTAAAACATCTATGATATTCCTACAACTATTTTTTCAAAATTTTCTTCTCGTCAATATACTTTGCATTGGATCATTGATGTGTACGTGAAATGCATTTTTTTCTTGTAATATTTTGCTTTAAATATTTTTATAGATATTTAAAAAAATAGGGTTTGAATTTTTAATTTCCTGAGATTTGTTACTCAAAGGATTTGTTTAGTAAAGTTAATTTCTTTTTCGTCTAAAAGCAACATTAGCCCTTTTCTGTGAGAACATATATTCCTTATTCAAAGCTCACTCTTCTCTATTATTATTTAAAACAAATAAGATTATAATAATAAGTATTATTTTAAACCTTGAAACCACTTTAAAACTGTTGACTGAACAAAATCTGAATTAAACTTTTTTTGAAAGCTTTTCATGTTTAAAAAATATAAGAAATGCGATACAAATTATTAAGAGAGAGTTTCAATTCTCTTTAAATCTTCTTATCATTTATTTTATTATCTAACCATGAACGACGTAAAAATGGCGTTAATAATTATTTGTATAATTTTACAGCACACGCCCTTTTTTATTAAATTTAAATTAGGTGTAATTTTATAATATTTACAATATGCTCTATATTTTGTAGAAGCGATAAGCCATTTCCGATATGGCGTGCAAGAGATAAAAATAAATTTGTAACTTTTTCCGCCATTATTTTGTTTTATTTTTTATATTCCCTTAATGCACTTTATATTTCTTATGTATATAAGGAATTATGTTTGTTAGCCTTTTTATACCAAAAATTTAAGGAACTCCCAGAATTTAATGTGTTGATAAACATAACGATGCCTCCTTTGTACAGATGATTGACACAGAAACATTTTTTAGTGTACTATGTTTCAAATAAGAATAAAACAAAACATCCTCACTTCCAAAAATAGCAATTGAGGCATAGAAAATTTCGCCCATCATATCTTGTGATGCTGAGGTTTCGCCCCTGTGACTTAATTATGACATCGCAAGTTAATAAAGTTCAGTCACTAATTAAAACATTTTAAATAATCACACTGTCAAATAATTAACTTATTTTTATTCTTCCTTATAGAATAATCAAAAGTCGAGATGTGTATCACGACTGTGGGGCAAAGCCCTCGCGCGCCCACTACAAAAAATAATCAGAAATAAATACTCAAAAAGGGTTTTAAAAGTGGGTGGGAGTACGGAAGCAATCTCTCGCCCTTATCAGAGCACACCCAGGACTAATTTCGAAATTCAAACCTTCCAATATCTGTCTTTTATTACTAATACAATAAACTTTTCGCGGTTTATAAATGCAATCTTATTTACTACGCTTCAATAATTGTATTGTAATTTACACAAGTTGCAATACATTCACAAAAAAGTGTCTGAAATCAAATTATGTCACATAAGGAACTCTAAGAAATTAGCTGAAGGAAAATACGTGGATGTGAATAGGAATGTTGTGGTATGCATTACTCAATTAGATTTAATCATACTTGAAAAATGTGTTAGAGTATTCAATTAAATACATTTATAACTTTTGATCATTATTCACAAATCTGCTTTTTTTTCAAATTTTCTTTACACCTTTGTATACAATTTATTTAAACATAGATGAATTCGTGAAGTTCGTTTAGTTTTATAAGTAGTATTTTACTTCAGCTATTTGTATTACGGTAAGATAAATATTCATTTTCCTTATTATTTCCTGAAATTTATTGCATGGATTCTAATACTTTTATCAATTTTAACGTTTTTCTCCTTTTAAAGTAACAATAACGCTTCTAATTTGGAATATGGTTTCCTAATTTAATATATCCTGTTCTCTAATGATGCATAATAAATAAATAATATATTTGAAAAACGTTGCTAAATAAGTGTTTGAAAAAATGTATTGATACATGTTCACTGTAAAAATCTCAAAAGGAAACGCCTGTGATGTCGTGACAGAGAATAATAACATAGCTTTCTATCATTAGTAATAAGAGTTGTATTTATTGTGGTAGGAAAAGATTCTTTTTACTTTTATTTCTTAAGGAAACTCGGTATCCGAAAAATGACCAAAGTATCTATTTTTTAAAAACAATTATTTATTACAATTTTTTCCAATATATTTCGATTGATACATTACTTTTGAATATGAGACCTAAAAGTTGGAAGAAATGAATACGAAAAATGCAAACAAACGAATTTTGGTTCTTGACCCCGACTCTTTTGTAGAGATTTCAGTATTTTTACGCCATTTTTTTCTTCATCAAGCACTTTTCGAAAACTAATTTTATTTGGTTTTACTCATAACTGCAAAGCTTACGTTTATTTTAATGATTTAAAATATCATCAAGCAGGAATTGTTGGTATCTGGTATTTTGTTCGTTGAGTATTTATAGAGCTAATTCTAGTAATGTTTTAAATTAATAATTCCATAATTTATTTTCTTATTCATCGTATATTTTCATACAAATATAACATTGTGATCTCAAATAAAGCAAAGAATTTTAAAAATGGTTTTATTTTTTATTAATACAGTTTTTCAAAAAATTTTTGTCGTTAATCGGTGCAATTAATATTCAGAAAAAAGAAATCATTAAAAATAAGAACTGAAATTATATGAAAAAGCAAACACTACTAAGCTAATGCTTTGAAAATGGCAGTTACAGTTAAATTAAATACAAAATAGTTATTTTTTCAGAGTTATAAGCCTTAAAATGGTTTTTCTCGGTTTGTACTTTTTCAATAAATCATTATATTTAAAATACTATTCCTGCCACAAATGTTTATCAATTACAACAATTCGTTCTGGTTTATAATACATAGTCCAAAATTAGGGATCCATTTTGTAATAAAGTGAATGGTTTTCTTAAAAGAATAAGTTAATGTTATGGGATATCTGAGTTTTTGATTAATTTTAGCACACTTTTCAACATTTTACTTTTTTCTCAAAAACCATGAAAGGTATTGCAAATCAATTCCTAGGATTGTATAAGACCTCTTTGAGAACTGTACAAAAATACTTTAAGATATTAATAAATGTAGGAGGTGTACAATTTTGAAATATTCCAAAAAAATGTAATTAAAATTTGTATAATTATATCAAAAATGCATTCAAACTTTTCTTTAAACTATTTTTTGAATAGTAACGCCATATGACAAACTAAAACATAATTTTTAAATATTTAAATAGGGTAAAATATTTAAATATTAATATAATTATAAATATATAAAATATTAATATAAAATATTTAAATATCGAAAGGGTCCCGAGTCCCTTGAATTTTTGCTCTTTTGTGCCTTTTTCTCTTTCCATAATGTTAGAAAAATATCTTGTTATTTTCTTTACGTGGAACATATTAAATAAAATTGTAATCAAACTGATTCCTCGAAACTCTACAATTGATTAGTCGTCTAAGTTTGAAAACGCTTCAAATGAGGAACAGCTTGAATAACAATAAATATTGATCAAAGATTTAGAAAATTTCTTTCATTTGGTTTTATTAAACATAATTAAAAACCGTTTTACCTCTAATATACATTTTTACTTACGCAAATTTAACTAACCAAATTAATTCGAAAAATGCTATAATTTTTAACCTTTAAATTTGAAAACGCGGTGCGGCTGAAATATAATAAATGATAATCAAGAATTTCGAATTTTTTTTAAAATTTATCTCATAAAATAAATCACAAAAAAACTCTGACCTCAACATATGTCTTTTCTTTATTTATTGCTTAATAAACAATTAATTAAAATTTCTGTAACGCAAAAAAAAGCCATAATTCATTATCCTAAAGATTACTTTCAGAGAGTTTTGTCGAATTTTTATAGAATAAGATGTTTTTGAAGCATTTTTAAACATTTGAAAATATTTAATGCGAACGAGAAAATTTACGCAGTATGTTTTGTAAAGCTTTTTAACATAAAATATACATAATTAACTACTTTAAAAACATCGCATGGATGCAACACATTTGCGTTAGATAATACATTGAAGAACTTAACTACTTAAAATAAGAGCGAGGACTGAGAAAGACTAAATCTTACAACAAAAAGGTCACTGTTTTTGCATTTATGGGACTTTTACATGTTTACTTTGATCCAGCTATAAATATTGAGATTTTTAACATGAAAAATTGTATAATTCATTGGTTTTTATGACGAATATATGAATGTACAAACATTTAATGAGTGATCCAAAACCATAATGTAGAAAGTACACACACATATATATATATATATTCAATGGGTATATTGAAGTTATAATTCTTTCACTAAGAAACAAAAGAGATATATGTATAACATTTATTCCGCATATTAACTGATCATTATAAACATTTATTAAATAATATTTCTGCACTTAAACTTAACCACAATGTCAATTTAATGTAAAGCAGAATGTTTCAATTTATGGAGAACAATGAAGGATCAATATCATAATAATTTTCATATTTACTTTGTTTTTAGATAATTAGACGTATAATTTTTAGCAATGATTTTTCATTTATATATATATATATATGCGTGTGTGTTCATTTTTTTATATTTCGTTAAAATTACTTTCTGAGAAATTATTGATTACTTTTAAGTCAGGAGGATAAAAAATATAAAACTTTTAATTATTCTGCGATAAATATGTTGGTATCTTAGGGCTTTTGTTTTAGCTGATAAAATAAAAATTTATCTATAAGTTATTTAGAAAATTTTTTAATTACAATGATTCTATTTTTCTACAAACTCAAAATGTTTAATATTGGGTTGTTCGGAAAGTAATTTCGTTTTTTCCCCACAGAGGATTTAATTGTATTTTTTTGCACCCGGCGAACCGGCGAATAACAACACGTGAGATCGGATTGAGGTTAAATTTATCAAATTCAACAGTTCATGACCACTTGAAAGGCCTGGGATTATCCTCGAAGCTCGATGTATGAGTTCCCCTCGTTCTCACAGAGAGAAATCTGTGTCGCCGCGTTGACGTCTGCGATTCGCTTCTCAAACGTCACGAAAATGATCCGTTTTTTGAAGCGCATCATCACTGGGGACGAAAAATGGGTTGTATACAACAACGTAAAACGCAAGAGGTCACGTAGCAAAAGAGATGAACCGGCTCAAACCATTTCCAAAGCCGATATTCAACAAAAAAAGGTGATGCTCTCTGTTTGGTGGGATTTTAAAGGAATCTTTTTTTTTTTTTTTGAGCTTTTACCGGATAACACAACGATTAATTCGGAAGTCTACTGTCATCAGCTGGACAAACTGAATGATGTACTTCAACAGAAAAGGTCAGAACTAATAAACAGGAAAGGTGTAGTGTTTCACCAAGACAACGCGAGACCTCACACAAGTTTGGTCACTCGCCGAAAGCTTTTACAGCTTGAATGGGATACAATGCCACACCCACCATATTCTCTAGAGCTGGCACCATCGGATTATTATTTGTTCCGGTCACTCTAAAATTTTTTAGATAGTAAAATCTTTACCTCAAATGAGGAGGTCAAAAACCACCTCGATCAGTTTTTTGCCAGCAAAGACCAAAACTTTTATGAGCGTGGAATTATACTAACTTTCCGAACAACCCAATAACTGAATTGTTCATAAATGGATAAAAAGATAGTGTTTCTTACTTCTGTATTTAAGTACGTAATGCACATAAAAATTTACATCTGTAAAATGTAGAGGACACCTCATTATATAGGTACACAGTTTAATCTATTATTTTACCAATAATTTCGATTAAAAGGAATTTTTCCTTAGAGTATGAAACTTTTAAGATATTTGCACAATTTTCAATCACAAAAGTAGTTTCCTGAAATAATTAAAAATATGAATGAAATAAATATTATAATCGTGGTGTTAATGAGAGACATAATTTTCGCAAATACCCACCTTTAGTTCATTACATAGTTGAATAAACTTACTTTAATAAGAGAAGGGAGGGTTATAGCTTATGTTTACAAAATAGAAATCAAATATCGATTATCGGTCACTTCTTCTTTATTCTATAATGATTAATACATATTATTTTTTATTAGATATATTCAATAATTAAACTTTGATTAAAATATTCTAGAAGTATTAGAAATAAGTATTCTTTAGATATACAAAGATAAATTGGTTAAACATGTTTCTTCTTAATCTATGATAAATTAACAATTAATAATGGAAGCAAACTATTCGAATCTTGGTGATTTTTGCAGTAAGTCGTTTGGTTGTTCATTGATATTAATCCAGGAAAAAAACACGTTGTTTAAGCATAATTTTTGTTATAAAAATCTCTAAAACCTTTTAGAAAAGACACGATGTTTAGATATAGGTAGTGAAAAGAGGTAACAATCAAAGTAAAATAAACTAACTGTATTTAATTAATTTTACTGCAAGAAAATTTTTCTCGTTCAATATAATTTATCCAGAAGGTACAAATGCAGGTCGAATTTCTGATTGATATATATTTTGAAATATTATTGTTATTTAATGTTGAAATCTATGAAGTTCTAGTGCATTTTTAAAGTACTCATTTTAATTAAAACGTTTTTCTGAATTTCACTTGGTGTGTGTGTGTGTGTGTGTCATCAAATTTTCGATCGTTAATTTAACCAACTTCCCATCAAGCTAGAACTCTGAAACCTTGGGAATCGTTCTTACTCGCCTAACAATGCGATATTTAAACATTTGCGACAAGTTTTAGCTAGTATTTTCTTCAATAATGCAGTTTATCCCAACCACTTGGCGTGATTTCAAAAATTGGCACCAAACTTGGCGATTTTTTTGTTTGGCTGAATGTTAAGTCCATAAAACGGACCAGGGTAGCCACATTTGGCAAAATACTGCCAAATAATTCTTGTCGACAAGAGTGATTGGGTTAAACTGCATTCCAACCATTTAATTTACCGGATGAATTAATTAATTTTAGTTACTTTTAACGTTTTTATGTATTTCACTTGGTGTGTGTTTCTGTGTGTGTGTGTATCAGTGTGTCATCAAATTTTCTATCGTTAAATTAACCAACTTCCCATCAAGCTAGAGCTCTGAAATTTCGGGAACCGTTCTTACTTGCCTAACAATGCAATATTTAGATATTTGCGACCAGTTTTAACTAATATTTCAATAATTTTTCTTAATAAACTTTGCCACTATATAAAAACGTTGTTTTTAAAAACGTTGGTTTTTATCTCGAATTATTTACAGTGTGCTGAGTTAGTGTACTCTTATTATAGTAATCCCTTAGTTAAAATGTATTTTCCACTTACATGAGTGAACTTTGCCTTTATAGATAATTGATTACAGTTAAGGATAGAAATGGCTGAAATTACCGAAAAGTAATATAATTACTCAGAATACTCATGCAGCAGAATAAAATTAAATATGTATTAAAGATTATAAAATAAATAAAAGCTCTAATAATTGCTAAAACTGTTGACAAAGTTAGAATATCAAATCAAAACGACGCAAGTCATGCTGGATTAATCTAACATAAAAATATCAGATATCTATTCCTCAGTTAAAATACTAAAATAAGTTGTTTTATCCCGAAAATCAAAGCAAAAACTTAAAAAAATCGGAATATTCTGTATTCATGTTGTCAGTGGAACAGGCAATTTGTGAGCGCGCGTCTACGTAATTTACATAATTTATCTTTCGAGGTTTTTTTTAGAAAAGAAAACCATACAATCATTTTTGAGAAAGAATAAAAAGGACAAGAAATGCATAACACCTCGAGGTATCAGGGTGTGACGGGGCCCATTGCGTAACCATAGCAACGTGCTCCACCCAAGTGGTCGCTAATGGGATCGGTGATCCTCAGATATGTCGGGCAGTCACGGGCAACAATCATATGTAAAAAGGGGTAGAAACGTGCAGTGTATTTTTCAAGATAGTTTGAAGAAAACTCAACCTCCGAAGATATTTAAGAAATAAAAAATACTGATTTCATATTTTTAAAAGTTTTTAAAGTCAGATAACCATACATTCATAAAAATAAATAAATTCAAAGGAAAATTATTTAATAACAATAACCAAAGAAGAATATATGCATTACAGTATAGTGATTTTTTTTAAAATTTGAATATATGAAAATTGTTTCGCGGTTTACGCAGAAAAAATAGTTAAGAAAGATTCGACATAAAATAATAAATCTACTACACAAAAACTGTTTTTGATAGCTTGTTGAAAGCATATTTATTTATAGCAATATATTTCTTTCAGTAAAAAAAAATGGTAAAATTTTAGCTTTCTTTGTAAGACCATTTTTAAGTTAAAAATTGTCTTACAAAGTGTCTTTATTTAACTAAAAAAAAGTTGTCTTTCGATTATTTTTTTCAATTGCACGTGTATGGTTTTGTATCATACTCCTGTGAATTAAAAAAAACATTTTAGGTGAAGAAAATAATTAAGAGTACAAAGACCGAATGAATACCAAATTTGTGACTTTTCTTTCTATGACATATATGTTTTAAAAATTATTCTTAGAACTTAATAATTGTCTTCGCCTAAAAATGATACTTTAATCATTTTATTGAATAACAAAAATACTTTTTTATGATTAAAAGGTTCTCCTTTCTCTTTGAGTTGAATATGGACATGATTTCTCAGCTTTATTTGCATTTAGGTACCCTTTGTAAAATAATATTTCATAAATATAAAAAATATTTTAATCCTCTTACAGAAAACAATGACCAAATTGCAGTAAACTAACATTTTAAATAATATTACTGCATATTTCCTTTGAGAAAGTATAGAACTTCGAAACTTTGGAAAAATTGTATTTCTAGCAATTTGGAAAAATTGTAATCTTTCTCCATATAAAAAAATTATTTCTTAAAATTTAGGTAATATTAAGAAAGATAATTTTAATTTCACTATATGCATAGTATCACTTTCAGATGCATAATTTGGAACAATTTTATGATATAGTTTTCTTTAAAATGGTACCCAAATGCAAATATATCTTGCAAATCACTTCCATATTCAACCAAGAGGGGGGGGGAGTCCTTTTTTTGTCAAAAAAATTATCTTTATAAATCTATAGAGTGATTAAAATGTCATTATTAGACGCACAAAGAAATCCAAGCTCTACTGATAATTTGAAAAATGTATATCATAAAACAAGGAGTCTTGGATATGACATTCCAGAATTCCTCGCGTGTCCTTGGTACCCTTAAATATATCAAGAAATAAATATTTTAGCAGTAAAAATAAAATTTCATTATGCTTGAAAGGATTGTTCTGAAACCAAATGAATAAATAATATTATGGAACTAAATTAGGTATGTAAAAAACATTTATATTCCTAAGTAGATATTAAAGGGACAAAATGTAAGACAGAATTAAGAAAACTCGTGGAAAAATTAATTTACCAAGTTTCTCAACATACAAATGAATGATTAATTTTGAATTAAAATGTAGTGCTTCTCTCGGTAATTCGGCGAATATTGAACAGGAGCACAGCCGCATTACCGAAAACACCGGATTACTGGAAAATCATCGAACATAACGCATTAACGCATTTAAACAAAAGCTATGTAATATTGTACCAAAAAAAGATGAATTCAGTACAAGCAAACAAAGTGTCGGACAAAATCTATAAAAAAGTACTGTTTAGTACTGATAGTTGACCTTTCTCTATTGAAATAGATGGCATAAAATATTCCTCATCGTAACATTACTGAAGCGAAAATAAAGATATATAAGGAGAAAATAAGCGGGAAAAAGCGCGACCGAATTATAGTGGGAGTATTGTATATCAATAAAAGAAACGTAACATTTCCTATAGTATAACTTTATTTATCATGGTTACCATACTTTTTCAGTTTTTGTTCGTAAGTTTAATTGTAGCGTTGTATAATCAATATAATAATAGGAATTAGATGGACAATTAGAATTTATAACGGAGAGAAACATTTCTAAAAATGAGAAGTTGTTACTAAAAATAGTTTTCAATAAAAATAACTCCTCTTAACTTCCACTTAACAGATACGATTTCGAACAACTTGAGATTTTAAAAAAAATCTAATTAAAAACATATTTGATGCAATAGAGAAAAGAATTTAAAAGAGAATTATGGAGTAAAATGTAAAAAAATACTCTCACAAACACTCTAAATGGCATCATTCCTTTCTTCAAGTCAAGTTCAAGGATATAACTGAATAAATAACTTTACTTTCAAGTAGAAATGAACTTTTAATTTATTGTTTATGTTGAACAACTTTCAAGTGGGATATAATTCAAGCTGAACAACCATTCTTCTTTTGAAGAATAACTTAAGACCTACTTCAGAAGCAAACTAATAGAAAGAAGAAATATATGAAAGTCATTTTTTTCAATAACTCCACCCTTCACACGCATATCATTTTTCAAGTTGGTAAATATACTTCAGTATTATTCAAAGAGTTTCGTTGATTGTGCTAGTCACACAAGAAAATCAAGATCATATTTTCTATTTTTTTAAATATGTGTAAGTGAAAGTATTTATTATTTGTTTTCATAGAATTCTACCAATTTTAGAACAGATACTTAATGCATTTGAAAATGAAGTAGCACTGATATTATGGGAAAATATCAAAGGAATTAGATACTTATTAAACGTAATTAATTATAACTGATGAAGAAAAACTTAAAAATTGTAAAATGTTTTTAAGAATGCAAGTTATGAAAATGCAATAATACCACGGAAATTTAAATTTGATAGATTTAGGTAACAATTTTCTTCATTCTTAAATAGCCTTTATTCTTATAGGTAATTTTAAACTCTAACAAAAATTTTAGCTAAGTTAAAATAAAACATTTACTTGTCAGTTTGATATGTGATTAATTTATAGTTATTTAGTAAATTATTCGTTAAGTAAAATATCTTGTTCATAAACAATTTAGAGCAATTTACATCCCAATATACCAAAATCAGCTTATTTGATTTTATAAAACTTTTATCACTTCTTGCAAGTGAATGGATCTTACTTTCAATGCTAATTTTGATATGAGGTCTTAAGATAAATGTTGATCCTAGTTAGAAAAGTACTGAGCTTATTTGTCCCACGTTTTAATTTTCTCAAAAACTTTCCAACCATATTCCTCAAGATTACCTACTTAAATAAATGTCGTAAATCAGGCATAAAAATATGAATGCATTTAAAGGGCTGTGATTTACCGAACGCTGGGTTTTTCTTAATATTTTGACGGAGAGAGGGGAAATAATGAAATGTTTATTGGTTAGGGTCGAGAGTAGACTTATCGTTCGCGAGATGGTATTTTGTATGTTTTTGGATCAGTATTAACTTTGCTATCATGGCGAAAAGATCGAAATATCTGAGTTGAAAAGTCAAGGAGACAATGTGTCGTGTGCAAAAAGGATTTCCTAAAAGAAAGAAAACGTATGTTGAAATATTATAAATGTAAAATTTGCAACGTACAGCTTTGTCCGAAAGTACAACAGTGTTTCTAAATGTATCATAAGCTTCAAAAGTATTATTTAGTAATTTTGTTTCAGTGATATTTTTTTGTATTCAATTCTCTAATGTTTTTGCAATATTTTCAATACACGTAGATAAAAAAAAATGTTTCAATTATATTGTTGTTATTTTCGTAGCTATATAACTTTTTTTTTTACCAAAATTAATATATTTTCTTTAAGATTCGCATTTATTTTTTTTAAATATCTCAAAAAATTTATTACCGTATATTTAGACGCTATCAATGATAATAATCTGTAAGTTTCAGCGTATTTAATTGCAGGGATGATTTTATATGAATTTTTGTATGGAATTAGGCTTAACGAGAAAAATCGCCCGGTTCCGTGGGTGCGTACACTTTCAGAGCTCGCAGGCCTGGGTGAGCGTTTTTTTTTCCCCTTTCGCCGGTCCTGAACGGATTAACTCAGCATTAATTTTTAAAATCATTACGGATACGTATTAAATAAGCATCTTACTCCATTCAAAAGCACTGTGTACTTAAAACGCAAAGAAGAATTTTTTAAGCAAGAGTAATTTTGAAGATATAAAATATTGAAAGTGAAAGAAAAGATTGAAATACAATTTAAAATATTTTTTCCCCCTTGAATAGTAGAGTTCGAAGTTTTTTGTTTGTTTTAATAGAAGCACGAAGCTTAGTTCCTTATTGGAATTCTGTTAAGATTTTGAGTTAAATATCAGAAGAGTAAAGATGAGGAAAGGAGACGAGAAATTTGAACCTTAGTGAGTTTTAAAAATATCTTCGATTCACGAACACCCTTCGGAATACTTCAAATACACCTTCCTTAGACTCCTATCCCCACAGCCAATATCAGCCCAAAAACAATTTTCTAGAAACCAGTTTTTCGTCGAAATTTCTCTACAATAAATTCGACAAATCCATATCCTTTATCATTTCATCGCAATCTCCGTAACACAGGCAAGCACAATGGATCGTAACCTTTCTTGCCCTGCTACAGAACAAAAATTACTCATTTCTCTCTTTTTAGAAAAAGAAAAAAAAACAACGACACCCAATCTTAAAACAGATAATGTATAGTTTTAAGTTTTCAAATATTTAATACATACATAAAAATACTTGAGTCAAAAAATAATCAAGCAGGAATATACCTTTTTTTTATTATTTTGAATGTATTTTGTTTTATACAACCAAAATACATGGCATAAAATTGAGAAGAAAAGTAGGACTCTGAATAAGATTAACAATATGCTCGAAAATTCATGTTGACGTATTCTGCGGGAGCCTTAATTTTATCATGATCTGTCCGAACTTTTAAATATAAACTTTGTTGTTCGTACTGGAAATTACGCCCACAATCGATGCGCTCCATGTGGCGCAGGGTGTACGCTGCGACACGGGCATGTACTAATCGAAAAGATCTTAGGAACAAAGTTTTAATGTACCGATACCAACTTTTAATGAAGAATTATCTTGCTCAAAAGACATTTATCAATATTTGTTGAAACATTGTTTTTGAAGATTTTTAATTTTAATGAAATTTTCAGTCAGTTCCGCAATACCCCATGGATCCTCAATACTCCATAGTTAACTTTAGACCAAAAGTGTCTCCTCTGATCTCTTGACCCCCTCCCCACTGTTTGGCTTCCCTTCGTTTGGAGAGAGTGGCTCCGCGGTTCCGGTTTCTTCTGATAGTAACTTTAAAAATTAACGATAGATAGATAGATAGATAGATAGATAGATAGATAGATAGATAGATAGATAGATAGATAGATAGATAGATAGATAGATAGATAGATAGATAGATAGATGAATAGATAGATAGATAGATAGATAGATAGTACACACACACACACATATATATATATATATATATATAAGTATATATATATATACTCTACAACAAAAAAAAACTACGCACAAAAAGGTGTTGCTCGATTGTAATGAAATTTTGTATGCAAAGACGTTTCGACCGAACATGCAAATGATTGAAATTTGATGTCCAATGAATGAATAGAGGGAGCTATAGCGCCTTAGGAACTACGCACTCAGCAGGTTTGTATAAGAAGCGATTCTCAATCTGATGGTCAAATTTTTCTATTGCATTGAGATTTAGGATACCTTTCAACGAATGAAAAAAGGTCTCGCCGTTGGATTCGAGCATATTACGAACAACTGTCTGGGTTTGAAAGAAGTCGTATCATTGGATTGAAAGAGGCAGGTTGGGAGAATTGCTCGTTGCATGGGTCGAAGATATGTGATGATTAGAAGATGCTGGAAAGAATGGGTGGACAATAACAGATTTCAGCGTCGTAATGGTAGCGGTTGACTTAGGGACACAACAGATCGGGAGGACAGAGTGATTGTCAGATCAGCTGTCACAGCACCTGATTCATCGTTATCAACCATCAGAAGTGTGATCTGCACACGAATTTCCACCATGACCATTTACAGACGGTTGATAGAGCGAAATCTAAGCTCGTACGGATCACTATGCCACCTGCCACTCACGTCTGCACATTGTCAAGCCGGATTACAGTGTGCTTGGCTCGATCGGGTTGGAATGATGCTGATTAGGAACGCATAGTGTTTTGCGACGAATTCTGCTTTCAACTGTGTCCAGACAATCATCGAAGACGTGTCTCGAGACGCCCAGGGCAACGTGCCGATCCATGAATTCCCTCAACCAGGAGTTATGATCTGGGGTACTATTTTCCGTGATAGCCGGCCCCCTTTGGTAGTCATTAGACGCACACTTACAGCTCAGCGGTAAGTCGACGGCATTCTGAGACTTGTTTTGCTACCGTTTCTTTTGCAGTACCCTGGCCATATTTTTCTGCAAGATAATGCCAGCCCACATACGGTACGTACGTGGGTCTTATTTTTATGCTATGAACTGTCTTTTTGTCAAACACTTCCTTGGCCAGCCAGATCTCTCACCAATCGAGCTTGTATGGGATATGATGGGAAGGCGATTGCATCTACCAGGGAGTGTTGATGACCTTGCCCGACAGTTGAGGCAGATATTTCAAGAAATACCGCAGGAGACCATGAGGGAGCTTTATCACTCTATGCGACGTCGTGTGGCAGCTTGCATTCACACTAGAGGTGGGTCAACACCTTATTTCGGAAATTTTAATTATTTTCTATTATATATATAATTTTCCTATCCTATTTCTCTATTGGACATATATATATATATATATATATATATATATATATATATATATATATAGAAAGAGAGAGAAAGATCTTTTTCTTGGCATATTGGTAGGTAAGTAATCGGTACTAGAAAAGTACTACAATCGGTATGTACTTTTTTAGGTATGCTCATAATTATATTCAAGGAAATTTTTCGATAATTATCTTCATGTAATTTATTTCCATATACTCTTGATTTAATTACTTCAGTTTAATGTTTTTAACTATTTATTTAAATTAATTGCCATTATTGTAATAATATATATAATCAGATACAACGACTCTGAAATTAATATATGATGTTTTATTTCTATTATTTCTTTAACTTTAAATAAAGTTAGAATGTTTTATCTTAGTTTTATAAAAAAAGATTTTGAAGTGAAATAGTTTTCTTTTTACTTTTATTTGTACCTTAAAAATGCGATTCAATTGTCCATTGATTTAATTTTATATACAGCTGAAAATTAATTTTTAATAATTTATTTCTTTCAAACGTATATTAAAACGATTTTAATTTTTAGAATTTTGAATTAGGAAAATTATTCTTTTTTTAAATCGCTTATATTGATGCATAAATGAGTGATTTATCGTAAGTAATTTCGTCATTATATTATAAAACTATGTTAAACCACATTTTCCTTTTTCAGTTTTGTAATCCTCTTGAGGCGAGTTATATCTTGTGATCATACTTCACATCATCTTCGTCAGCAGGAAACTTCACTTCCCTCCCCCACAAAAACATTAACCTTTTTAATAAAATAATCATATTTTTGCTATTTTTTTGATAATAAGCTGTAGCAGATATAATTAGTACAAAAATTGCTTACATTCAAATTTTTCTCGATTATTAGAGAAAAGTAAGAAATAATTAAGTATCAGCAAAAAGTGATCAATGATTAAAAAACGGGAAAAAATCAGATTATTCGCTGAAGAAATACAGTACGAATTTGATAAATCAATAATTAATTCTTTTTCTGCATAAAAAGATTCTTTCAAGAATACGTCTTTTTACCTCACGGTGATTTTCAAATTCGGAAGTTGTAAAAGATATACGAAAGTTTTAGTATTTACAAAATGGTCGTTCTGCGCCAGTGAAGCAAAAGAAAAAAAAAAGGAATGAAAAATATGCAAAGAAGAAAGAGATTAAATGTATAATCACTTACAAGAATAAGCTTTTATCTTAGATCCTGCTAAGCACTCCATTTTTTTAACTTCTCGAAAAGTTTCGTCACACTACAAAAACTCATGAACTTTTAAGAACGGTTTGGCGCATTTTTGAAGAAAAAAAAGTTTCCAGAACTAACTTCAGGGAAAGAAAACATGTATTTATTTAAGACTAAAAACTTTTTTTTTTAATTCATACAATAATTAAATTCTTTACAAGAATCATGTGAAAATTAGCCTTATTTAGTTGGAAAATCAATTGTTTCTTAACGATATATGAGAACATGTACTATTTTAAGTAATATTATTTTAGAAATGCCTACACACACACACACATACATACATATATATATATATATATATACAGAGATAAAATTTACCTGTAACCACTTCATTCATGAAATTATAACAAAGAGATTATTAATTGATTGGTTGACTTAGAGTTTTGTTTCTATAAAACAACACAAAGACGTTTACCATTAATGAATTTCGACGAACCTTATTATTGTAGATAAAGTTAAGGGACAAAGGTGATATTTGAGCTCATACCTCTTTTTCCTGATTTCCATTCCCATCAGTTGCGAAGTTTGAGAGCTAGTTTCATTTTATCTTCATCTGTCATTATTTTGCACAATGATATTCGGCTGGGTTCCGTATTAATACCTGAGACTCAACAAGAATATTATCAGCCATAAATACATCAATCATCGTTACACAACTTCTATCGTAACGGGTTATTAGATGTACTCTTCAAAATGTTATAAGTGGTATCCTTCTCTTGTTATAAGTAGTATCCTTCTCTTGTTATAAGTAG
>BMAW01046622.1:41444-55278 GCA_019974015.1 Nephila pilipes | reverse complement strand
GTATCCTTCTCTTGTTATAAGTAGTATCCTTCTCTTGTTATAAGTAGTACTCCTCAATTAGCCTTAAGAATTTCTCTATAAGTTATTTAATTTTAGAACTTTGAGTTTTGAATTAACCATGGCATACGTAAATCAACATTAATCTATAAATAAGTGTAGTGAATAGAAGAGAGAAGGGAGATTATATGGAGAAGATGTTGGAGAAATCAGGGCAATAGCAGATGTAGTTGATAAGAATTTGTAAGTGTGGTAGTAAGAGATTGATAGTAGATAGGAAGATTGAGGAATCAGTAGTAGTAGTAAAAGTACAGAGATCGGGAACTTTTATCTATGAGATTAGACCTGGTCTTACTCTGAGATTTATAATGGATTAGTTCCAAACTCTGACCCAACATTTCTTTAAATAGTGGTCAGATAAGTAGCACTATCTGATCATCTTTTATAGTGGATACGTGGATGTTTGCTCTATGTTAGGGATACGCAACTTGGTTTTTAATTATTACATCAGGAAGAATAAAAATATATTAATTATTTGACTCGGTGACTGTTTAATTAGAGGCTGTACTTTATTAAAAGGTCTCAAGACTTCTAATTGTGATCCTTGTATGCGAAAAAGCATCATTTTATCAAACCAATGTAACGCACTAAATAAACAAAGATAAATTTGACACTTTTAAAATATGAGATTAATATATATTACATTATTCTCATACTGCCAAATTTTTTTAAAAGATCTTAAAAAGTTGTAAAGAATTACAAATTGTGTGTGGTCACTTATTTTGAAATTTAAATAGAAAAAAAACATTCTACTGCGTGCAGAATTATAAAGTACAACATTGATCACAATTTCCTAAGTAATGGTATTTAGAAACAAAATGTTAAGTTTTGAAGTTATAAATGCTTTTCAAAATTTAAAGAAATTACATTTTAATATAATTACTAAGAAAATTATGAACTGTTAAGAAAAATCCAATTAAAATTCTTTTATTTTTTTTCTGATCGTGGTTCATCCAAACAATATGTGGGTTGGTGTGATGTATATGTTATAAAGTGACTTATTTAGAACATGAATGTAAAGTTTCAAATGAATATGATGTATAGTTTCTCAGAAATCCTATACACAAGCTAAATGTTTTTATTTTCAGATGTTTTTTTTTCATAGCTTTGAGAAGCAACACAATTGCCATTGGCAGCATACCTCGTAATTTTGAACCTTGGTTAACTGACGAGGATAACTGCTGAGCTAGCACCACTTTTTTCATGCCAAGACAATAGGAGGACTTGGGATATTGACCTGATATAACGTGAATCAACACCGCTACACTGGTTTTTTTTTTTTTTTTGCAGCCTAGTTCCAAACCATGAACCGACGTAAACAATGATTCCCGTAAATCCATGACCATGACCACTAAACTACGCCTGTAATTTCTTTGTTTTGGAAATATGAAGTTAAAAGTTGAAAAATAATTAGAAAAAAAATATATGAATTAAGTGTTAGTTTTTTTGCGATAATTCTGAAAGTTTTTATAGTATCATTAACATATTGGCACCACGCTTTGCAGAAAAAGGGTCTCTCTCTCTCTCTTTCTTTCTTTATATATATATATATATATATATATATATCAAAAAATAGAAAACGTTCAACTATAAGGGTTCCAAGACCCGACCCCTATGATGGTTCGCATCACGATAATTGTGAAACCAGAGAGTCATATAGGCGTTGATATCATATCACACTGTGACAGCCTTAATATAAGGAAATGGTTTAATTCAATTAATGTATTATTATAACAGGATAATGAAATGTTATGAAACCACACAAAAAAGACTATGACTTAATTCTATAAGCATTCTTTCTTTAATAAGCAAAAAGTTTTAGAGAGAAGTTCCACTGAATTTAGGTTCAATAAGTTTTTCCCATTATTTCTCTGGGTAACATTTTGTAGAGTACTCTCTCGATTTTAGTGTCCTAGAAAAACAAGTCTTTTTATCATAAGTCGGGAAATTCTTTCTAATAAAGATGTGCTAGTTTTTAATAAAATTAATCTTAATTTATACAATACAAAGAAAAAAAATTATAGATTAAATTTCACATTCAAACAGTTCAAACATGTTGCTAAAAAATTATTTAAATATTAGTCTCTGTCCTTTTTATTCTAATTAAGCCAAAAAATTAAATTAAGTAACTTCTTTTTCTCTAGGAATTGGCTACGACTACTTATTGTGATAAATCATTCCAGGAAAAAATATATAAGATCGCTTGCGTTCTGATCAGCCTGTTGGGTTTGAAGCTATGCTTTTAAATATATATCGCTGTATGTAATTATCTGTACGTGTTACTGAAATATTCAAGATACACATTTTGGTCTTCACTGTCAATAAATGCAGAAAGGTTTTCGATGGAAAGTAAAATTAATGTCTCTTTTTCTCTTACAGTTAACACAAACTTTCTTTGTATACAACAGATGTATGTTCATCAAACTTTTGCTTTTTGTCCAATGGAATCCGATAAAGATCCGCTCATGGAGGCGCCTTTCTCATATGAGATGTCAAACTCATAGTTATTTTCCCTCATTTTAGATGTAAAGTTCATAAATACATACAATATAATTGCAAATAAATGAGTAAATTGCATAAAAATATCCAAAGAATTATAACAAGTTATACATTGAAATGAAAGAAATATATCTTTAAATATTTGTTAACATTAAATGTAAAATTAAGTTATTGAAATTCCGTTCTTTGTAGGAAACACAAAATTTACTATAAGGTTTCAAAAGTTCTGTATAAAATGTTGCAAAGAACAGATTTAGCCATCCAAGGTGCGCTTTTTATAATTATTATTAAATTATTCAATTAAATATAAGAATTAAAGTAAACGATGAAATATCGAGAAATGGACAATAGTAAACTATTCCGATATTAAATTTAAAACAAACCATAAATGATATTAAATTGCATATATTTAAACTAAATGTAATTTAAATTGAAGAAATGGATAAATTATTAAATTGAATGTATTTAAATTAAATGTAACTAAAATTGAAGCAAACGACAAAAATTGAAAAGATATCTGGCACTCCAAAAGTGATCTTATGAAAACAATAGCCCTTTAGATGGCTAAAAATATGCACGAATATTTTGTGATCTTATTTATTTATACATTCCTATAAATAAATAAGATTACAAAAGTGGACGAGTGTTGGAAAACCATTACAATAATAAACAAAATACGAAGGCGAAATTCAAGTCCTTTGAGTCAGAAATTTCAACACCAGTATATGCATATTAATTAATATTATCCTCTTAGAAATAATAGCAATGAATAAACTCACTATTATTATAGTTTTAAATAAATTTTTCTTTCATTCCTCTGTATCTTCTTATTCCAACTAACATTCTTACATTACTTTTCAAAGAGAATATAAAATATTCATAAATACATAAATTAAAATTACGAGAAAGACCAGTTAAATACATTGTAAGATTACTAAAATAATTTAATATACTTTAAGCTAATATATGCATAATTTTTGTCCAGCATATAATAATGAAATTAATTAACGTGATCTTTGAAAAGCCAGTATCATAACAAAGATATGAAGCAACTACGCATCGTTTTTTCCCTCGAAACAATAACTTCTCGTACATGTACTACAATTAATATACTTCTCTTCGAAATAATACTAAAGCATGAATAACTCTATAATCAAAATTTTAATAATTAATTTTTTTAAAATATGTTCAATGTGATGATTATTATCATTCCTTTTTAAGTGGAGCATTAAATTCTTTGAATCACACGAGAAGAAAAAGCAATATATATATATGTGTGTGTGTGTGGAGAAAATTTAACTTTTTCAACTTATGACCTTGGTTCTTCAAGAGAGAAATAAATGTGCGCCTGTATTCAATACTGAGAAACGCCAACTATATTTTAAGTGCTGAACTCTTTTATTATTCAGAAATCTAGAGTATAAATTCATTATTCATAATTAAGTCTTAAAAATTAGAATGTTTTAATTTGGTTTTTTTTATAGTGCTGATTAGCTCCGGTTATTATAAATTATAAATTATGATCCTTACTTCATGTATATAATATTTTGAATTTTATACTACAAAATTTTAAATTTTTGTCTGAGTGCAATTTTACAAAATTAATCATAATAGTGTTTAAATAGTATTAAATATTAATTTGAATTACTTTACATCAAAAAAAAAATGTAGTGGAATAAAAACTAGTAATATTAGAAGGAATCGGTAACAATATAAAGAGTTAGTAAAAATCAGCAACTGACGTTTAAATGTGGCCCAAACATATTTCTCAAACTCGTTAAAAGTAATTAAGTAAAAAATCGTACGGGAAGTTATACTTCCCCACTTAAACTAAAAATAGAGTTATTTGTTTCATGAAGTTAAGCACATATATTTTTAATCTATTAAAATATATCTTTGATTAAAATATTTCTTCAGTAAAAAGAGTAAATGTTTCCAGTTTATTGAGAAGTAAGAGAAATAATATAGATATTGTAAAGATAAATATTTGAATAAACAGTCTTTTTAAGGTTTATTTAATTAAATAAGGTTCAATAATGCTTATTATGTCACTTGAAAAGATTGCAAGCTCTTCCAATAACATTTCATTTGAAGATCGACGTTATTGGACGCAAATAAACCTCACTTATCCTATTGGGCTGTATTAATTGTGGATAAATTCCCCGTGAAAGCTTCATACCAAATTTCTTTCATTCCCTCAGCGATTTCCATGCCTTTACATAAGGAGACCTCGAGGAGTTGTCAATAATTCATGCAGCCTTAGTTTGACATAAATCAATTGGATTCAAATCCTGAGGGAAAGACAGATTTAAAAGTTTTATTCTCTTGGAAATGGAACTGTTGAGCCCAGACAAAATACGTCTTTTTCTAAATGTTCGAATTCTTAAATGTCTTTGATAAATGTTTCCTCCTCGCATGAGATCAACTTTGACTATTGTTTTGTAATTTACCATGAATGAGAATGCTAAGAAATTTTTTTTCACATCGAACGCAATTAAATATCAAAAGATAATAAAAACAGTTTTTATTTATGCAAGTAACTAAATGTAAGAATTCAATGATAATAACACCAGAAAATAAATTCATGTAAATTTTATTTCGTAAAAAAACTTTTTAAATGGTTCCTACCAAACATAACTCATTAGGAATTTTTTACATTGATACTTTCATTGGTGTCAAATAATTTTATAATAGTATCATGCCCAATTTTATATATATTTACATATTATGTGTGCCCAATTTCATATATATATATATATATATGTTACTAAAAAGGTTAATTAGAATTTTCCGACGTTAAGAGGACACAAAACCTTATAAAAACTCTTTTCGTAAAATATTTACTAGAGTTTGCATGAAAAAATTTGTATTCCTCATTAATGAATATATAAAAAAACATTTTCAAAAAATTATTGAAAATTTTAATTTAAAAAAATATTTCAATAATTTAAAATTTCAGTTATTTTTAAACAACTTATTTATCTCAATTTCTTAGAAGTGCCGCTCACAATTCTGTGTATGGGTTTGGTTAAACAAACGTTTTACAAATTATTTTCTAGCAGAAACTATGAAAAGCAGCAAAAAAAACAGCTAATATCTAATTTTGGGGAATTTCAAAATGTAACTATTATTCTAAATCCTTAATCTACGCTCAGCATAATTAGCAAATACGTTGTGCAAATTAAGCAGGAAAAAATTTTTTAAAATTTCACATTGATTACAAATGTCTAAGCATATTAAATGTAGGATCGTCAAGGAAAATAAAAAAAAGAAGCTGTGGAAAATCAGCTTAAAGTTTTGAAGGCAAATGAAATGGGTTGGCACACTGTTAAAGAAAAGTCAAATAACTCGTTAAAATGATATAGCTAGAGCAATGACATTTTGCGTATATATTCAGAAACGGCATACAATTAAATTAAGATACTAAAAACTCCCTTTTTGATATTTTGGTCATTTTTATTGTACTGTGTCTCTTTAACAAAACTTTTTTTTATTTCTTTATGTTTATCGAATACGCAATCTATATATCTAGTTCTATATTAAAATGTCTGACGGTACTTTTAACAAATTCTGTTGTTGGTAAATGTAAACTTAGATTTTTCACAAAATTATTTTTTTCAGTTATTTTTAAGCATGTGAAAGTCTTTTCGGACACACTAAGATATCTCTCACATCCCAAATTGATTGGAACTGAAGTTTATTAACCTAAATCAGCATTTTAGTCAATATATCAAAACGCCAACAATTTCCGAAGTTAATTCAGGACAAAATCTAACGAAATATAATTCCTAAAGTATCACTTCCCTTATTTATAATATTTTGAGATTGATAGAGATATTGAATAAATTTCATGGCTCAAATTTGTTTGTTTAGATAACACCTTGCTCCTGTCCTCTTAAAAATTTGTAGCATCCCCTGTAATTTCACTCTGCTTTTAAGCGAATACATTAATATAATATTTTCTTTTTAGCTGCAACTTATCAATTACAATTTCATAATTTTGAAGTATTTAAAACATTTTATTTTATTAAGAAAATTACATATCTTGAGCTTCGTAAAAAAAATCTGCAAGAAAACAGCTACGATCTCTCTATAACAAATTTTCTATAAATAGAATTGTTCGTCAACACAGACGCATATTCTTAAAGGAACCCAAGCTTTCTGAGACAACTTTATTCAATATTCAAGAATTTATAGGCCATCTTTAGAAAGACCTGACGTTTATTGGTGAGGTAAGATACTGCTGTACGCCGGTAGATATATTAAGAACAAAGAAGCAATTTAAGCACGTAGCATTGACATACAAATCCCCATTTGTTAAGCATATACGACATGGACAATGACAAGAGAGAAAAGAAAATAGTTATTTGTGGAGGTAGACTCAGAGATGGAAAAAAGACCTGCTTCTCAGAAGGTTCTATTAAAATAAGGGAAAATGACTGCAGTATGAGGTTTTTCTGTAATTAATAAGTACCGTATCATGTACTGTTAAAAAGCCTTCAATTATAGAGTAACAATTTATTTTTAATGTATCGCACGGATTACTATCTATTTT
Source organism: Nephila pilipes (assembly GCA_019974015.1). Classification (NCBI taxonomy): domain Eukaryota; kingdom Metazoa; phylum Arthropoda; class Arachnida; order Araneae; family Nephilidae; genus Nephila; species Nephila pilipes. The sequence goes on along the minus strand of BMAW01046622.1, from coordinate 48,167 downwards.
AGTACAATGTTACTACATAAATCTATCATTATGTTACCCAACTAAATTCTCCTGAGTTATAATGACGTCAATGTGAAATTAATTAGTATTATTTTTTATTCATTTTCATAAAAATGTATACATTTTTGAAGATACCCTTTGGTTTTGAATGTTACCCATCATTTTCTTTTTTCTAAACGTATGATTGAAAATCTGTAAATATTATTATTTTCTTATTTTACAAGTTAGTTACATTGGAATACTACGGAATCTTCTACATCATGGTTATTTAATGAACAATGCTGAAACTTTTTTACTTCGATTAAATAATTGAGTATAATTTCTTAACAAAATTCATATATAACATTTTTATTGGATTGTTTTAATGTGTCTAAAAGGATTTTGTATCTCTTTGTTAAGTGTTTTTTTACATTTCTCGGTTTTTTTTTTTTTTTTTTTTTTTTTAATGAGGGACTTTACTCCTATTTGGCTTTATATATTTTAAAGGAATTATGCTGAGTGTGATGTTTTATTTACATGAACTCGCACTATCAGTTCTTATCCAGATGCAGCCTTTTTCATTACTTTATCTCCCTTTTTGAATTTATGATCTTTCTTGGAATACGCTCTGTTGGTTTTGTTGATATTTTCAATTATTATGATGTTTGTAGTGAATTGAATAGTTGTGAGTTTCTGGTTTTATTACTACATGCTGAACATAGTTAATATTGATATTGTTATGATTGGGTATTTTAATCTATTACATAATTGATCATTATGCATTCATGTATGTTTTTTATAGATATTTTATTTACAGCAATTTAAAGACTCGCTTTTTCTTTTAACACTTTTTTTCCTCTTTAAATAACAATTTAATCTATTTATTCTATATTTTTTTGATTTAATTTATTGGATTTGATTTGAATTTGCAATGCATTTATCTTTTGATGTGTAATAGGGCCGCGGTAGCCTAGCGGTCAAGGTCGTGGACTATCGGTCGGTGGTTTTTGTTCAGCCGCGGGTTCGATTCTTTTCCGCCTAAGATCCACCGTGTAGCTGGGGCTGATACACGTTAAATCTGATCGGGGCCCAAAGTCCTCCCGTTGGTGCGAATGTTTGAAGAGGGGGGTGCCAACTTAGGTGTCGTCCTCGTCACTAGACTGCGGTTCAAAATTATGAGGTCCGTCGCCAATAGCCCTCGTGTTGCTTCTAGTGCGACGTTAATAAGAACTAAACTAAATTGATGTGTAATTATAGAACGTTTTACTAGTTTTAGTTTTACTTATAAATTTGCTGAACACATGTTTGCTATAATTTTATAATTTATCCTTACTTTATACACATGCTTTTTTAATGTAGTTTTGCATGTTTGGTATGTATCACTTTATATTTTTCATATCTTCGGATTGATTAAATATATTGATCAAATATATTGAAGAAAAATCAAGATATTGCAAAGGACGTTTGAAAGTCGTTTTCATGGTTTTGCTAATGAAGATAACTACATTCTCGCCTTTAAAAGACAATTTTCACTTAGCGAGTAAAATGTAATGCTGATGATTAATAACATACAAATGGAGGTGGCTGATTTAAAAACAAATTCATTCTCAAAAATTGAATTTGATGAGCTTTTCCCAGATTAAAATAGCTTTGACATAATTATTTTCTATCATTCATTACCATATGAACTTTACTCAAAATTAGGAAAATTTCAAAAAGAAATTATATATATATATATATATATATATATATATATATAATTGGAATGATATACAGATATGAACAAGCAATTTCATGATTGAAATTGAATGAAAGTAAAATAAAGTCACAAAGTACTGTTTCAATTTTGTAGGATTCTTAGTTGTTCTCAGTAACAAATTTAATACTTAACATTAAAAAAACTAGTTAAATCCAAACTGGCTCAAAAGTTTCATTTATGATAAATAATGTTTATATGCTATAATAGATATTGTTTTACATGCAATAATTAAATCATTTAAAAGGTTAATTATGTCTATAAACATATATTAAAAAGGTTATTAAATACAGGAGAGAGCCAGAACTCTTTCTAGCAAGAGGAGAGAGCAGACAATTCCAAGTCCCATGCTAATCTCGTTCCCAGTGCCAACAACTCTAGTCCAGAGTTATCTTCACCAAACGGGACTCTCTGGCAATTTATAGCACCAGCATAAAGCAATCATCTTCTGACACAGGGGGTCCTTCCTGTCCTTGGTGCTTCATTAAATTGACATAAATTAATTAACTGCGAGATTAAGTTGTTTCTTTTCCTCACCTAAGTGAGGCAGATTTTATAATCTTATCTGTTTATCAATCGTCAACGTGAACAAAAGGCTGTATAAAAATTGATAGAGTTAAATAACGCATCCCAATTAATTTGTTAAAAAAGTGGGGTATGGTATGCAAAAGGTGGACCACCCTTTTTCTATATAGTAATAAAAATAATAATATATTCGAAATTAAATTAGGTATGAGAAATATAATGAAAGGTATTCATAACGCTTTACACAACTTAAATGATATGCTCTTAAACTAATGCATATTTAAACACTCATATTACAATATCTAAACAATTATTCATTCAAAATAGCACTCAGTTGTGCTTTTACATTTGTTTTGAAAGACAGAACATATATTGAAACGTATTGAATTTAGAAATATCTTCTATTTATCATTTCTATTGTCTTGGAGATAATTATTTAACATAAACGAACCAGTCGGAAACTTATCTAAGCTCTTAAACGGAACTAATTTATCTCAGTCTGAAATAACCTGGTGGGGAGATGACACAAATGTTAATCATTCATTTAAGACATGGTCGTAATGATGTATGCGAATTTCGCAGATTTGGACACCGTTGTCTAGATTAGACTATGCTAACTTAATCCAACTGAAATGATTCAACTTTATCCTTGGAGATTTATGAGTTTCTCATTGCATAACAGAGATGTTATGTTCTATCAAATTATGTAAATCTCTCTTCTCGATGGATTTATAACATGAAATTAACAAAAGCAAGTTGCTAGTATAGAATGTAATTAATGTAGTATAAATATTACTTTATTTCATACCTGAGTGTGGTAACTGTTAGACTTATGTTAACATACATGAAAAAATAATATTTCTCAACTTTAAAGTAAATTTTGTGATTTATCTGTTATTTTAAAATATTTAAGTATTAAGCTTAATGAATAGTTTTTGTTTATTTATTTGTATTTTTAAACTCATTATTTATTTTCTGTAATCACACCTTGCTTCAAAATATAATGCATTTTGAACAAATAATTCTATAAAAATACTACTAAAATATATCGTATTTTATTTGCTTGGCATTTCCGTAGGTACACTACATATGTAATAATGTGGCTACGGTAGCCTACTGCTCATGGTCTTGGAATTGCGGGCTGCGTTGTTTTCGGCGAATAGCGGATTCTAAACCTGACGCCCCAAATACTTGCCACGTAGCTCGGCTGAGAAATAGACTATTTACACAAACTCGTTTTATTATTTATTCCGTCGCCATTTTGTTGAACACTCAAAACCAACCTGCGTTTTAAAAGCAATGCCAACTTTTGACAAAAAAAAAAGAATGAAAGCTAACGATTACCAGAAAAGAATCAAATTATTAAATAAAGTATTAAAATTGAGACAAATCTTGAAATGTTGAAGAATAAGATAATATTCGGCTTAAATATTAAAATTATTGCAAACGATAAAATATTAAAGTAGAAAAGAATTTATTCATATTTTAAAGTTAAAGCACGCAATAAAATATTAATACAGAAAATAATATTCTGCTCAGATGTTAAAATTAAAGCAAACGATAAAATATTAAAGCAGAAAATATAATATTCTGTTCATATATTAAAATTAAAGTAAGCATTTAAATATTAAAGTAGACTGTAATATTCTATTTAGATATTAAAACTGAAGAAAATAATAAGTTATTAAATGAGACATATCTTAAGAGAAATATAAATAATTTTGTTACAAATTGAAGATATAAAATAAGTCTTTAGATGTTTATCTACTCTCAACAAAAAGTACAGTGATAGATTATTTATTTATAGATTAACATAAAATATTTACATCAGAAATGGTGTCCCTTCTCTCAAAGCTCTATTAATCAGTGTTGCTCAATGGTCAACAGGATTAGAATCTTGGGAATTTCAAGTCAGAACAACTTTGAAATAAACGAGAATAAATGCTATTGGGATGTTTCCAACTGATAAGAAAAATCTTCAACATATTTACGAAAAGGATCGTATATCCTATAGTAGGACGATAGAAAAAGATAAAACTCTATTTTGACTAGGACTAATGCGATAAATGTTTGATGAAATACCCTGCTTAGGTTTTCTGCATGGGTTTTAACTAGTACCATGCTGGATAATAAATTAATCTTTTTGGTTTCATTATAAATACATCATTGTATTTACTGGTGATTACAATCTATATCTTAGATATATAGTTTAATATGAATTACATCGTTGTCGAGAGAGAGGGAATCCCATTAAATATATAATCTTATTCATAAGAGTTTTTTCTCATTTTTTGGTTCATTTCAAAAGTGCATTACTTTGAAATTTTTTTTAATCATTTTGTAAAAATATTTGCAGGAAAACGCTACAAAGTTATAATCAATTTTTAGGCTATTTCAAATGTCTGAGTGAAACAAGAAATATATTACGTACTGCTTTACTTCATAAATTGTAAAACAATTTGGTCTATATCGAAACCATAACAATTTTGATGAATATTTATTTAATCTGAATTAAATAGAATACTTATTTATTGAAAATTATGTTTTACTTGAAATAATATAAAATGTATGTTAATAAATATTAATAGCATTTTATTTACATAATTAATTTTAATTTTGTTGCATAGTAATTATCAGATTTTAAATCATTTCACAAAATAGGTATTGGAAAGATACTGTTAAAGTAATAAGAAGTTTTTGTGTTATTTCAAGTGAAACAAAATGTGGTTAACGCATTGTATTTCTGAATAAATATGGAGTCAATCTTTTTTTGTTAAATGTGGAAATTTTGACTCCAAGTTACCCTAATAATATTTTTTATTTCTATAGGATTTACTGTCTTTGGGCTCCCGTTTGGTTACAGGGTGTGAAAGAATAATTCCACTGTAGCTCATGCGTGTCGTAAGAGGCGACTCAAATGGGTACCCAGTGTGTTCGAGTATAAACTGACACTTGTCCCGGGGGATTATATCAGGGGCTTGCCATATTTAGGTAAGCACGGATCCCACGACCCCGTGGGAAGGTGGTCCCGGGATAGCCTAGCGACCCTTCTCTACTTTTGACCATCTTTCTCGTCAACTAATTTCGATCTTTTCAATTTTTTGCTCGTCTTAATTACAAATTCACCTTATTTTGGGCAGCATGGCAGCAACTGGCTCTTGCTCCATTAAACTTCATTATTACTCACTCATTATTTTCGTTCGTAATCTTGGTTGACGCTCCCCTAGGATATCATTGCATTCATTTTCTATTTTCGACCTTTATTGTCATTCAGTTTTCAAGTTTTTTTCTATTTAGATTGCAAATTAAGCTAAGTTTCAGTGCAGCTTAGCCAGATTTGTCTCTTGCGCCCCAACTGTGACTCACTCTGCTTAACAAGAACTGAGAGGTCCTCGAACGGATTTTATTTGCATGTGTAAGATAGATATAATTAAGGAAAAAGACAATGCCATTTATGTTTTGAATTTTCTAGTATAAATTATTATTATATACTCTACAATATAAATTGCGCATGCATGAATTAAAATTTAGACTTACGAATCTTTGTTAGCTCTCAACATTTTCATATTTTATTTTCGAAGTCATTCTAAAGCCTTTATTCGATTATTTTGATTACCTTTCTCCGAATCCCTCTTTGCATCAAAATAAACTGCTTTTGAAGTATTTTACATTAGTCCATGTTGTTAAGACTTCACTAAAAATATCGAATTATACGAATTTTATAAGCATTTCTAACTCCGAAAAGGAGGAAAGCACCCTTTGATCTTTTAGGGTTCCCTCAATAATGCATCATTTACGTCACTAAGGAAGTTCTTAGAATTTGACCGAATAATCTTCATCTCACGTGCATTCGCGTGCAATGTGTAGAACAAAATGAAATTAAAGATCAAGTATCCGAATAACACATTCTTTGGCCTATTTAGTTTAAATTTTCATTTTGGGATTATAAACAGTACTTAACATAATTGAGATATTAATTGCTTCGCAATTTGTATTATTTTTCTAATAAAAATTAGAGAGTACTTTGCTGATTCCATGCATGTATTAATTATTGTAGTTTAAATAAAAGGAAAGTAAGAAAGCTGAATTTTAAGAATCGTTGTGTAATGCAATAGAGAAAAGTATGCATATTTGCATTTCTTTCGAGATGTTGCTTTTAGGCTTTTAGGTACTATTTCATCAAAATCTGCTTAATCAAAATAGTTTTAATATATTGTACATTATAAAATGTTTTTATTTCCAATCCAATGAATGTAATATTTTTTGAATAAACACTCACCAGTTTCAGAAACATAACATTTGAATAATAAAATTTAATATTTTTAAAAAAATACTGGATTTATATTTTTAAATTTTGATTATATTCAACGAATATAATATTATTTTTACAATATTATATTCGTTGAATATAATATTGTACTCTGCCAATTTTCTCAATTTTTCAACTCTCAAGTACTCTGCCA
>BMAW01046622.1:0-37305 GCA_019974015.1 Nephila pilipes | reverse complement strand
AATTAAGATTTATCGTTCATTGTAGGATAAACCATTTTTGGAATTTTTTATTAAAATTATGAATATATATTTAATACTGTTATTGGAACTTACGGGTAATATTTTTTTAAGAATTTCGAAGTTCTTAAGACTCAACAAAATTTCTACTACTTGTACAGAAATTTCTTCTTTGTCTGTCTGGAAGATATACGGTGATGTTCTAAGCATTTGAAAAGCCTGTGCATTTGAAAAACTATATTTTTCTAGAAATAGAGTCCAGATGGAGAAAAAAATATGTTTGAAGATTTTATGAGGGTAAATTTTTCTTCATTCTAAATTTCAAAACATAAAGAAACAGTTCAGCAATTTTTGATAGTACGTGATGAAAGATGTGTGTATCAATACTAGGAAAATTTATGTACATTCTTTGGTTATATTAAACAAATATATGACGGTTTCAAGAAATATTATAGGAATAATTTCGATAAAAATATTTTTAATTTATAAATAAATATTTCTCTAAAATATTTGAATATTTTTTGGAAACTATTCTTTCCTTTGAAAAGGCGAAATATTCCTCTCCTTGGCAAATATTTCCTTTGAATGCGGATTAAAACTTTGAAACATTCCTTATCAGTAACGCACTTGCAGCCATTCTAAATTGTAGACATTGTAAATAAAAGGTTTTTAAAGTACATATAAAAAAGAAAAGCACTTAAATAATTCATTAAATTATGTTTCAACTGTTCTCTCATATATAACATGCTAGTTACAAATCTATGTCCAATTTTTGTTACTTTTATCAAATGCACCGTAGTTTGTAGTAAGGATATTTCGGAAAAACATATCTATACCTCAAGGGTTTATATTCAGGAATTTAATTGAATAGTTTGAAATCTGCTGAAAGAGGTATCCATACCCGACTTATGTCAATAATGGTAATGAATGTCATTTGGCGGATTATCTTCTAAGACAGAAAGAAAGAATATCGATCATCTTAAATAATTCAAAGAATGAGCAATGTTTCAGACTCAATTGGAAGTTGATCCATATAGGAATCTTATAATGTATAAATACAAACTGGTTAGTTTTGCTTCATAAGCGGTCATAAGTTCGTAACGCCTCCGAATCATTATAAATATTATGAGAAGTAATTATTCAAAAAAGATAAGTTCCAAAATGATCAGTCTCCTTATTCAGACTTAGAATAACAACTGTAAAAATTTTGTTTTATTACTTATGTGTAACAGTTACTTAATCACGTCCTTTACTTAAGATTATAATTGAAAAATTCTACTCATCTTAAAAACAATAAATCTGGCAGATTCCTGATATTTTTCTTGAAATAGACTTAAAATCTCGTTCATGGGACTGGATCCGAATTAGTCCACCTCCTGGCAACTACATTCTAGTATATTGGATGTGTTCAACATATCTTGCTTCTTCCTTTATCTGCTCTCATTACTATAATTTCCTATTCACTACACTCCAACACCCTAACTTACATACAACCCGGTTCTTTCCAAAGGCGAGGTTCTTAAACCAAATAAGGCAATAAAGCAACATAAAATATTAGTTAAAGGGAAAGGCGCATGATAATTTGTTATAAATCATTGCAGATAACTACTTAAATTACTAATTTCAAGCGCAAAACGTTTATCAAAATTATAGTTTCTTAAAATAAATATTATTTCATTTTTAACATCTTTACAACCAGAGACATTTAGAGAGAAATGAACATAAGTACTTATAAAAAACGTTTAAAATAAAAATTTTATCAAAAAAGATATCGAGCCTGTGTTAAGAAGAAAAGTTATGTCGGAAATCATTTGCCTTTCTTCTAACTCAATTTCATTTTTCAGATCAATATTTCGAAATTTGTGTTACTTTTGAAAATAAGAATAATACTTGCTACTAAATTGAAAAATCAACACAAAGTTGTTCTATAACCGAGCCTACAGAATTTAATAACTCGGTCCGTGAGTTGTGATAAGCAATTACACAGAAACGTTTCATTTTTGAGTTAAATATTCTTATAAATAGGAATATATAATTTAATTTTCTTTTTTATTTTAAAAACCTTTAGACATTATTTAAATAAATCTCTTCCGCCTTTATTGGATTAAATTTTATGAAATATCAACATTCATTGGTTTTCTAAATGTATATTCAAATTCGTGCATCTCTATCATCACAATCATCGCTATGTATATATATATATATATATATATAAATAATGTTCGAGGTGTTTGTTAAGACTTTAACATATTTCATATTACTGCCATTTTAGTTTTAACCATTTGTCAAACCCATTTGTTTCTAATATCACATATAATACGAGCAATATAAGTGTTCCATTCTCCAATATAAAAGATTTCAATATAAAGTTCGGAAATTGCACATAAATGTGAAGATATTTTTATCGTTAAATTTTAATAAACTGTTAATGCACGGGAAAGTACCTAAAACTTTGTGTTCGTAAAAATAAAATTACTTTCGGAAAGAACATAAAATGAAAAACAGAAAAGAAAAAAAAAAATGATGAAAACAATAGTGAGAAATCCTCCCCCTCCCCTGCCTCTTTTGACGTCATGTGTCAATATTGGAGCTGTTATCGCTTTTGGGAAAGGGAAAATTATTTTTGACAAGCCCTTGTTCACTGATAGCAAAAAAATAAATACGCACAGAGAAAAAATAATTTAAATTGAATCCATAATATGTAGAGCTAGGTCGATATCTTTTGGGGATAAGAGTTGGTGGAAAAAAGAGAAAAACGTAATTCTTGCAGTTTATTTCAAAAAAATATTTTTATAATAAATTAGGAGTTTTTGTTAGGAGTATTACAATTTTTATTATGATGGTAGTGCAATTTCTCAGCAGAATTATTTGATTTATTCTCAATATTATACTTTTTTTGCAGTTTACTACGGTAAATTCATGCTTTCTAGAAAGGCACATACAATAGTTATGTAGGATTAACACTCTTGGATACGTATCCTTTAATACCGAAATTACGTTTGAACATCGAATGCAGTAATAGTTGATGAGGAAGGCTCATTCTAAATTACCTATACGTCATCCTTTAAGAACATTCGCAACACTCCTAGAGGCGAATTCGAAAAGATAGTGATTTTTTTGAAGACTATGAGATGTAGCAAGAGCACAAAATAAAAATATATAAAATTTTTCCTATTTAATGCAAATTTATCATCTTCAATTACATAACACTTAAATAAAAAAAAACTTAAAATATCAATCAGTAATAGTCAAAGAAGTAAATTAAGGGAAATATACAAATTGCAACTGCATGTAATTATAAAAATGAACAAATTGGCTTAAGATATTTTACATACAATTTCTTTTTCTGTGTACACAAGTTTATTTTGGTCATTATTATGAAATAATCGTTAATGCTACAATTCTCAAATCTTTATTATTTTTAACTTTACTATTTTTACCCCTATTTTGATTTAGTTTTCCAGTCTTTAAAATACATTCTAAAATATTTTTATAACTCGGAAGGAAAATGTAATTCCTCAGAAACCTTCAACATTTTTTCCTCTTTTGGACGAACTTTTTTACATTCAAATAGATAAAACAGTAAAGATTTCAGAACTGTCGTAGAAATTTCATACGATTAACATTATGTTTACAAAATCAAAATGGCCGGTAGACGGAATCCTAAGAACTCTAAATTATGTCTCAAGAGAAAGAACTCAGTCCTCGAATTCGCGACCATGACCACTCGGGTAACGTGTACGGCATCTAAGAAAAGTGTTATACACTCATTGCCATAAACATTTGCGCACCAAGAAGTAAGAGTAAGACTGTTTTGAAATTTGGCATGAAGGAAGTGTTAGACAGATATGTAAATCATTAGAAATGCAGCGTGATTGTGCATTGCGTAATATTTCCAGAGGGCAGTGAACTTCGTTTGCGTGTATTTAATATGTTACAGAGGACTCTTTAACTAGAGATGTCACTACGCCACCATCAAAGATGTCATGCCAATGAACGAGCAGCTGTCAGAGTTCGAAAGAGGAAGACTGAAAGAGATGATTGAAACTGGACGGTCATCTTGACAAATCGCTCGCCACCAAGGTCTTTCTGACTTTAATGTTAAGAGGTATTGGGACCAGTGAACAAGAGAAAAGTCTGTTACATGGCAATCAGATTCAAGACGGACTCGACAGACCAATAGTCGAGTAGACTGTCACATCATACGACACGCACGCATAGCAGTAACCAGCTCATTGTCCACCATCTATACACAGGCAGCACCTTCACTACGGGACAGTTGCTATCGCGGCATCCATTAAGTGTACTGTCATTGACTCTCACTCACCGAGGCCTTCGTTTGGAGTGGTGTCGAGTTCAAAGGGACTACAACAGAATGGAATCATGTCCGAATGAAATCAGAATCCAGATTCAATTTGGGCTTTGATGACAATCGTGTACGTTTGTGGAGGCTTCGTTGGGAACATATCAATTCTGCCTTCTCTGTACAGTGGCACACCGATCCCACAACTGACGTGATGGTATGGGTAGCATCGCCTATGACACAGGGTCATCCCTACTAATGATCAATGGCACCATGACAGCTAAAAGCACTCTCGTGACATTCTTCTGCCTAATGTGTTGCCACGCATAGCAAGGCTCCTAGGAGTTACTTTTCAGCAGGATAATATCTCACACACAGCAAGGTTTTCACTGAGCTACCCCCTCTAAATATCCACCCTTTCCTGGCCCGCTCGATGCCCAGATTTGTTCCGATCGAGCATATCCTGAATCATTTAGGACGGCAAGTTGGACAACTGACGAGTTTGGGTCGAAATAAAGGCGTGCTCACAGCATTTATGGAACGAGATGTCGTAGGATATCATACGAAACTTGTATGCCTCAATGCTCGACCGTATCACATCATGGATTCATGCTAGATGTGTCCTAACAGGGTACTAAAACCTACATTCATTTGTAATTTTTCCTACAATAAGTTATCATTTTGCTTTGATTTCGTAACCACTAACTTACATCGACTTTGTACTTACCTACGTAAAAATTCGTTTTATTCTGACAACTATTTTTTGGTACGAAAATTTTTAGGGCAGTGAGTCTATATGAAAACTGGAAAAAGCAGCTTTTTTTTAGTCCTGAAGAAAAGAGCTTCTCTTTTCTGTAACTCCGTTCTGTTTACAATGAAGTATCACAACAGTGTGAGTGTTATGATTTCTAATAGATTCAATGCTCCTCAGCCTATCTTTAATCTAAATGAGTCTTTAGTGGATTCAGGACTCCAATCCACCTATGACATCTACTGCAGCCTAATCTATCCTTAATCTAAATTCAAAAAGAATTTAGCCATTCATATCTGTAGTAATCTATTTATTCAGTTTTAACTCGAGTTTATTAATTATTTGAATGCCAATATAAAAAATTCAAACATTCTTTGTAGCATAAAGTCGGCTTTTGAGACATTTCAACTCGTTCATTCTAAATTCCTACCATAAGAATTACAATCTATTTAACGACCTTAAAATGTCCGGCAAACAAGATACGAAGGTATTTCAATAAGTCCTTAGAAATTCCAAGAGATGGCGCTCGTAGCATCGAAAATGGTTTGTATTTAGTAAGTATCATGACTCACTGGACGGCTGTTTATGTCTCAGTTACTTGTATTCTTGATCATGACGCCTTTTGCATCTCAAAAATTCTCAACCACAACTTCTCCGGTTGATGAGATCATCTTCGACATTTTGGAAAAGATTCACAGGAAGTAACTATTTTTTTTTTATTGTTTCATGATTCCCGATGCATAATGATGAATCCAGGTGACAACTCAACCCGGCAGCAGTCAAATTTTGATTAGGCAGCAAAACTAACTTATAAATAAATGCCAAATTTGCTTCTGCTTCATTCAACAGATGGAAGCACCCAATAGTTACAACAATTTACCTTAATGATATGATCTGTCTTCAAATACAAGTACGTTTTGAACCAACCTCGTAATTTGAAATATTTTGAGAGACTAATAAAGTCTTATTCAAGTGAAATATAAGCAAAAATATATCTTGATTAACCTCTTTCTTCTGATGAATACATTTGTCTGAATACCGCAAATAAGTCACTTGAAAATAAAGTAAATAGTCAATTTCTAAAGTGCGATCTATTTATTTTTAGATGAAAGACATTTTGCAATCAACTTGTTTGTTTTTCTATCGATATTTAGTGAATAACGCTAATTTGTTGATTTGGTAAAGCTCAATCATTTCTGGTTTGGCATTAAGTAGGAAAAACATTACAAAAATAGACATTTCGATTAAATGTCCCCTAACAAAACAAAATGAATCAATACATTGTCGTATTTTACGAAAACATGACATCTCTTGGTACATGTAATAACACAATCAACATCTCGTGAAGGCTTTACGACAACAGGGTTATTCAAAATGATCCATCCGATTTCAAAATTCCATATTCGCATGAATAAAAGACACAGAATGATAAGTAACACATGAATACAAGGGAAAATATAGAAGTTTAATTTACAAGTGATCGATATAACATCCTTCAATTACGCGTATAATGTCAATTCAATAAGTAAATTCTTTTAAAGCACGTGATAATTAAATGTACAGTACCAGAAATCCACTGTTTTAGTTTAAATAGATGTGCAGGTTTGGGTAGCGCATAAACTTTGTCTTTTACAAAGCCTCAAAAGAAGAAATCATATGGAGTCACCAGATAACTTACGAGGCCAGCTGTGTGACATCGAGTCACATGGGCCGCTACAAACGATCCAACTTCTAAGTAGCTTCGTGAAAGCTTCTAAAACAACTTTCGTGAAATAGTTCCACGAAGAACACTATTTTCACAATTTAATATAAATTAATTGTATATTTTTATTCCAGACTTCTATTAAAATATGCTCTACATTTAATCGTTAGCGGCATGAAATCCAAACACTATTCGAGTGCCCCTTTCTTTTGAAGCGCACTTTTAAATAATTTTCGCTTGTAAAATACTTTATCTTCTTCTTTTGTTTTGTTTAAATGTCATTTCATATTTAATTCACTTTCTTATCATTTTTTTTTTAAATTTCTTAATTGTTTTGTTTAAATGTCATTTCATATTTAATTCACTTTCTTATTGTTTTCTTAAAAAATTTTTAATGTTTTTTTAAAAGAAATTTACTAGCCTGAAATACTTAGATTTTCAACTGCAAACTTTCGCTTTTTACATACCTTTTTATTAAATAAAATAAAATTTACTTGGATACGTATAAGTTTGGTTTAAATATCCATTCTTAAAATTTTCTATAATTTTTTTTTTCAAATTACGATAAGGATTAATAATAGAAATTTTAATCTTCCAATAGTAACAGTTTCCAAAAATAAAACTTGCTTTTGATCTCAGTTCGAAGTATAATTCGAAATCGAATTTTTTTTTATATTTGTAGTAAAGAGACATATTCTCAATGTTTTCTGGGAAAGATTATTGAGAACTCAAAGCCTGATAAACTACAGTAAAAGCAATCTATATTTAGAGCAAATAGAACATATTCATTTCTCTCCATATTATTAAACAACAGTTTACTTCTCCACGTCATGCTATTATTCAGCATGAAGGAATTTCTTATCTAAATGAAACCATTTGTCCATTATGTTGCATAATATCTTCCTAGATGCAGACGCAAACGTCTATAGGGATCCCTCTGCAATTAGATCACGCACGTGAGCCAATCACGTGACTAGTGTTTTCGGTTCAAATAATAGGCTAATGCACCAAGGGAAAGGAAATCTCTAAAACCCTCTTTCCGTTCATTTGTCAACCATCGTTCCCAAAGCTGCCAATCTCTTTCCTTACCAAACACTGCTTTTAGCCACTAGAGGATTAGTCGAGCAATATAGCAACCATTCGGAGTGAATTATTATGATCAAAGCTCTCCTTTCACCGAGTGCAATACTTTGCACAAAAACGCTGACAAAAAGCAAACTACTGAAAAAAAATGTATTGTTATTGAATTAGAATATTTAGAGAACATGAAATTCTCTTTAATTCTTAGTTGAAATGAAAAAATATAATAAAAGTCACCTAAGCGAAACACACACAAGATAGTTGTTACTGTATTTAAATAATGCTGATCACTTCAAAATATTAAATAACCCAATAAAAGAAATTATTATAAAAAGAGAAAAGCTTGGTAAATTATAACAGATATTATAAATGGTAGTTGACCTGGATGATAGTCCTGAATGAAAGAACTTAAATTAAAGAAAAAACTGCTTTTGTGGAACCCAATCACCATTATTTTCAGCTGTAATAATAAAACGTCAAAATAGTTTTTTAATAATTAAAATCAAAATATTAATACTATTGATTTAACATTAAACTATATTTCAGCTGGTATTTATATACTTTTAATTAGAAAACTATATTATCATTACATTTAGCAAGTAAATTTATCTAAATGGATTTAATTTAGATTTATCAACAAAAACAATAGTGAAATATGTATTTTATAAATTTTAATATTTTCGAAAAGGGGTGGAAGGCGATACGCAATGCTTCTGAACTAATCAAATTTTTTTACATTCCAAATCTAAAGTGAGCATATTCATTATCTTTAGGAGGAGTTATATCGTGAAGAGTGAACTTGTGTTGTTGTTTTCTGCTTTGAAATTATGTCGATGGGCATATTATTTTATTATCTCTATCAAATTAATCAGTAATCATCGATTTTATGATATTTTCATCGAACATTTTTATGTAAGAGAAAATTAAATGATTAAAAACAAATAAATGACAGCTTGAGTTTAATAAATCTGTAATTGTTTATCTTTATTTATGATTTAAGTAACGTTACAAAGACTGGGAAATCTTACTGAGTAGAAATGTTTACCTTTACTGATATAATACGTTGTGTTTGTGTGATATTAATATTCTAATAAATTCTATTTCATGACTCCTATTATTTCGTACTATTTTAATAATTTAATTTGTATTGATATTCAAAGAAGTTATTCAAATATTTTACAGATAATTAATTATGTTTTAGTTGTATAATTACAATTCAAGGCTAATAAACTCATTTTCTTAGCATCAAACAAGACGGATTATGCAAAATTAAAATTCCCATTATTTTGTTCAAAATGTTTATGATTTGCATGTTTAACCCATAAAATACCAAGTAATATTAGTTAGTAATATATGTAAAACTTTTATTACTTCTACGGCAAAGTAATACAACGGTATTATTTCAAAATATTTCTGAATAATCGTAGAAGAGGAGAAATTTTGTGGAATTTGATTTTTTTCAAACTTCGTTTTTTTTTTTTTTTTTTAAATTCAATACAAATTTTAACTTAGGAAATATATTATCTAGTAAATTAAACCTCATTCTAATGAAACAACTGAAACATTTATTTTATTACATTTAATAAGATCTGTATATAATTTATAATTTTTGCGAAAAAATAATTCACAGGCTTAAGCTTTCAAAATAAGAAACATTGTAAATTTATAATTATATTGTTGTTATAAGAGTAAAATATAATTATTTTTAAAAACAGCCATCGTTTCGCTTATATTTCTTTTTCATTTGGTTAGAAGCATTTATAAATTAAAAAGCTAAATTAACTCAAAAAAAGGTTTATCATTAAAAACACACACATTTTTTAATTATCTCTTAAAAGTGTACACTATAAATAAACTGAAAATAACTCACATTTCTTTTAGCTGAATTACATTGCTAAAAGCGCAAATAAAAAAGAAAGCGAAACGGCGATCAACGAATCAATGATTTTGTTTTTCCCACATCAGTTACTGCCCTTAAGTTACTATGTATTTCACGGCCCTTTCATGAAAACAGCTTTATTGAGCATTTTTGTGCGATTTGGCTCAAATATATTCACTCAAAGCACGTACAAATAGTATTCGAGGAATGCTTCATTAAATATAAAGAAACGTTCGAAAAAGGAGGGACAAAAAAAAAAAAAAAAAAAAAAAAAAAATTCCTTTAGGTGGAAAGGTCAGGTTTTTTAATTTTAAAAAAAAAAAAAAAATTGAATGCCCCAGAATATAAGAATAGAAAATTCAGAGCTGTGCATAAAAAATGTTTAACTATTATTCTTTTTTTTTGCCAGCTCTTTAGATATGCAGTTCTTTATGTATAATTTCAACAAAAAGTTTTACCAATAGTGGTTAAATTAGTCAGATCTTCTAGATAATAAAAATAAATAAAGACATAATCATTTAGATATCTAAAAACCACTTAAATATATAACTCTATATTTTACGTTAGTAAAATAAATTTACAGACATAGTAATTCAAATTCGAAATACATAAAATAATTTTATTGGAAATGCTTAAGTTGTCTTTTATAAAGATCGTAACGTTTGTAAAAAATATCCTTGTTTAGCTTTAAAAAAGGGAGACCAAATTCAAATACAAACAGCAATACTGAGGTATTAAAAATGTTCGCGAAGATACTTAAAGAAAAGGGATTTCGCACATTACTGTAAAATATTAAAATGTGAAAGTTCTTTGTTAATTTTCGACAACTTGTCACTTTGGTAAGATATCAGAGAATAATAAAGCGAAGAAAATTGTTTATAGGTACATCAGCTTAAAAATAACAAAATAATAAAAACTTAAGAAATAGATTAGTATTAATTTTAAAAATTAAAAAAAATACATTTAAAACACATAGAGGAATTTCAAATAACTGCAATACATTCAATTCTTTAACTAATTTATTTTGATATTGGTGCATTATAATTTCCCTGGCAAAAGGCAAGCAATAATGATCCCAATCAGATAATTTCAAGTTCACAGATGAAACACAGTTTTCTTTTTTAACTCATTTTAATTTTCTGATTTGTTTATATTGTCCCGAACCTGCAATGATGCTTTCTTGCTACGTTTGTCTTTTGAAAGGATATAGGTGTTTAAAATTTTCTTCGGATACCGAAGAAGAGTTAAGCAATGAACCGACCTTGGCGATAAACTCAGAGACCGTTTTGGTGCCTTGGTGATAAATTTGACAATTTTGACGATGAAATGAATGTTACCAAAAATGCTTGAATTTATTTTCCCGATATCTCTATTAGGAGAAAGTTATGGAAATCTCTTGAATATTCCTTTGGATTCACTACAAACTTTCAGAAAGTCATAGGTCGTAAGTTTTTCCCACAAGCTTCAGGTTTATTAGTTACATTTTCCGACAAATAGCTTTACATATTCCAGTATAGTTTATGTACTTAATTCGATGTAATTAGGGAAATAAATTATCATTTTTCTGTAAGAAAGTGAGTTTTGTAACTCATATTCGTAATGTTTCACTGAACCTATTCTCCATGTTGTCCAGGTAATCATAAATTTCTTCTCCCTTATGAAGTATATTTTTCTTCCAAAATTTTCCTACGAAATCAAAAAAAAAAAAAAAAAAAAAAGGATTTTTCTTCTCTTAAATTGTTTACTCTCTCTCTTTATTTCCAGTAAATAAATGAATTATATATAGATTATGCACAATATATAGAGTATGTGCATGTATATAGAGCAATAGCGTTATCTGAAGGATTTCACCAAAATTCTTTCAATGACCACCATGATTTTTTTTTAAAAAAAAAATTTCTCCAACTCTGCTAACTCTTATTTCCTGCACCAAATAAATTCATTCATACTAAGAATTTTTATTTCATTGTTTCTCAATATTTTCTAGATTACGATTTTTAAACACAGTTAATTTACGTATATTCTCAATAAAATAAAAATCTCTACCAGTCTCATAATAATAAATGTTGTGATAACTGTCTAATCTCTGTAATAGCACTCAATTAAAGAAGAAGCTTATTTTAAAATCTAACGCTATTGGTTGCTCGCAAGGGCTATTAGTAACGGGCTTGGAATTTCGAACCTCAGTTAAGTCCCGAGACTACAACTGAGCTTGCACCTCTGTCCTATCTTCCCCATCACGCCAACAGGAGGACTTTGAGCCTCCATAGATTTAACGCGTACCAGCCCCGGCTACGCAGCGGATCTTTAGTGGCATCAAGAATCGAATCCAGGACACGATAAAAACCGTCGTCCACGAGACCGCTAACATGACCACTAAGCTACAGCGGCCACGATAGATATCACGATTGTATATATATAATTCTGGTGTGTAGCGCGTGGCATGAGTGCATGGAATTTTGAATGAAGATTAGAAGATGAAAAAGATCATGGTTCTTTTATTGGGTTCAGTTCACAGCATGCGGATATAGTACTTCACAATAATATTTATAAGGGATACATATAAGACATACACAACACGCAACATACATACACACCTAACTACAAACTAGAGTTTGGGAAGAAATCTTATGGCGGATAGCGCCTTCTGTTTTTTTTTTTTTTTTTTTTTTGGTTTAGTTCTTAAAACCATTAGTTACACGTGAGATAGTGGATTATAAACGCACTGTATTACAACTATTTTGTAACTGTTAAAATTAAAATAATATGGGATATATATATATATATTTGTCCAAGTATCATAAATAGAAGACTGAGAGTGTAAAAGCCTGTTTTTACGAAATCCACCTGTATTTAATCTTTACAGCGGGTGATATCAACGATAAATGCTTTCAGAAAACGTTTTAAGCGGTTAAAACATGTATTTAACGTTTTTATCCACATTATCAGATTGTGTACCAGTAGTAGTCTACCTGCTTCCTACCTTCCACGAGTGTGCGTTCCAGTTTTCATAGTGGGCGTTAATGCATTGTGTTATAATATATTCATCTAAGTTCATTATAACCTATTGAAGAGAGAATTTCATCAGTTTCTTGAATTATCATCTGTAAAAGATGATGTAACTCCGATTGAAATTAATAGATTATGTAGCCATCTAGATAAACTTAAATTGGACATGGAAAATCAATTTGAAAATATTTTAAAATTAAAGGCATATGACAGGATAAAAAAAAATCATTTTACCTCTCTCTAATATTGAAGAGAGTGATACAACTTACCCGAATATCTGTTAGAAAATAGATATGATGAAGAAAGTGCAGACTAAATCAATTGTAATAGAAATCAAAACCTATGGCAAGATAAAAAAAAATAATGCTTGTCTTACATACAACTATATTTACTTTATTGATACCTAAACCTTCTTGATCAAAGAAAGAAACAACCTGAATACCTCCAAAACAGGAGATTTTCATTTGTTTCTTACAAAAATTGAGCCGGATATCTTGTATTCAATTTAGCAATCTCAGTCTCAGAGATCTCATTAATGATTTAATTAATAAGATATAATTTCTTCAGACTTCATGCTTCTATGTAAGAAAAGTATAAATAAAAAATAAATTTAACAGTAAATTGTTTTATAAATATTCATTCTAACAATCTTAGCAAAAGATCGATGCAAAATATCTGGCAAGTAATAATGATTTTGTATTCTTTTTTTACCTTCATGTATAACTCTGATTTATAAATTTAATTAATCCATTAAACGCCAAGTCTCCCATTTTGGGAACCTTTGGTTAATAATTTTTTTGTCACAATTAATTAAGATACATATACTTCTTATATTTTCCTTACCTTTTAAAGGTCCTTACTTCATAAGGTATTTTTCTCTTAAGAAATGTAACGTAAAATCTATTTTTTAAAAGTTTTCAAATTTTAGCAAAATCTCAATATTTCATTTCATTAGAAAAAAAATCAATTAAAATAATTAAATCGAGTACAGGAATTTAGAAATAATGAATAAAAGGAAGAAATAGTTCTTCTTTAAGTCATAACAAACAGTTGTTGATAAAATTAATCAACATTGTGGCTGATGTATCTCTTACCCCCAATAGGCACCAAGTCTTCCCTTTTTGGGACCATATAATATCTTTTAACAGTACAAAGATTTTTTTATTGTAAACTACATATATTTAGAGCCATATACTGAGCAACAAAATATACAATTTTTTTTAATTTTTTCAGAGCAGATCATATAGAAGCGCTTCACGGCTTCTTTATCATCTGTAATAAAGGATTTCTACACGTAAATGTAGAGTATGAATCATTTACGATACAAAAAATGAAAAGAACTCTAATCGTTAAGTGCAGACGGTGGATGTCATCGCAAAATAGTAAAGATAAAAATCCTACAAAAGGAAAATGTGTAATAGTTTGTCTCTGAACGCCTCCTTTGAAAATTTGGGCTAAGAAATCGTCGATAATTTTATTACATTTTATTTAACATTGTTGGATTTAAATATTTCGGTTTGATATATGAAACATTATTTCTCAGAAAATGAAATGCTCCAATTCGAATTTCGTTTTTAAATGTTTGTTTTAAAATCTCGTAGTCGGCGAAATTTCACTCAGCTATTTTTGTCTTGATCAACTTCTTTTTAGTATTACAATTATCCTTTAGGTAAAAGTGATGTCCATAATAATTAAAAATATAGTGCGAAATAATTCGATATAAAAACCAACGTTTTTAAAAACAACGTTTTTATATGGTGGCAAAGTTTATTAAAGAAAATTATTGAAATATTATTTAAAACTGTTGGTTATTTTTAACTTTAAAATTTACTAAAAAAGAGATATTTGTGAGCGTATTAAAAAATTCATAATACTCATAAAATCAAAACATGCATTGGATAATTTGTAAGTCATTCTATTAAAAAAAAATGGGAACCAGAATTCAGAAAAAATTATTGTGATAAGACATGGTGCCAAATATTAGAAACTTTCTTTCTTGCGAATGATTACTGTCTAAAAGTCAGCAACCCTTACTATCTCGGAGATAGTAAAGGGGAGATAGTATCTCCCCTTTGTGAGTACAATAGTTTTACGAGGCCTCATGTGGTGTGGGGAGTGCCCGGTGTTCCCAGAGGGGGAAAGAAATTTTTTCCTCAATCCTAAAAGCGCCGAGAGGAAAGAATATTTTGACTTATTAAAATTATTGAAATATTAGTTAAAACTTCTCGCAAACGTCTAAATAATGCATTGTTAGGCCAGTACGAACGATTCCCAAAATTTCAAAGCTCTAGCTTGATGGGAAGTTGGTTAAATTAACGATCGAAAATTTGATGACACACACACTCACACACACATTCACACACACACTCACACACACACACCAAGTGAAATTCAGAAAAACGTTGTAAAAATGCTAACTACCGTTTATGATATTAATAATATAATCAATAGATTTCAAACTTTTTTTGGTTTTTAGATTACTTTTGAAGCGTTGATTCGTAACTATTACTCCTCCCCTTCGAAGAAGCATAATTTATTATGTACGAAAACACTTTGAAAAATATATGAACCTATAAGTATATTGCTCGAAGTTTGATCAATATATATATTAAAAAATAATTTATTATTATATTTGTGAATGCTTAGCTTAGTAAAATGACGCATAATATTCTATATTTAGTGCTGCATTAGTCATCAGATTTCTTAAACTAACCTGTTTCACTCTGACAGTCCGTTTCGTTTCTTTGGAAATTACTGTCAATCTTGACTCCTCTATAACGTACCTGCACCTACTTTGAGTGTACTACTTGAGTGCTCTTCTGAGTGTTGCAAAGGGGATTGGCAGTTGATGTTCAACACCCATTAATTTTTTCTTTAGAACAACATCGCAGTGTTATATCGCTTGAACGCCCATTCACTGGCGGCACCCATCCCGTTGGGAATAAATAACATAAATCAAGTTTCAACACTGGTTTATGGTATAATAAGATTTTGAACAGAAGAATGTAGAAGTATATTTACTATTGGTTATTATTAATATATAAGGGGCACCCAAATGAAAGTGGAACCACTGTTGGTTTAATGAAGAATTTAATCATATATGTGTATTATAAGTATAGAGAATAAAAATAATACATCATAAATAGAATGGCTAAACGAGATGTGGCTGTATAATGAGACAAACGCTTCAAAATATTTCATTATGATGTCATATATATTTACTTATAATCACATTTAATATACACCCTTTCTCTTTTCTGACAATGCTTCATGAAAATATTCGATTGTTCGAAAATGTGCTGGAAGTCTTCTTTAGTAATCTCCTTCAAAACGCTCGACGTTTCCCTTTTACGGCATCAGTAGACTCAAATCTTGTTCCTTTTAATGTGGATTATACCTTAGGAAACAGATAGAAGTTACATGGCTCAAGATCCGGTGAATGAGGTGGATTGCCTAACACTGATAAGATGTACTTACAAGAAATTTGGATAGACAACGCAGAATGAGCCGGCGTATTGTGCTTGTCATTTCCTAAAGTCTCAGAAATATCACGAACACTTAACCGACGAACTGATAGAACCAGATTACCTTTTTTTTATACTCAACCGTTTTGGAAGTGGTAGGGAGACTAGGGCATGATTCATCTTCAACATCTTTTTGTTTAATTTTAATAAGTTTAATCAGTTCAGAAACACGTGCATATGATAATCATTCACTGCTATACACTTTTTTCAACAGATTATACGCTTCAGTATTGGGTTTTCCAAAAAAAATAATAAGAAATTTTAAATAAAAAATTTCACAATAATTGGTTGCTCACTAATAATTTTTTTGGCGAAACAAAAAAAAAAATTAGCACTAATGCGAACGAAAGCTACGGGTATGCAAATTTTTTAATAGTTCCAGTTCGACTAGTCAACTTAAGTGTTTTACAACAATTAGAATGTTTTTAATGAGAAGGACAGGGCCCTGCAGAAAAACATTGCCGGTACAAACTTCCTGCTGATCGTGCATTGCGTCCACATCCACCGTACAGTAAAACTATCTCACAATATTCAGCTTTAGAAAATCGTTCCCTGAGCGTCAACATACTATAACCCTAATATATGTATTTTATAGCTGATTCAGGTGAATAGGCGTAACGTTTCTTACGCATTTGCATACTGACGATATTTCGAACACCAAGCGGAAGCTGCGTTGAGTTGACGCAACACAATACGAAACGATATATCTATTGCCTATATTTATAAAGAAAATCAGTACAATGATGCAACTCTCGGGGTAAGCACCACTGTCCTTTTGATTCGGGATCACATGCTATACCACTGTGCTACTTTGCGGTATCGTGTTTTGCCAGAAACATTATTGTTTCGCCTTCCGTTCTAATTTTGTGACGTCACAGTGTAGGAACTCACAAAAACTCAAAAGCGCATTTTAACCGTTCAACTCTTTGCATTAATGTCCGCAAGGTGACGTTCGTACTAAATCGATGACACTTTACATTTTTGTAAATCACTATTTTTTTTTCGCTATCTCTTTACGTCTTCGAGGTAGGAATGCTACCTTCACAGTTTCTCAACAGTTGTTAAAGTAAGTACTTTCATTAAGTAGCACATGGCTACTTTAATATAAATAAACACCAATGGTCAGAATTTAGCTGCAGTCGTTCCGAAGTAAAGAGGGTGGCAAGGGACTTTAGTGGGCTCTATGCACACGCACGCACGTACACACACACACACACACATATATATATATATATATATATATATATATATATATATATGTATATATTAAGGGAAATGTATTAATGTGTCGTCTTAATCTGCTCCAATAAAGGCAAATGCAAAATCTATGGCATTGAATTTTTGGAATGTGAAAGAAGTAATACATATGGACATTTTTGAAAACGAAAAAAAACGATGAATAGGCAATATTACGGTGAGTTAACACCTATTCTCATTTCCAGTTCGTATCTCGGGTACTTTTCGAGCCACCCTCGTACTTCCCCTTTTGTATTTGGCCTCGTCCAATGGAGCTGGGCGCGTGAAAGCCGCAGAATTATCATTTTAAAATTTTACCATAACTTCACTTCGTGGAAAGTGCAAAAAATAAAAATATAATTTTTTCTTCTAAAAAGAATTTAAAATGAGATAAATTATCAACATAAGTACAACCAATAAGTATATTTTTTTCTTATCAATTTATGGTAACTGAGAAGTAAAAAATGGTCAAATTTTGTATTTTTTACGTTTGATATTAATAACAGAAGAAAAGTCTTGGATTTCGAATGTCAAGTGTTACTGAGAATTTGATAAATAGAATATTGGAAAATTGAACTTTAAAAATGCAAACAAAAATGCCACGTAGTAGAGAAAATTTTCTGTTTTTGCGTTTTTCACACAATAAGTTTTTTAGAATTCTGTTACACTTTTCTTAAATATGTAACCGAGATAGTCTAGGGGTCATCGTCACAGACTTACGACAGGCGTTTCATCGATTCGTGGATTCGAGCCCTGATGCCACAAAAGTCCCGACTTGAAGGGGGTTGGTACACGTTAAATTTTTTTGAGGTCCTAAGTTTTGGAAAGGAAATTGCCTAGCTCAGGCGTCACTCATGTCACTTGAACGAGGTTCAGTATTATATGAGGTCTGTTACCAATAGTCCTTGTTTTTTTTCACTGTGTGACGTTTAGTAAAAAAATAGATCATATTCCTCAAAAGCTATTGTAACTACAAAGTTCAAATTGTCGACCTTAAGAAATGAGGATATATTTTATGCAGTGAAATCAATTTTTTCCTAATAAACATAAAATGTGATGATATGAAACAATATTTGTATAAAAATTATGGAAATTTGAATCACAAAATGTAAATTATTTTTTTAAAATTCATTTAAATTTTGAAATAATATATATATATATATATATATATATTCACTGTATCTTTTTCATGTGATTCCTTTGATTCAATATACAGATATCTCGTGAAGTTCAAAAAATATTTCTATTGCTTTCAGTTTAAAATAAAAAATAAATTTTTAAAACTCCGCGTAAAGTAACTGCTTTTTTCCTTGCCGCAAGCGTTTCCGTTACTTTAATAGTAATCATTTACAATAATTTTAATATAGAAATAAAGAAACAAATGCTTCCTTATAAATTCTTTTTATATTATTATTGAAATCAATTCGTTTCCTCTCTAACAGATGATGATATTTTTCAACATTATGTATGTAACAAATTTTAGTGAACCCTCAAAAATCAACTTTAATTTAACATCCTTTACAAAACATCTTATTTACCATGCAAAACGTTCCAAAGAACAGATTTAACCACCAAATACGCTAATGTTTTTAAACAACTATTAAATTACTCAATTAAATATTAAAGTTAAAAACACCGATTGTAGGACCACGCAGTAGGAAAAAATGAATGATTAACTAACTTATACATTTACTCACTTGCTTTTCCATTCATTCAGACAGTCGCTCATTCATTCACTCTCAGTCATTTATTCATTCATTAGTATATTTCGAACAGAAAAGATATTCAGCAAAGTATTTTTGTCATATCCTTTTTTCATAATTTTTCATTCATTAAAACAGGAACTTATTGAATGGTTAATTAATTAAAGTGAAATTTAGATATTGCGTATACATTAGTATAAGAAACATTACCACTAGAACTGTTTACATTCCTTTATGGTAATTCTCTCGTGAGAAGTTGAAATTATACTTTTAGAATACTTTTCCATGGATAATTAATTTAAATCTAAACTGTTAGGGTAATAATGTTTCTACTACAAGTCCATTTCTGGGTACTTGCGGAAGAAAACAGTGCCTGCCAAATAAATTACCAAAATCTAAGTGGTAGTTTTCTGGAAAAGAACTGAGTGATTATTCGACTGAAATTGTCTCACTAATTCGATTTAGATATTTTATATATTTTATTTATCTCTGTCTGGCGCATACTTGCTTATTTCATTCCTAAAAACTATTTCGTATATCATACTTATAATTGTATTATTAAACAATTACGTATAGTAATAATAATAATAACGTGTTTAGTTAATTCTTATAGGTTTTGATGTGGTAGAATTTATTTCAAGTCAATCTGATTATTTTTAAAAAAAACCTTTTATTTTCAAATTGTATAAATGGTGTGCGCACACTTTTATATAAAATCAGAAAAACATTACCTTTTTTATAAATTATTTCCGCGTTACTACGCAACTTTAAACAAACTGATTGCGCAAGAGGAAAAAAGAGGTATTAATGTCTACACTTTGCTGGAATTCGCGACGTCATTTGGATACCTATTAATGTAAATTATAAACATGAATCAAATTAGAAATAAGATTCAGGGCGCCACAACTCTTCCCCAGTTAAGATGTTTTTACAAAAGCAAACAGCTTCCCAATGAAAACTTACATTTCTCTAAAAATTAGCATAATATACTCACATGAGAAGGGAGTCACAAGACTGTCTCCGCACTGTCACTACCCTTCCTTGAACTACCCAATCCCCAGATTTGTCTCCAATCGCGCATATATGGGATCATTTGGGACGGCAAGTTGGGCATCCCACGAGTTTGAACGAACTAGAGGCAAAGTTACAGCGAATATGGAACGAAATGTCTCAAGACATCATACAGAACTTTTATGCCTCAATGTCCGATCGTATCGCATCGTGCATTCGCGCTACAGGAGGTTCAACAGGATATTAAATCCTCCGTTCTTTTGCATTTTTCTCTGAAATAAATGATCCTTTTTCTTTGATTTTCTAATCATTTACTTATATCAAAATAGTCATTACGTATGTAAAATTTCGTTTCATTTTGACGACTCCTTCTTGGTGCGCTATTTTTTTTTGTCCATGAGTGTATATTTAAGTGACATGAAGTAAAGCAAAAATTTACCAACATAAACTGGTGAACAGAAAAGGAAAAAAAAATCAAAACTATTTTGTGAGTTTACTGTGTCATTCATATATATGCGGTGTTTTCCTTTTTAAAATGTCTATTTAAGGTAACTGCTTTCAACTAACCAAAATTGACAATTACAGCATCAATAATCTGTACCGTATCCAAAACAAATGTATGAATAATTACACATAAAATATTTTACACATACATGAATATGAAAAGTATGACAATTCAACTAATGAAGATATTTATAATGCAAAAATATATTTTTATATTCAGGTACATTCTTACAACACAAATTAACCTTTAATTATGTGATATTTGAATAAGTAATTGTATATTATCAATTTTATGCAATGGCCCTTTGTTATGGGCAACTATAAAATGATATGAGTTTTTTCTTAAATATTTTCAAAGCTGTACCCTGTCTTTAACTTCAGGCATTGTGGATGTTTCAACAAAGTTATTTTTGTTCATGATTTGTTTACATTAACAGATATACTTGAAAATCTATCAGCATGACTGAGATAATTAAACAATTTTTTAAAGTTTTCATAATTTATCATTTGATCAAAACTCGGGAAAAATATATTCTAATAAACACAGCTATTTTATAAATAGAATTGTTGTCAGATCTTAAAATCTCTCTCTAACAGTTTTCCTTTTAAAGTTACTATTATAATTAATTTTGGAAAACGATTTTCTCCATTTCTGGGAAGAATATGTATTAAATCCATGTTAACTGCTTTCCCTATTTAAATATGTAGCTTTCTAACTTTACTTCGACACATTCCTAACATTGGAAATACGTAAAATAAAATTCAAATTTACCACATCGTGTGTTCCTCATTGTTTTTCATACGACCCTTTACACTTGTGAAAAATGTCACACATTAGCTGTTGTACAGCTTTCTCTCAATATCCACTAAAATAACATTATCTGAAGACTTTAAAATAATATATTTATAAATTAAGCGCTTTCGAATTTCAGATAACTTATTGCTATTATTAGCTAGTTGGAAATCAAGTGTAGATGATGTTTGGAGGCCTTTATTTGAATATTCAAAATAAAGAGTTCATATTTTTTTTACTGTATCTTTTTTTTTTTTTTTTTCGTTATCTAAAAAATATTTCTTTTTCATGCATTTTTGGATCATTAAGTAACAATTCATGACTTTTCATTGGCTAATAAAACTATGGCTTCGCTTTCTACATTCCCTATTCTTCATCTCCATTACATGTAGAAAATTCACATTATACGTTTTTGGCCGTCATACAATGGGTATCAATAAGTGTGTGGGTCTATTTCCTCTTTCACATATTTCACATTTTTTATACCAATTTTTGTCTTCTAGTTTGGTTCGTATTCATTTACTGCAATTAAATATTTCCTTCGTTTCAGAAGAGAGCAGCAGTTTTATTCCCTGGAAGATAATGATCACGATAAAGTTAATCTGGAAAAGCAGCAGCTTTTGTGAACGTCGGCTAGTACTGTAAGCAAGTTAAACTAACATTGGAAAATTGTTGTACCCATACAACGTACTTTTGGATGTCATAAATTTGCGGCAAGCAATTTCAGTTGACTTTACCATGAGTTATTCATGCTCACAAATATGAATGAGTAGCCAAATGAATAAAAAGTCGTAAAGGAATGATAACCAAATAACAAAAAGAGGGGAGTAATTTCGGGATATTAAAACATCCCTAATAGGACCCCCGTCTAGAAGAGTTTTCATTAGAAATTCGAATTCAATAGCATTGTGGGGATTCGTTTTCGCTTGCATCACTTAATTGAGCACTCTCGAATCAATAAAGTTCCTTCAATAATTAAAAAATTATAAATAATCGCAGACTCAATTCCTTTTAAGCGCATGACAATACTTAAAAGCTCTATATTACATTAAACACTGATTTATCTGTAATGAGTATATATTAAATTTCATGCAATAATAATAGAAATATTCATCTAAATTATAACAAACCCTTGTTGCATTGACCGTAATATTTATCAAAATGATCATCGTGAGATCAGAGTATATCGTGCAAAAATCGACAAAACTCACCATAAATAAACGAAGCAAACTAATATTACTTTCGAAATATTATATAGTTAAATATTTTAAAGTAAATTACAATTGTCACCCCATCCGTACAAGCACGCCTCCTAGCGGCCGCTGCTGGAGTGATGACTACTGGAGCGCTAATGCCCAGCAATCCTCACGGAGGAGCTAACATTTAAACATCGTATTCTGCCCCGCGAGTTATGAGAATCTGTATTATTATGCTTACCCGAAATTGTTTGTCCTTAAATTTGCAGCATCCTTAATTTTTCTTATCTAAATAAATGTAATTAAATCTAGGAAGGTATTCGATACTTGAACAGTTTTCACTTATTGAATC
Organism: Nephila pilipes; assembly: GCA_019974015.1. NCBI lineage: Eukaryota > Metazoa > Arthropoda > Arachnida > Araneae > Nephilidae > Nephila > Nephila pilipes. The sequence continues at coordinate 14,265 of BMAW01046622.1, read as the reverse complement.
TGTTAACTTTAACAGAAAGCACAATATAGCACCCATGGTTATACCATTGTTTTCTAAATTGGTACTGATTAAACGAAACCTGCAAGAATACTAAACGAATACAAATTATAAATGAATGGTATTCAAATTGTTATCATAGAACATATCTACAAGTTTGCATAGTAAAGAACTGCATGACGATTTTATGTTAAATCTTATTCAGATTAAAAAGTTATAATATTAAGAAGGAAGGGGAAGTATATTTGGTGTATTAAGCCATAGATGTGAAATATTTTTAAAATTTTTAAATATTACTGAAATAAGAAATTATCTCAAAGTCTAAAACTTATCACAATTATGCTATAATTAAATATTTTTCCAAATTTAAATGCTATATAGACAGACAAATAATAATAACTATTTGTTACTAATAAGGTTTAACGAATAAACCAGTAAAATCAAGAACACTAAAAAGTTTCATAAAGTCTTAATAATTACAAAGAAATATTCGAGATACCTGGAAATCGTTTTATGTGCATATATATATATTGATTCTTCTGTACATAATGTTGTAAATATCAGCAATCCCTGTAGGTTTATTCGGTTTCAGGAAGCTATAGATAGAAGTAATCCGCAGCATCGTAAAATGTTAATTATTATCCTGGAGGTATAGTTAAATTTTAATCATTATTAAGCAATAAGAAATAGAAATTCAATTTTTATTTGTTATCCTTATGACTTCTCTATATAGTCACCATCAAGTATCATACATTCCTACCAGCATTTCTTGACCACGCGTAGATCATCATTTTAAAGTTCAGTAGATTAAATTCTACATACTTTTCGAAATACCAGTTACTTCTATCTGTGGCTTCAAGAAACCAAACCAATCAGTATTAATAGCTGTAATTAGTAACTTCATACAAATAAGGATAACTTAATTTACATAATAAATTTTAACCGGATATCTCAGTTATTTCTTAGTAATAATTAGAACGTTACCATACCCTTCGTTTATTGACTAAAATATAATTAATCGTCACATAATGTGACGTTACATCAAGGGATTAACACTCGGTAACTATTATTCTGAATAGATCATAACAAATTCTTTGAATACAATGTTATACCAATAACAAAAAAATCATCTCATGTAAAAAAGTATTTTGAATATGAAATATCTTTCAAGCTTTTTTTTTTTTTCATCTTTTTCTTCAGATCATCTCTCTCCCTATAAATTTTAAATCGCTTCTCTGCACCATCCTCGTTGAAATCAATATCTATTCCGTATGTGTCCAGTTAAACTAAGCCTAATCTCAAGGGACTCCTGTCCCCAGCAAAGTCCAGTTTGAACTAGGGACGAAATAAATCTTCAAATGATTTATTTCTTGCCAAAGGGTGTGCTTTCAAAATGACCTCCCGGCTTAAGGGACCAAGTAGCTTAAAGTGTCCGCTTTCTTCTGTTAGAAGGTAATGGAATATCTGGCAAAATGGATAAGGAAATCCTATCAGATAATCGTTCCTTTTTCTTTTTTTCAAATGGAGATTTAAAATATTTCCATTCACAATTTGGCGTGACATATTGAAATGCTATGTGAGTTTCAGATATCGAAATCCATTTTATAAGTAAAAAACTCAATGTGTAAAAATTTTCAAAAGATTTAAATATGAGTCCACTATAGTTATGTATAAATATTGATGGCTTTTATTGTACAAAAGCACCCTGACTAACTGATGTGTTGCTCTGTATAAAAGAATGGTGAATAAATCATATGTAAAATACCTGAGAGCAAACTGAAAATGCAATGACATTCTACGATTTCATTAGATTTTCTTAAAGTATTTATAAACCTTATAAGCAAGCAACACACATTTAAAAAAAACGTTACTGACCAGCCAAAGTGCAACATCATGACGGAAGCATTCAAAACACTGGAAAGTTTCACCATGCGTATGCCGCTAGTGGTTTTGCAAATGATTCACAATTCAATGCATACACATACCATGGACGACTGTTACGTCATCAACAAGAACTAAACATTAAAAAAGAGCAGAAAAAAGTCTTTTAAGTACAGAAAATACCTTCTCCATGCGGTTGTCTTATGTGGGGATCTTCAGTATGCCGCGAAGAATGCGGATGTCATTCGAGAATGTTTTAAAAATCAACCTTGGATGAATAGTATCTTATATATATTATCCTTCTGAGAAATTGGTGATATTGTCTCAGCTGATGTAACCAAGCAACAGTGATGCGAATTCATAGTCGATTTATGTAGGTGGGAATGAGAAACCGTCGATACCGATTGCACTCACCACTCTCACCCTTACATCTGATGACAGGCATATGGTTCTCATGGCAGTGATGGATAGTTCTGCCACATCAGGAACGATATCCCAACAAATATGGTCCGTTGCTCAAAAGTTGGTGTCAGCACGTGCCATTCGACATCACGTCGTTTGACATCACAGTGAAATGTTTGCAAGGCGTCTATTTCTGCGATTACTTTTATCAACAAACCGCAATCCTTTGCTCATACAATAGTGCGTTCAACCTCAGACATGATCAACTAAATGGCTCGAAATTGTCTTCACAAACGAAAAACTTCTATCTGAAAACACCACGATAGTCATCTTAAAGTATGGAGAAACCCGGTGCTTAATGTTTTCCTTATACATCGCCATACAAAACTTACACCCGGTATTATTGCTTGGAATGGTATTAGATTCTCTCTGATATGCGCTGTGGGTAAAAAGACAAACTTATAATCGGTGTGAGTTTGAAACTTAATTCTCCCTTACTTTCATAGCTTCCATGCGGTCGCATTCCAACAGTGCAAAGCCTGACAACACGCGACACGCAGTGATCAAGACTTCTTCACTCATCAAATTAAATTGCTTGCTACCTGGGACGACTAATCTATCACCTATCGAACCACATAGTTCGATAGGTGATAAATCGGGAGAACTAGGAGAAGGATTGAATCGGCATACACTACCCGCTACTACAAAAGATCAAATTAGTGGAAGCAGTATGGGTTCCCCATAACTTAACAAGACATCCAAACCTTCTTTCATTCATTGATGAAGGGTGAAGTAGCAGTTATTGACGGGCATAGCCACATTTAATGTTAATTTCACTGTTTTCTCGTCCAGCAGAAAAATTGTATATTTAATCATCCCCTTCCCCTCTTTTTTCTGAGTGCTACCTACGTAAAAAATTTAGCTTTAATATCTCACGTACGCTTTGGTACTCCATCTTGAATGACCAGTAGTATATAAAACTGTTTCAAACATATTGTATAATTATATTTATACATTTAGATCTCCAGATAAATTTTGTTAATGCCGTGAAAGCACATTTTATAACAATAAAGACTCGAAATAAAATTAATCAAAGTTATTGGATTACTGCCTCAAAAGTGTTTTTTTATGCTCGTAAATTACAAACGTAGAGAAATTTTTCAGTCATTTCTTTTTATTAAAGTTAATGGATAAATTCTTCACATATTTCTTCCGTTACATCCATATTATAAATTGATTTTCCTACAAACCATCAGCTATTTTTTGTGATATGGTTATAGAAATGAAACTTCAGTTTCCCTTGCTAAAAGATTTGGTTAGAAGAAAATATTTTTACGTAATGGTAATGGAAACTACGAACATGTGGTATATAGATGATATTTTCTAATATATCAATTGATGGATAATAAATCTGATGTATGGATTTCTTCTACACACCCCACCTATATATATATATATATAATTTAGAAGAAATCCTATAAATAATAGAATTTGAAGTCTATTTCACTAAGAATAATATATTTCACTAAACAAACTCTCACCAATCTTTGGAATTAGAAAGAGATTTTATAAGAAAGGGAAAAAAACCCTTTTTTAACAAAAAAAAGAGAATTATTCTGGATACCCATGGAAAAGATCAAATGTTTTTGAAGAGCTGGTATCTTGTTGATCATTTTGACCTTGATCACGATGATTAATCACGTAGGAACTTCAGGTTTAATGAAATATTAGAAAGCATCTTTATGTTTGAAAAAAAAATTCTAATTTTTTTTTAATTAAAAAATATTCATCATTTTATTTTTCAATTTGCTGAAAATTTCTCTCATTGCATGAATGAAAAACATTAATTAGGTAAAACATTTTCACGGTAAAGATTAAAAGGGACAAGTTCTACAGAAACTGAGAAAGCAAGAGATTTGTTTCAGACGATTATAAGAAGAACCTATTTTTAACAAACCTAGACCTAACCTAGAACCTAATTCTTAAGGCTGGTGAAAGAATCTAATTTTAATCTAAGTTTAATAAACTATAGCAGTTAATTTATAAAAACCCTGCAGAACTTTTCATTGATAATGCATACATGTATATATATATATATATATATATGTTATTTATTTTGTTCAAAAATTCATGTAAATTTTAGCAGGTGAAGGTAAGAACACTCAATGGCAGTTTTGAATCCACACAAGATGGGCAACAAGCAAGCTCGCTATCATCTTACTTGTTTCGTGACTGTTCATACAAAAAGAAATTAACTAATACTGTTCTTTTTAGAATAGGCTGGATAGTATGTTTTATTACTTCCGTAAGGTGAGCTATAAACCTACCAAGTCCTAGTCAGAACTGAATTTCTCAAGTTGTGCTCTCCCTAGTAATACTTCCTTAAGACTTTAACATAAAACAACAATATTTATTTTAATTTCTGAACGTCCTTACAAAATACACAAAATTCTCAATTCATATATATATATATGTGTGTGTGTGTAATTAACTCCTTAATATAGAGACTATGATACTTATTTAAAATTTCGTTTTAAATATATTGATCAGGTACGAGATGTTTGATCGTAATTCTGAAATATTAGCTTTCAAAAACATTTACATGACTTTAACTATTCCATCATTTAATAATTATAAAATCTCTTCTTAGCAAGTAGTATTTCGAATCCCGATCAATCATCGCACATTCCAGACAATAGAGTGCTTCTGCATTGAAGGAGTTTTACTTTCGTGGTGAAAATTTTTAATTAAGTTTAAGTGAAATTTTTAATGCTGAGATCAAATCTATTTATAATTGAAAACAATTATAGTTGTTTTATATTACCAATAAATAAATTTTTGTTCATAATCAAATAAATTATGTCATCAATACCGTATAAAAGTATAAACATATTTTATGTATTAAAACTTGCTTTATGCATAAAATAAACTGATCCTTCTCAGAATTCAATATTTAACTAACCCTTTACACACAGAAAGGTGCTTATTACTGCTGTAAAATGAAAGCCATTTATTTCAAAATCTCCGATTTTTTCTCCAGACAGTAAAATATTTCTATAATAATATTATAATTTTACTTCAGAAGAATCTAATGAAAAACATCTTTATTTTCAAGCATTACTCACATGAGTTTGTATGAAATGACATGAGTTTGAAAATGTATTTTCTAGATGTGTGGAATATTTTCCATATTTCATTTTCTTAAGTATATATTTCGATTGATTTTTAACTTCATTTGCTAAAGGGAAAATTGTATATTTACTTAATGGTTTTAAATTCTTAATAACATGATACACAAAAAAATGGATGCAAATATTATATCCACATGAAGAATTTTGGAGTATTTTTCAATCTAGAAAAGAAATTCAACTTCGAGTCATCTCTTTAACTTTTGAGCAGAGTTATTCATAAGGCTCTTATATACCAGCCAATTTTATTTCGTGAATGTAATGTTAATCCAGTGTTATTAATACCTTCCTCCTCAAATCTAGACAATTTTATCTATTTAAATACAATAAAACTTTTCTGAATTTTAATTAACCGTTCCATTCTACACAAATAACAAACATTTCTAACAAATAAATTTTTTTGTGCATAAAAAGTCATGCATAAAAGTATGTAATAATAATTATTATTATTATAAAAGTAATAATAATTATTTTAATCGAAATGTTGCTTTCTTTATTTTTAATTTTTTTTTTTTGTATTTTAAGTGCATATTGCCGTTTAAAGGAGTTTAATTAATGTAAGCACTAATAAGTAATGCAGAAGTCCAATATAAACGTTATAAATAAAACATAAATTATTCAAAATCCAATATAATTTTTTAAAACAACGAAATAATGAAAAGATTCACAAAAGTATCAGGTTGAAACTCCTGTTTCGGTTACAAAATATATCTCACCCATACAAAATGCGAAATAAAAATGCTCATGATGTGATGAGATTGTTTATTAACATCGTAATAAGAAGGAACACGAGGGCTATTAGCAGAAATATTAGAAGGCCTGTCAGTTTTGAGCCACGGTCAAACGACGAAGACGACATCCGAGACCCGTGACTTCCCTCTCCAAATTTTCTCACCACGCCGAAGGGAGGACTTGGGACCTTAACCAATTTAACGTGCATCAGCTCCGTTAAAGAGCTAGCCGTTAGTGGCATTAAGGTTCGGACCCACGTCTTGACGAAAACAACGCCGAATCCGCGACCTTGACCATTAGGCTGTCTCGGCCAAAATGCGCTTCTAGAAAACAATAAAATATAAAGAAAAGGTACTCAAAAGTTTGTGAAACTATGCAAAATCCATACATTTCTTGTTGAAACTGCTGTTTTGGTCACAAAATATATCTCGATCGTATAAAATGCGCAAATATGCAATATGCAATACTTCTGTTGATAAATAAATGATAACATTAGTCATTTTTCTCATCATAATTAAGTTTAAAATAATATGAATTTTTAAATTGCTTTAATTTTTTCACTTTGTACTATCAGTTATTGTCAGACCACAGTAAAGTTACCGTAATGCAACTTATATATAGAGATACTCCAAATTTATGAGCTATTTTTATATTCGTTTATCATTACTTTTTTCACACATTCTTTTTCCACGTATAATGAACATAGTCTCTCCCAGGAGAAATAATAAAAATATATTCCTCTCTCCGAAACACGTACATATGTAATTGCGAAAGCACTTACATGTTTTTTGTGCTTTCACTACGTGTGCTGACATCGTTTCATTTCGCCGGCCTTTTAAATTATATTTGAGTTTTATTAATGCACTTTTGGTTATCTTCGTTATATTTAGTGCTATTAGAGACGCAGACAGGGTGAATCGCTGACTGATCATAAATTTCCTTGAATAATGGACGAAAATGGACGCACGTCGAAAGTTCATTATTTAGTCTGATCGCTGTTTCAAATCAATACAGGGACTTATACTTCCCCGATTCAATGCGTTGAGTGTTTCATTAGAATGAACTGAAGCTGTGAAGTAGAATACAAAAAGTTGAGGATTGTTGAGGATCAACTGCGGTATCGTTGCGAATTTCGTAAGATGCATGCCTTGGGCTGAAGCTCCGTTGGTACTGAAAGTCGTCATGTGACATTATGTAAACCTATACCATTAAATTTTACCAGGCTTCAGATACATTGTTATTTAAATTTATCTCTTTTTGACTTAGAGAGATTTTAATAATTACTATGTGTTAACTTCCCTACTTAAAGCCCGCCTCTAGAGGGCGTTCATTTTGTAAAGGGAAGAGAGTTTGATGTCACACGATCCCCTCAGACGGGACCTGATCGAATCTCCGAGAGGAGCTGTTGTAAACGAGCGGTAGTAAGGAGTGTAAATAAATTGTTGTTATACAACCTGATGTGTTTTTGTCTTAGGATAACTGTAATCTAATGATTATTAACTAAGTTAACAAAAAGTATAAGTAAAAGGAAGTATGTATGTGTAAGGATGACACACACAAAAAAGAAGTTTTAAAATATGGTATTATAAAAATATATGCTTTTAACAACACATGACATATAAATGGCTAGTTTGTGTTGCAATCATGTGATCGTATCCATCAAACGGCGGCAAAATAAGTGTAACTCCTATTCTAGGTTAGTTTTGATTAGTGCCGTGAAGAGGTGTCATTTTTATTTTTTGTCGTATTGCCACTACCGATGAGACCTGGATTAATAGGAATATACATCGAAAACCTAGTGGCAATCGAAACAATGTGCTGATTCCATTGTATCTGCTTCAAAAAAAAAAAGGCAGAATTGGTCTCATTATTCAAAGAAAAGTTATCTCAGTGATATTTACGAACCAAAGGGCATCGTACTCAAGAACATCTTTTTAAAAAAAAGAGATTAAAGATAATACTGCAGAAAGCTTCCCCATTCCTCGTTCTTAATATGGATACTTAGGAAGCCTCAATTGTTGCCTTAACACTTTCAGGGGCACCGTTTCCCCGCGTTTGCTGCTTGAAAACTGCGCCCGTTCGTATTTGTACTGCGCCAAAAAAAAAAAAAAAGAAAAAGAAAAAAAAAAAACTCTCCGAACCAGGGACTACCAATTTTCCAAATTGTATTTTTACGTACATGATCAATATACCTCCCTTGCTTGTATAACTTTTTAAAAATATATAGTAATAACATCGTGCCCCTCAAAGAGTTAAAAAAAGTGTTTATAATAAAATAATTTTCCTCACGGAGTGTCGGGTCACGAAAATATTCCAAATTTACGAAAACACTTTTGATTTTAAAGTATTATAGGAAATTATCTACCCTTAGCAGTGAAACTCATTTGAGTCAGGCAATTTTTTAATCTTTTATTTTTCCTTTCTCATAGAATTCAAAATTTTACCTGAGTTCCTTCGTATGATTTTTATTTTATTTTCATAAACTGTTTTGGGATTCAAATTATGTTTTAAAGTGTCGTGACCTTAAAATTGTAATATGTGCTGCAACATTTTAAAGTTATCCGTGGTTTTTTTTTCCCCTACCTTATTCATTAATTTAAAAATTTCGTAACTGAAAAGTATTTAGTTTCTTATTTTTTTAGAAAAACATTGCTCTAAAAAGTTTTAAATTTCTTATTTCTATTTGAAAAAACTAATTAAAATAAACTTAACATTAATGACATCGTTTTATATTTAAACAAAAAAAAATCTGAAAATAGTTGCATAATTTTTAAATCAAGAGAACTAATTAAAATACATATGAAAAAAATAATACTTTTTTTCTAACTCACTTACGAACATTTTTTTTTTCAAATACATCTTTACTTGTTCACACTTATATTAAAAGATGTTTTATGTGAAAAATCTTGTAGAATCAGCACTGGTACAGATTTAAATATTTTGAGTGAGTGAGTGAGTGAAAGTAAAGTTTATAGGCGCAAGAGCCAGACATGGCTATGCTGCGCCAAACAAGATTTAACTGTGGTCTAGACGAGAAGAAATTGAAGAAATGACAAATTGGTTGACAAGAAGGAGGGTCCATATGCAAAAATAGGGAGGCTGGATCATGAGGGTAAACTCCAACCTGGGGTGTCACCTGTGTGGGTTTTACCAAAGGCAGCAAACCCTCAGAAAAAGAAAAAGATCAATTACAGGTGCCTGGGGTCATGGATACCCGCAATTACCTCCTGAAGGCTGCAGTCCCCTGAGGTCCCCTGATAACTCACGGGGCAGGTGCCCGGCCATACCCCAGACGTCGCTGGCACCCCATTTTAGTCGCCTTTACATGATATGTGCACAGATACCATAAGAGATCATTCCATATTATCAATGTATCCCCTGCCGTACTCATCAACTTTAAATATTTTGAGTGGTGATCCGAAGATTTTATAAATCACTGTTAAAAATTAATCTGATTCTTTATTCTGGGTGTGTGTGCATTTTAGTTTGAATCCAGTGGCAATAAATTGGGTCTTCCATTTATTTCACTTTCGTGGTCATCCTTGAACTGCAACCTAAAAGTCTCCCCTCTAATATAAATTCTAAATTAAATATGTAATTGCCTCAGGAATAAAAAGTCACAGGTGTGTGAGTCTAATAACATATCATTTCAAAAATAATGCCTGATCAATCCCAGCCTGCTCGATTCTGCAGAATCCATTATAAATATCATGGGGTAGCATTAGAGGTGTAATCACTCTCGATAATACTCTGCATGGTCCAGAGAGAGAAGGATTTCTATGCGTGCCTATGAGGAAGGTCTAACTCTCCTGCCAAAAGTTGAGTCGAATTTTCCGGCTGCGGCACATTGAACGCTGATTCTTCTGCACAAGCCACACCCAGAGGCATATAATTCCCCTCGCGTTACTATCCAATCTCTTTCTTTCCTTACCCTTCTTTCCTGTGTGCCCAATTACATTGCAACTTATATGACATCTCCTGTTATTCGTAATTTTAAGACCCCCTGTGTAATCTAACTTAATTTTGGTGTAACAAATCTTCTTTCTCTCATGATTGGGAAGATGTTTTATCGATTTTGTAATAATCCTGAGTGAGAGATCGAGAGCGTGTGGTCCCAATGAAACTAATAATAATAATAGAAAATGCGTGATGGTGGAAAAATCCACAGTAAGGTTGCAATATCAAATCACCCAATTTCCGCCTTGATGATATGAAACCAAATACTGAATATTGATTAAAGCTGTTAAGTTTAATATTGGTAAATTGCCATTAAATGAAAATGCAAGGATTAGACTTTAAAACCAAGGTTAGAAAAGTGGCACTTTCTTAAATAACAAAGAGAAATAATGAAGATCTGGGTGAATGAACCATTTCTGGAAAGAATTTGTAAATGGATTTCCTTTTCTACTCTTCAGTGGAAAAAGAATGAAATTAGAATGCTCTTTATTAGTTCAGGGAGCAGGTGGTAAGTCGATCAAGATGTTAGTGGAATCCAGATAAGATAGAGATACATGATAATTTTCCTTCCTTAAATATTATAGGGCAAAGAGGTTGGTTTTCTGAAAGTTGAACTAAAAGTAATCCCAAATCTTTTTAGTGATATTAACATTTTGGAAAATATATAATAAACTATGTGGCCAAAATGTGTCCTTGATAAACTTAAGAAACTATTTATGCATAATTTGAATATTTCATTTCATTCTGGTTCATAATAATTATAAAATATTCATCAACGTGTGTGATTAAAATCTCATCCCATCAGATTCACATCTAAAAGCATCAGAAGCTCACGAATAACATGAACAATGCACCTCCGTGTGCAAAAATCTGGAACCTCCCTTCTAACTTTTTTCCTCAGACTGCCACATATGTCTTCCATATGTCCAATCTTGATAAAATTATGATACAGCATAATTATGTTGTAGTCCAATTATCTCCCACACATCAGAAGCCATATATTAATTATATATCACCAGATCAATAACTCCCTGAGACTAACTCCCAAAGATGGTACTGTAGAAAAGAAAAAGAACTAGTGTGTGCAGGGTCTCTTTCAGGATAGATTGTTGAACCTTCTTTAAGCCTCTTCTCTGAACAAAGTCAAAATTTTAAGTCGATCGGACCAGGCAGTGCCAGTTTCCTTTGAAGTGGGAAGGAAAAAGCTTTTTGCTCAAGTGGGTTGCCAAAGTGATTGCTTTCTGATGGAACAAAAAGAAAGCAACAGAGTCGATTGACGGTGCTTGGTTTGCCTTTCCAAGCGCTATTACTCCTCTGAAACAAAAAGATTTCTTGCGGAAAAAGAAGATTTGGAAAAGCGTTGAACGAGATTGTAATGACACCCTAAAAGGCAGTGATTAACAAAGGCAAGTTATGCTGATGAATATCAAAAATTTTGTAAAAATGCCACACACACCTCTGACCTGGAGCTATTGATCAGATGGTTATAGCTGATGTTCCACTATACCAAATGTGGGGTGAGAGATTTTCAAGCAAATCACTGCTCACCAGTGGTGGGGGTGCCACAAAGTGTTAGCATCAGTAAACTTCAGGTGTGTTGTGTGATATCAGTTCACACACGATCTAGGGGCGGAAGAGATTGCACAAAGCTGACTTCCAGTGAGGCCATTGTAAAACTGAGACCAAATACTCAGGTTCATTTGCTACCCTTTGTGAAGAACTTCTAGGGTCCACTGGGGGCTCATTCTTTTGCCAGAAACCAGAATGACCGTGGCAACCTATACCATGACTGCAGAATAGGGCCGTTCCCTTTCTGGCTTCAAGTCATGGCTCTGCCTGATGTCACTAAAACTACCCTTCTGAAACTGGGCTGATGCCCACCATAAGCGCTCGGTTGGTTGCCAAGATGATTCATCCACTTCCATGTTGCTGCTGTGCAGGAAGTTTTGAGAGAGGAAAAGTCCTGGCTTTTTACTGGTTGTATTACAAATCTCCATCTTGACCTGATTGAAGCTCAAAATAAAAGTGTCTGTCGCCTTCAGCCTTTGGGTTGCTTCCTCAGGCAACATTGAAAATAATTAATCACACAGCCAACACCACACACTTCTCCATGCATTCACATTAATGACTGTTCCCTGAAAATGGCCGGGTAAAAACAGAAGTGCAGCAGCAGATTGTTTTTGAATCATGACCAGGAGCTCTGAGATTCATATTTTCCTCTCTGTTAATGCTCTCTGCACTTTCTGAAAACATGGATTGAATTTCTGAGACATTCCTGTAGAACGGTCAAAGAAGGTTTGAGGTCTTGGTCGACATCTTTGAAAAATGCTCATGGCATCCCTGCTACATACATGCCTGTCCGCCTTTCTTCCATCATGGTACATAGAAATGAGTCATGCCTGACCCATAGTTTATATATGGAAAAACAGAAAGAAGCAGAAAATAAATATAGAATCCTTATATGCTACTCTTTTCCTTCCCCATTAGAGTGACCACTGCAGAGAATGTAGTGTAAAATTTTCTTCCATTTGGCACTAGACCGAACTCCTAACAGAAAAATTCCTGTAACGCAAATTAATTGCCAAGGTAAAATGTAGAAATAGCTATAATTCTCTTTTTAAAAATCCTTCAATAGAACACATATTACTAAAGATGCTAAAAATGAAATTACATCAAGATAAGAACCACAGAAATATGGTATTCTTCCAGTGGAGATGGGAATATTATACAAACAATAGAGAGAGAGGAGGAACAACCAGGAAAATGTATTTATTAAGAAATGGATACGCTTACTTATCTTAATTCGAATTTATTTCCCTTTGTGTCCCTTAGTAGTAAAAATATGTCATCGTGGATATTTCTTTTTCTTTGTCGCAACACATTGAATGAGGTGTTGTAAGAGGTAACATTTAAATTATTGGTCATTTCTATTAAACTAGAATTATTTTAATTTGGCAGAGAAGCCCTGGCATGTTGGGTTCCTTTGGGGGTATGAAAGCAATACAGAGAGAGCATAATATCAATTATTTGTATATATATAATTTATTATTATAATTTATTTTACATGTATAAAAATCATCACTTTATATTTCTCTATATACAATTTCCTTTCACTACTCAAGATAGAACGGAAAAGATTTGGGTATCATAATAAATTGTTAAATATTTTTATTTTTGTCACCACCATCCATTTTACACAAAAACTACAACAACGCTTAAAACACCTGTTTATGACATACCCCTATGGGGATCCATATGGATTAAAAACGCAAAGTGAAAAAGCCTAGTTAGATTTTCGTTGGGTACATTTTGTATATATTTAGGAATCGATAATGCTAAAAAGTGCACACTTCACCTAATAAACATTTGAAACAATCAAAATTAGTATTTGTTCAGTGCACAGTTGTTTTTGGGCATCAGGATAAAGCCGCCTCAATAATCCCGTCCAAAAAGATTTGAACTCACTACTCTGAGCATATCATTCAATTATTCGTAATAAATTTACTTCAGAATACATTACACTGAAAAATTCTCTCCAAAACAAAAAGAAAGAAATAAAATATATTAGTCAAGATTACCATCAGGAATTTGTTCGTTAAGGCTGAAAATACGCAAACTGAAAACGTACCATCACTCATCATCACTTCCTCCTTCATCATCATCATCCTGATAAGATATTGATGCTTTTCGCTGCCATGATATTATTATTGATATACGCTTTCATATTACGCGCTGCTGCCAAGATATTTTGCTTTTTCTTTTCATGATATATGATGCTGCCGCTATTATTATTATTATTCATTTTCGCTATTATTATTATTACAGCGCTGATATGCTGCTTTCGCTGCTGCTGCTGCTGCCATGATATTATGCCATGCCATATGATTTTCGATATGCCGCTGATGCTGCTATTTTCGCTTTTTCGCGCGATATTTTGCCATGCCATGCCATTCGCCATGCCATATTTTTATTTATTGCGATAGCGCGCTTATTGCTTACGCTGATGCCATTTACGCGCGCCGCCGATGCTACGCATGCCGCTTTCGCTGATTTTTGCTGCTGCTGCTGATATTTCGCGATATTACGCTTTTTATTATTATTCATTGAT
>BMAW01046621.1:0-12069 GCA_019974015.1 Nephila pilipes | reverse complement strand
TTTTATTATATCCTTTTTATTCATCACATCTTTTATAGAGTCCTTTGGCTTTTTTTAGCAGTGGTGCAATGTCTTCAGAGCTGGATCCCACTTTTCCTTTTAAGTTTCTTGAAAGCATTGCGTGTTGGTTCAAATTTGTCTTGTATTGTTCTACATACATGCATCCTAAAATTTTAAAAATAAGCGTATGGTTTGATTTTGAATAGGGGGTTTCTTCGTACATAACAAAAGGGTGTAACCATTTATTGCTGCAACGTTCAACAACGCGATATATATATATATATATATATATATATAACCACGGGCCTATGATTTTATTTCCTAGCTGATTCTAATATGTTGCGGCCATTTCTTCAACAACATCAATTGCGCCTTCAGTTGAATTATAAGATGTGATAATCTCAGGTTTTTTTCAATTCTTCTGTAATCTATAGCGTCATTATTATGCATTGTTCAAAGTAGAATAACATTCCTATTTTTCTTGGGTGTATATGACACAATAGTTGTTCCTTTTTGGAAACCAAACATGGATGAATAAATTATTTCTATTCCTTGAAATAAAAAATGTTGGAGGATTTTTTTAAAATTTTTCTCATGAATCTACTAATAGTTAATTTTTTCTGAAAAATTTTATGTGACAGTGGGTAAGATGTATACCAGTTATCAACATTCCAATCACGCCTTGAGTTATAAAGTAATTCGATTGAGCTTCTTACAACACTACTTGGATTATTATCCACTTCAAAGGGCCCTTTTTGGCTGTTTACCAGTGTACACTCCCTTATTCCACGTTTAAAATAATCATGAATCGACGAGAGTAAAATATTCGTATCATACTTAGATGGTTTGATTGGCATATATTGTAGAAAGGGACATCCCCTTCTAAATGGTTCCATTTTTCCTTCTATAGTAACATATTCACCAAAAGCTTACGATTTTTAGCAGTTTTCCGCAAATTTTTCATAAAGCTCTAGTATTGAAGCCAATTTATCTCAATGTTTTCCTTTTTGACGAATTCTAATATCGTCAAAGCGTAGATATGTAAGGTAATTAAAACGGTTTTCATACATAGTTTTCTGGAATATTTTAATTCCGGTGCCGTCTAATGCCCAGAGATCTTTCACGTTTACATGTGACGATTTATGTGCGTGTGTGTACACCGAAAATATAAAACAATCCAATAAGTACTTTTATTTCAGCTTTGTTTGTTTCTTCAGCATCTATTTCTCTTGAAAAACGATATTTTATTGATACAATAAAAATATTTGATCTTTTTACTACAATTTGAATCAATTCTGGAGAGATTAGTAAATTCAGTGCTTCTATAACCGAAATGACATTTTTTGAAATACATGTATTTCCAGGAAGCTTTGTGATGATGTTTTTTTAAAACACTTTTACCTTTTTACAGAATTTTTACAGAAGAACAGAATTTTACCTTTTTTCCAAACTGTATTTTATCCCTTCTTATAAAACAACTGTTATCATATTCTACATCGTCATCTTCTGAGAATGAGTCAAATTCTATAGCAGAATCATGATTATTGCTGTATTCCCCATTGTCTGGTTTTCATTACCATTGTTAAAGCTTTCTTCATCCGCAGATACGGTTTCCAATAAATATCTTAAATACTGTATTTACTCTTCAGAATTCCGAAAACACTCCATATCGAACAAGCAATTAGACACGAGTTAATATTTTTCAGACCATAACAGAAAAGCTGGCGCAGGGTGTGACATACCCGAAGAGCTAATAAACAATTTTTTTTTTAAATTCGCTCACTGGTTCTTCCCCTTCATGGTTTTGACCTTTGAGAAGAGGGTATGTGATATCCCGCGCGAGTAATGCCGGATTAAAAAAAATTCTAGATTAATTTTTTTTTCAGAATTGCTAATTGTTATTAAATATTTCAAATTTTATTCGCACAAAATGTCTTATTTATTGGAAGGTAAGAAAGAGAACTTGCTTAACCTAGCAGCAGAATTAAGTTTAGAAGCAACAGCTGAAATGACTAAACCAATGTTAAAAAATTTAATTATAAATAGCACATGGTACGACGAGAAAGACACCAAATTGATTTATGGTAATATAATTGAAGAAAGGAAAGAAAAAGAAGAAGAGGGAAAAGAAGAACTGGCAGAGAAGAGGAGACAAGATGAAGTTGAATTAGAGAAGTTAAGAATCGAGGCCCAGTTTAAGTCGAATCAAGGGACATTGGTTCTACATCGAGTAATGAATTGAATAAGTTACTACATAAATTTGATATGAAAGAAGATATCAGTCTGTATTTGATATTATTTGAGCCCCAAGCTAATATGATGTCCGTACCAAAAGAGTTTAGGGCTACACATCTGTGGGGTCTACTTCCACAAGAAATAACGCAACTAACTGCTCAAGAGCCTAAAGAAAAGGTAAGAGATTATGATCATGTGAAGATACTGCTAATCAAAAGATTCAAATTAACTCCTGAGAAGTTTAGGCAGTTGTTTGTCACTCACCAGAAAAGTGCTGAATACATGGCGAGATTTCTACCAAAAAATTCAAACATTCTTTAATGGATGGCTTGAGGGACTTAACGTCAAACCCATTGACCAGTTGCGAGATCTGATTATAGCTGATCAAATGAAGAAAAGAGCTCCCGTCGAATTTAAAGACGAATGGCCGAGTATCAACTCGCCAGAGGAGCTAGCCCAGAAACTCGAGAAATTTGAAGATATCCGGAGGACATTGAAGTCAAAACCATTCTTCTCACCATCTTTTCGAAAGCAAGAAGCCAGATTACCGAATAAGTTTGTTAATTTCGGAAGATGTGCAAATCGCCACAGGAGAACTGAAAATTTCAATCCTGAAAGTAGATACTATGAGACTCATCCGAGTAAAGAATTTGAAAAACGAATACCTAGAAATTTTTTCATTTGTAAATCTCCTAAGCATTTACGCTACAATTGTCCTAAAGTAAAGAAAGAGTCAGAACCTAGAAACCATCGAACTTTGAAGTATAAACCTATTTTGTTGTCCCGAACAAAAAAAAAAGCTTACGATTTTAGCTTAGGTTTGTAAAAGTACAAACCTATATTACCCTTGGTGACAAAACCATTTCCGCTCTGATCGATACTGGAAGTTCAGTTAGTCTCATCCGTGAAGACTTAAGTACAAATATTGTAGACCAATAAAAGTTTTCAGAGAAATGTAATATTCTATCCAGAATAGGTAAATCGCATGTGTTGACGAAAGGTATTTTTAAACATGATTTCGTCATAGATGAAGACCGTTATTCCTTAACATGGTATGTTGGCCGACTAAGCATCTAAACTTCGAAACTATCATAGGCACAGACATTTTGGAACAAGCCTCTCTAAAGTTTACCGAAAATGGTGTAGAGTTCCACAAATCTGAGGAGGGAAATTATCAAGACCGAAAAGAAAGCATTCTTCAGGAAGCAAAAGGAAGTATTCAAGAAATTAAGTCTGAGAACCATAGAACATATAATAAGAAGAGAAAAAAGGCTCTCCAGTACCAGATTGATGATTTGGTAGCGATCCAACGTACACAATTTGGTGTAGGCCTCAAACTCGGACCTAAATTTTTCGGACCATATCAAGTTGCTAAAATTAAGTCCATAGATGGAGATATATAATAGAGAAAGTAGGCGATCTCACAGGCCCGAATGTAGCTACCACCTCTGATGATCTAATGAAATACTTCTCCCTCGGGTAGATAAAATCAGAAAACCTTATGTTCTCAATAGCTTATCCTTTTGATTTTTTTGAATTTTTTTTTGTCATATTTATATTTCATTGTTATATAGCTGTAAACTTGTGTTCGATCAGATTGTAAGGTCATCATCAGATATCGCTGAGGTAATCGACGCTCCGGAGTGACCGAGCTGTAGGATGTATACATTTTGAGACGCCTTCTAACCCTAGAGGGCCCCACAAACTTGATCTCTGCTTTCTGATCTTCTTCCAATGGGCTCACACGAGTACCGGCAGACGCAAGGGAGTGGTTAACATGGGAAGACGTGCGATCCGATAGCTCCTTAATATGTATGCCCAATAGTTCTGTTTTAACTTTGTAAATACCGTACAGTAATATATTTTTTTATTAAATGTCATCTTCTAAAAATTCGTATGTTACTGTGAATCCAGAAAAACCCTACACAAAATAAAAGACGAGCCATATACCTCCTTTCTGTAGTTAGGATTCCCCCCCCCCCCACAGTTATAAGTGTAAAACATTCATTTTTAAAGTATCACTAAAAGAACTTGTATAATGAACCCTCACATTATTCATTATTTTCTTATTATTTTCTTCCTACTTTTCTTTGGCAAAGGTAAAAACTCTTCATCTGCAAAATAAAATCGCTAATTATGCAAATTTAAGAAAAAGAAGAAAAAAATTAGAATTTAGCACTATAATCGCATAAAAAGCGCTAAACTGCCAAGAAGGGTATCCGAAAATTTCCACACACATACGCTCCAATGAGGAACGGGCTGTTTTATTTTCAACACCCACTTTACTTTCTCTTTTAATCTGCGCTTGTGACAATAGCAGCAGCGTATTTCTGCATTTAATTTCACATCATGTTTGTTTGTTATGATTTCCAAACGTTATGTGTATCTGCTCGTTTGATCATCACATATTTTTTATTGTTTTTTAATATAATTTCAGGTATTCAACTAAGAATTTCAGCGAACAGAATTTAAAACAAAATTTTGCATGAATTTAAAATAAAAATTAATAACATTTGACTATTTAACTCTGAACTTCTGTCATGAATAACCTAAGTGTAAATCAGCCAAATACAAACGTGATTGGTGCAGAGAATTTCTTAATTTCTTACCCAGATGTACCTATTCATGAGTCTGAAAATTTCCTCAGCTATCAAAATCCTTGTGTACCTCTCACAACTATATTGGAAGAAAATGAACTGGACTTCGATTCACCGAAGAAAGAGAAGCCTTATTTAAGCACTAAAAATGTAAGTTACATATTGGATGACACTATCTCAGACAATCCATCTTTGTTGAAAAGTACAATTGTAACAACTAAAAACTATGTTGATAGCAGTGCTGAAAATTCGGAAATTAAATCTAAATATAATGATGGAATGGCATTAAATATTGATAATGAAAGACAAGTATTTGATTTCGAAAGGGAAATGCCAACTTTTTTCAATGTTCCTTCTCCACTAATGTATGAAACACGTTCTGTAACAAATGCTGTAGAAACAGGTAATGCAACACAGGACAATGTAGATGACAATATTTTGACAAATTTGATCTTTGAAAATTCCTCTTTATATGTACAAGATGTGGAATATAACATTTCTGAGGAAAGCTTGGAATCTGTTATTGAAACGATTCCTAAATCAAAAGAAAATTTAAAAGAATTATTTACTTGTGAACTTTTAACATACCAGTCTAATCAAAATGATTATCAAATTTCTCAGGATGACAGTAAACAAAAGATTAACAGTTGGGATGATGAATTCTCTGTTTACCCCTTAAATTCTTCTGAAAAATTGTCATCCAAATCCGACTATCAAGACAACTGTTTGATAGATGATATATCGTATTTTAATCTTGAAAGTACTGGTGAGTTTTTTACAGATTTAGTCTCTGGAAATGCTATTCAGTTAATAAATGGGAAAGAATCTGCTGTTAATAAAGAAAACATTGAATGCTCTACAGTACAGGGTATTCTAGAATGCAAAATTGATCATCCTGAAACAAGCAATGAAAATGAAATATCTTTACAAAATGATATTGAAAATAAACCAAAAACTAATCTTAACAACAAGAATAATTTATGTGGTAAACTATTATCAATACCTGCACCTGAAACTTTTTTACCATGTTATGTTTGTAATATTTGTGGTAGAAGTTTCAGTGACAAGTATCAACTGAAAAATCATCTTGTGACTCACTTGCTTATAAAACCATATACATGTACCATATGCAACAGACAGTATGTGCATGAAGATCAATTAAAGTTACATTTAAGGAATCACTTGGAAAATAAACAATATCAATGCAGCATTTGTGAAAAATGTTTTTCCTGCAGAGATAACCTAAACAGTCATTTTTGCATTCATTCAGGAAAAAAAAATTATATTTGTAAGACTGAAAATAATGTTCATTTGGCAAAAAAGAAAGAATTAGATATTGTGCATGAAAACATTGTTTCTACTATGGAGGATAACTTAATGCTAGACTTTAAGACTAATCAATCAGAAGTGTGCGCAGAAAATGTAATAAGTGACCTAATTGTGCCTAAATGCATTGCTGGAAATGCTATTCAGGTGACTGAAAATGAGGAATCTGGCGTTATAGATAAAAGCATTAATTGTTCTGAAGATAATTACCTTATGTCAGAACCAAAAATTAATCAGCGTGGAATTTGTGCAGGAAATGAAAAGTTTATTCTGATCTTGCCAAATTACAACATTGAAAAAAGTACACCATTGGGAGAAGACAAAAAAACTGATGCCATAAATGAAAACACAGGTTGTTCATATAAAGATAATAAACCTTTATTAGAATCTGGTGTAAATGACTTGGAGATGTGTACAAAAAATAAGTATGTATTTATTATTCCGAATAGCAGTGCAAAAACTGCTGTTCAATTGGTAACAAGTAAGGAATATGATGTTAAGGAAGAATATAATGAATGTTTCGAAGATATGACAGTAAAATCGACAGTTAATCAAATAGAAATGTTTACAAATGATGGAAAATTAACTTCAAATGTATTAGATGATAGTGAAAGCAAAACGAAAATAGATATTAATGAAGGAAAATCTGTGAGTGATAATGTATCAACATTATCTGTACTTAAACCACCTCTTCCTGATAATGTTTGTAACATATGTTTTAAAAGCTTCTCACGAAGGTACTTGAAAACCCATCTTTTGATTCATTTGTCAGAAAAGCCCTTTAAGTGCTCTGTATGTAAAAAGCAATATATTCGTAAAGATCAATTGAGAGCACATGAAAGAAAGCACTCAGGAGAAAAAACAGATTACCTAGTCAATCATCTTTGCAGTCAACCGCAAGAGAAATCTTATACCTGTGAAGAGGAAAATAGAATTCAGTCTGCTAAAGTTGAAAAATCTGATTTTGCTAAAGAAAATTTAATTTTTTTTGAAAAAGATAATCTTTTGTCAGGAGACAAAGCTAGTCTAACAAATATGATTCAAGAAAAGGGGAAATGTGTATTAAGTATTGAAGATAGTGAAAACATAACTGATAATTTTTGTAAAGAAAAACTTGTCTGTGATAATCCAGCAGTATTGTCAGTCTCCAGACCATTTTGTCCAGACAATGTTTGTAATATTTGTAACAAGAGTTTTACTAGAAAGTATCGTTTAAAAACTCATCTTTTTACTCACATGTCCGAAAAACCTTATAAATGCACAATATGTAATACGCAATATGCACGATATGATCAACTAAAACTGCATACAAGAATTCATACAGGGGAAAAACCCTTTATATGTAATGTTTGTGATAAAAGTTTTCCTCGTAAAGGTTACTTGATTAGTCATTTTCGTATTCATTCAGGAGAGAAACCTTTTATCTGCAAGATTTGTAGCAAAGCTTTTGCACAAAAGAGTACTTTGGAGGAACATTTTCAAATCCATGTTAATGCTAGGAAATTCAAATGTAATATCTGTGATAAATGCTTTAATCGGAGAAGCACTCTCAGAAGTCATAAGATGACTCATAGTAGAGATAAATTATACCACTGTTCAATCTGTGGTATGAAATTTTCTGTAAAGAGTACCCTTTACAAGCATATTCGAAGACATACAGATGTAAAACAGCCTCATAAATGTGACATTTGTGACAAAAGATTTTCTACCTCAAAGAATTTGAATGATCATTATTTGAACCATTCTTCAGAACTGCCATTTAAATGTGATATGTGTAACAAAGAATTTAAGCACAAATCTGAACTTGAACTCCACAACACTGTTCATACAAGCAAAAAAATTCATAAATGTAATATATGCCCTAAGAAATTTTTGCACAAATATAAGCTACTTTTGCATTTGAAAATGCATTCAGGAGATAACAGATTTAATTGTGATATATGTAACAAAACTAATATGACAAAATGTGTTTTCAAGGTGCATCTTCGTTCCCATACAGGTAAAAAGCCTTACTTGTGTGAACATTGCAACAAAGCTTTTTCTCGTAGTGATTTGTATGATCGTCATGTTTTGATACATACTGGTGAAAAACCATTTGAGTGTGACATGTGCCATAAATCATTTAATCAGTCATCTACTTTAAAACGACATCAAGCAGTGCATATGGAAAAAAAGCCACATACCTGTGATATTTGTAACAAAGGTTTTACCCGAAAATCCCATCTCTCATCTCACATTTTAACTCATTCCAGCGAAAAATCGTTTACCTGTGTTGTTAGTGAATAATCATTTACCTCCAAATCTGTTTTATCATATCATTTCTGTGAAGGTGAAGTACATAAATTATGAATAGGAATCTTAGAATTTATAATTGTATTTGTAAATTCTAAATATATGCTATATTTTAGTATGAAATATTTTGGAAGTTAATAGAATTTTTAAAAAGTAGTATTAAATTTTTATAATTTATGTAAACAAATTTATATCAAAATAAGGTTTTTAATTATTTTAACCACAATGAATATTCATAATTTTTATTTAAATGTAATGAGACTTAAATTCATTAAGAATTATCGGTACTTCCCTGTTATAACGGCTCCCACCAAATTACAATTATGCCAAACTTGTGAAGCCTACCTTCGTCTTATGGCTTCATATAATTTCTTCGTCATATCATTACATAATCATATGGCGATTCATCAGCAGGTGCCGCAATAACTGGGAAATACCAAATTTTCTTGTTTTATAATATTGGAATATTATTCAAATTCATTATGTATGAATATTATTTTAGTATTCTCGAATACCTGAAGTAAGAATTTCAAATATTTTAAAAGCATTTTATGGGAAAAATCAGGTATAGTAGTTTAGTTGTTTTGTACTATAATGAATTTAGTTATCATGCTTGTATTTGGTATTTCCTTACTGGAATAGATACTAGAATTTTTAAAAATTTCAACTGTAGCAATTTGGATTTCCTTCCTCACATCATCAATTGAATAAGATTGATTGATTTTTGAGAAATATGGAGCAACAAAGGCAATTATTCTTAATGATGAGTAATTTGTGTAATTTAATTGTATCCAAATACAACTTCTATATAATTGTTCCTGTCAATGTCATTTATACAGGTATTTATCAACTTATTTAATAGTGTATAGTTCTTCAGCCTAATCTCTAAATATTTTCATAGGTATTCAAACTATTCTTTAAAGCCATTTTCTGTATTTTCAATAAT
This sequence comes from Nephila pilipes, assembly GCA_019974015.1. Lineage (NCBI taxonomy): Eukaryota > Metazoa > Arthropoda > Arachnida > Araneae > Nephilidae > Nephila > Nephila pilipes. The sequence goes on along the minus strand of BMAW01046621.1, from coordinate 2,673 downwards.
GATGCGTAATGTCTTTATTTAAAAAAAACAATGTAATATTTTTGATCAAATTATGGAATTAAGCATTTTTGGATAGAAATTTGATGATAACCACTATTTGTCTGTATGAGATAAGATTGAAATGCCATATGGTTGGTCAGTGGCATTCTCCAAAAAAAATTTTTCAGTGAAAAGAGGAGGGGGGGGGGGATATCATCATTGCCATGACAGAAGCAATTTTTAAGCTTACAATTACCACTTGATAGAAAGAGATATAATACACTGCAGAAATCTTATTTCTCATATTTAAAACTGTTCAAGTATTGATGTAATTTTATCAAGTTATTAAAATTTAAAAAGTAAAGATCATTTAAGCAAAAAATAGTTAAGATGCCATGAGAATAAAATTTGCATTTTTGGGAGGTGAAAAGTTTTTAGGACCCCTCCCCCTCATTCCCTCTCTCTTTATCTTCAAACACTGAACCAGAAACACTCTTTCAGAGACAGCAAATACTTTTCTAATTGAAGAAAATTCTTGGTATTGGGTGCATATGTACTTTTACACTCCTTTCCCCTGGGTATGCCACTGTGTTTGGATTTGTGGCCGGTGGTTTTCGTTCAGTCACAGTTTTGATCCTTGGCTGCTAAAGACCTGCAATGTAGCCGGGGCTGATGCATGTTAAATCTGTTTGGACCCAAAGACCTCTTGTTTGTGTGGTGTGGATGTTAGGAGAGGGGGTGCCAGCTCAGGTGATGTCCTCGTCACCTGACCAAGGTCTGTAGCCAATAGCCCTCATGTTGCTTCTGCCACTGTGTTTGGTTGGTCACAAATCAGACTGCTTTGTGACCAGCCATGCAAAATTAATATGCGTGAAGTCACTTTAATGAGGAAATACAATTTTTGTTTCAAAATTATTTTGTTAGAATTATTTGGAATTTTTATACATTTTATTTTTTAAAAAAATCTATTCATAATATTCATTTGAAGTCAAATTTAATGGAAAGAGAAGAATTTTGTATAGTAATTGGTTTTGAAGTCAATATTGTATTGTAGCATTTTTCATGTTTTTCTGTACTTCAGTAAAATTGTTTAAAAATAATTAATGATTGCTATAAGTAAAGAAACATGTTGTGTAAACTAATACTAAAAGTTTGTAATTTAGAATAATGGAAAATTCACTTACCAGATGCCGCAACACACACATTTAAACAGAGAATAATATTCGTTACTCGATTTCAAAATGTTATATGGGTCATTACTTGAGGAGGAAGTTACAATTCTCTTAGTGCTTGTTTGGTTCACAGCACTAAGAGAATTGTAACTTCTCTTAGTCTCACACTAAGAGAATTGTAACTTCTCTTTGGTCTGTTCTTAACTTTCAACATACGTACCTATGAATATAAAAAGATGCATGTCATTTTGAATCAGTTGTGTATGGATTTTAGAATTTACAAGTCAATTTCTCTCTCTCTTGTCTCTTTTTATTCATCCAAGTTGATCACTTACAAAATCATCAACTGCTCATTGTGTTTTTGTATAAAGTCTATGAAATGGATTATGTGTATATCAAAGGTATGTGCTTTTATTTGTGTGAGCATGTATTGTTGCCAGAAGAAAGTAGCCATTGTTGTTTTTTTTGATGTTTTATACTTAAGTAGTAAACCAAATATTCATTCTTTGTGTATCATTTATCTCCAGTAGTTCATTAGAAATTGTCATTTATATTGGAGGTAAGAATTATATGTACAATTAAATTAGACTATGCATGTGAAGCACTTTCTAAATGTATTGTTTGAATTTTGTCCTGTCCTTTTTAATATATTTGAACTTATTGAAATTGAAATTCCAAATCACTGTTACAAAAAGGCTACTGTTTGTATATCTGTTTACAAATAGATTCATAATTTTTTTTGAAAGGTTTTCGCTGTATCTTACAGTTGGTTGTGACAACTTTTTAAAAAAGAAAAGGCAATATTAGATTAATATTTTTACTGTAGTTAATAAAAGGTTTTTTTTTTTTTACTTTTTTTTAGGAGGGGGAGGGGAATAAATTCATAGTATCTATACATGTATTGTAAATGAAATAGCATTAAAAAAATCTTTTACTATTCCTCTCTTCTGAAATGAGCAATTTGGTTTATTTACATTAAAAATATTATCTATGTCATGTACATATTTATTAAGTTTCAAAATTTATTACTCAACATCATTTATTATAACAATTTATTTATTTTGTAGTGCTGAAATAGGGACTAAGAAAAAAATCATTTTTAAATTCATTTTCTATCATTGAAATTCACTTAAAAAACGGGAGATTTTTTTTTTTTTTTTTTTTTTTTTGAGCTTTTAACTGTCACTGTCATTATTGGATTGTATCATCACATTTCAATTGCATAAGACCAATTTTATCGTATAGGTTATTTTTGTAAGTAAAAATTTTTATTTAAGATTTTATTGCAGGTAAGAAAATTTTAAGATTTTGTAAGTCATTAAGACATTTCACAATTAGAATGCTTTAGGAGCAGATTTTACAGTATAAAATGCAAAATTAATTTTTTAAAAAAATAGCATCATTTCCTGAATACATTCTTATTGTTATTAGATGGTGTGTTTTCATTTTATTGTTAGAAATAATGAATTACTAATTTTTGTGGAACATAACTGCTAGCATATTCCATCTGTTTGGTAAAAAA
>BMAW01046620.1:60912-134106 GCA_019974015.1 Nephila pilipes | reverse complement strand
ACACACACACACACACACACACACACACACACACACACACACACACATATATATATATATATATATATATATATTAATTCATTCTCTCTTGAGATTTGATCTGTTTCTTTTGAAGCTGTGTTTATTTAACTTCGTTGTAATTTTTCATCAACAGCCTAGTTTTGTTCTGAATTAAAATTATTATGTTTGAGAGGTGTCCATTAATTCTTATATATTGTATTTAAGCACGTTTATGACTTTATTATACCTTAATATTATGCATGTTTTAAATTATGATAATATCTTAAAATTGATTGGTTTTGCTTATTTCAATTAATTCTGTAGTACTTGCAGTTTTTTAGTTCTAATAATTTTATTTTAATTAAAAATTTTAATGTTTTTGATTTTTAAGCTTTATATTATCAAGTATAATTTAAAATTATCTCTTAATTAACACGCACACACACACACATATATATATATATATATATCCGTGTGTGTTTCAATTAGACATTCTATTTTTAATTTCAATATTCCATTTTAGTTGTTTTGGCTTTAGACTAATGACTGTTCTTTAAAGAGTTTGTTGTTGGTATTATGGCAGTGTTTAATAATTCTTGCTCTTGCATGGAAAGGTAGTATGGTGATTGGGTTACAGGGTAATTTTAACTCACATATTTATGTTTTTTCAAGTCTTTTTATGACTTGACTTGGTGTTCTTGTCACTTGAATGAGGCTCCAAATAACGAGGTCCATCACCAATAGCTCTCGTGTTGCTTCTAGTGCAGAAGTAATAAAACCAAGCCAAACCAAACCAAAGGACTTAAAATAAAGCATTCAAGGAGATTTTGTCAATTAGTAAATCTTCTTTTTTTAAATTAAATTTTTTTAAATGGGAATTTCTAAATCTGTGTTAATATTTTAGTATTCTATGTATGTAGTTTTAATACACGTGGTATGTTGTACTTGAAACATTTTGATTTTTATTTCGTGTTTTTTTTTTATTATTTTATGGTTCTTTTTATTTTTTGGTTCTTAGGTTTTATTTGGTCATAATTTTTCTTTTTAATTGATTTTTGGATTTTATATTTAAATTTTTTTTTTCGATTTATGTTTTTCGTTTTACAACAACTTATAATAACATACTTTGTTGATAAGTGTAGTTGGTTCTATAATTCTAGATTAACCCAGCTTAACAGTCTTTAGCCTATTATACTATTAAATATATTATTTTCTATTTTTCTGTCTTTCATAGAAGAAATTATTTTAAGATTTTAAAATTTTTTTCAAATTACATATGTTAATTTCCATGACATTTAGTTTACTTTGCATCTGTTTCATTTTGAATCTTATTTTATATATATATATATATATATATATATATATATATATATATATATATATATATATATATATATATATATATATGGGTGCAAAACAGTAGCGCGTTACAACCATCATTGCTGATTAATTTCATATTTTATACAACTGTAGTAAAGAAAAGCAAACAATTTAATTGTTTCGTTCGAAAGGAAATTGTTTGTGATAGAAAGCTTAATATTTTTCTTGTAAAATATTGTTAAGACTCATGCAGATAAATTTAGAAAAATTTGAAAACAAAATGAATTGTTAATTTTATTGTTTGTTTTAATAATGTACTTATTTACGAGTAATTCCAACCATATTTATGTAAATAATTTATCCAGTAGAGTTTTGAATATCTGTTCTTTTCTTCAATTGATTGACAAAAAAAAGTTCCATGTCGTGTTAGTTTTAAATTTTATTTGTATTGTTTTGCCGGGATGTGTTTTTCAAAAAGTGTATTTTTTCTAAGAAATTTAATATATCAAGCATTTCTCGAAATTGAAGCTTACAAATGGAATGTTCGTATAATTGAACTATAAGATTTAATCCATATATAACAGCAAAATAAATAGGCTTATCCTATTTTAAGTAATAGCTTTTAAAATTTAATAGGTTTTATTTATTTTTCATAAGGTCGAATATTGTAAGAATTTAAAAGCGTTTCCGACGGAATCCATTTCTTTCTAGTGAAAGAACAAAAATATAAATGTATAATGGTACTTTAGATAATTTTATATTTCATATCGAGTTTTAAATTTAATTTTCATAATTCATTCAATTTCCTTAAGACTTCCCTCATAATTTGTCGTCGCACTTATGAGTAAACAAATATTTATTATCAAAAATAAATGGAACGAATACAACTTAGTCATTTCTCTAATTCTTTATACTGAAAAAATACACATCATGTATTACAACATTATTTAAGATGAGGCCAGACCTATACTTTCGAAATGACATAGAAAGTAGTAAGTAATGTTTTTATTGATACCTAATAACTGCCACTCTACAATGTCTCCATGTTGTCAGAATGAAATTAACTCTCTGGTAAGTGCTTTTCAAGGAAGATAGCCTACGTTGAATTAGAAAGAGAGGCTCAGTTCAAAATTTTGAAAATCCTTCCGTCTTGGCTCTTAAAGACAGAAACTGCCACGGCCTTTCTTGCCAAAAATTACATTGCAGATCACATTTTTAAAGAAGTCAAATACAGAGAAAAGTATTTGTGGAAGTTCTTAAAAGGGAAGGGTTGTCAGAAAAGGATGCAGGGTACCAACGGCGGTAGAAATCTTATTAGTCTCTCTTCATATATGCCATTAACTTTTGCTAAAGCAATTTGCTTTTGCGTCGTAGTATTTTGGCAACACTTAGTGTTGCGAGCGTTTTTTATTTTGTGTCGAGTAAATGGAAGAGTGATGAACTTCCTGGAAAGGAGTGTTGTATTTTTGATGGATAGAATTGTCAGGCAAAAAAGCTTTTTTAGTTTAATTTAGTTTTGCAGTTTATGAGGAATCAAAGTATATGAAGATTAATAAACTCGATTAAATATACATTAGCGTTTGAATCAAATTACTCGAAGTAATTATTTGTTAGAACGAAAATTACATTATTGTATTTTAAAAAATATTGATAGCTCTTTTAGAAATCGCTGTTAAAGTTAAGTTACATTCCATTAAGAGCCAATAAATTAAAATATTTAATAAAATTCTAAAAGCATTTTGAAAGAATTGGAAATGATCATGAATATATTTAATATTATTTTACAGTAGTTTTAATAAAATTGTCTCAGAATATAGTTAAAAGAAAAATTATTTAAAATATTCTTATAGTTTTGGGAGAAAATATAAAATTTATAAAACCTTTCTAGATTTTTTTTTTCCGATATTGAAAGTGAAGAAGATTAATACCTTTGAAATTGAAATAAATTTAATGTATGGAATTCATACATAGATTGCATTATTCAAACAGCAGAATAAGACTTATTTCTTTGCATTATAAAAATAATTGCGTTTGATACATTTTTGATGAATTGCAGATAGGCTTACAAGCAATTTACCTTTGAAAGTAAGAATTTTATTAAAAACTTTCTTCTTATGGTATTTTAAGAATATCGATGAAAATTTTAATAAAAAAACTGACATCCATTTTTAATGATGCTTGTTTAAGGAATTTAATTTATTACTTTTCCATCTAACATAAAACTATTGAATTACTTAGCTTTGCTCTCACATTTATTTTAAAAAGGGAAAAATAAGAAAGTTTCCCATTTGCTTATATTTTAATCCTGAGCATCGGATACATTTTTAAAATTAGTTCAAAGCTTCCACTGTAGGAAAGAGTCAAGTGTCTAGAAAAATAAATAATGAGAAGTTTTTCCTTATTTTTTTTACTTTTTAAGAGACTTGATATTCCATCCAAAGCCGGTATTTTCTTAAATAAAATTATTTTCAAACAAAATAGGCTTTATTAAAATAAATTCCACTAAATATTTGCATTCTGCTCTTTGTCACAATTTTTGTTTCTTATAAAAACTCAAATTTTCAAAATGTCTGTCTTTGTGTTAAGTACAAATGAGAAAATCATACCATGGATTGAAATTTCCATATAGTCCCTTTTAAATTTTTGAATCCCAGCTCTAAAATTATTTTCTTAGCTTTAAAACATTTTACAACCTCCTTTGTTTACGCTCATGATCCACTTTTGATTAAAAATTACATCTTACAGGAGTAAGAATTGAAAACAATATTAATTGTTCTCTTCAGTTCCTTTTACAATAAATTCTGAATAAATTCTTTCCCAATAAAATAAAAGATTTCTTGTAATAATATTTAGTCTTCCATTTTTGAAGATAATGGAATGCTTTGCAATTTATATCTTGTTTACATAAAAGAAATGCATTTAGTCTTCCTACTATAAATTTACATAAAAGAATATGGGTTTGAAATAGTTTCCTATAGAAAAGTTTCATCGCTTTCATTGTGGAATCCATTTCCTTAAGATCTATGAGATGTAATAAAATATTTCCTTCTTTTATTTTCTTATATCCACTATATCTAATTGCAAGCCAATAGAACAAATCCTTGAAAATACTTTAATGGCGTCCTATCTACGTATTTATATTTCCGCAATGCAAATGAAGATTTCTAAAAGCATTGCTGTTTCAAATTTTAAAACTAAGATTTTTTTTTAAAAAAAAATTTCCTCGTTTTCTCGATTTTGTGTCTCATAAAGATAAAAATTGACTTTACGTTTCATACAAAATTTGTTGACTAAATTTTCGTTAATCTTGTAAAATTGATTCTATTTTAGCATAGATTCAAGAAGCAATTAATGAAGAATATTTTGATCGATTCTTATGAAGTATATAATTTGTATAAGTATTTTTGGAATTCTTCGCTTTTGAAGCTACTTGAAACGTATTCGAATTTACCTTTAAATTCTTGAATATCAGAAATGAAATGTGCTTTCGAGTCTTGAACTTGATTGTGTGTTTCTATGTTCTGTTGAAAGATCTTACTTTCTCCTCCTAATTAGAATAATTCATTTTCCATATTCGGCTCTTTGATTACGAAGTTTATTATTTTCTATGTATATTTTCATTTTCATAATATAATACAATAAATGTATTTTTTTCCTTATAAACATTAAAGTGATTGCATAATTTTGAACTAACTTTATTTAAGAAATACATAAGGACTATTGGAGACCGACCTTGTAATTTTGAACATCTGAAATGATAAATTTGAATACGTTTTTAAATTCTGTGACATTTATTATTATTAAAATGTTTCATTTAAAATAAAAGACGTGATAAATGCTACGAATATACTATAATACTTAATTTTTTCTATTTTTCAAATATATAAATTTTTAATTCGAAGTGTTTGTAAATGAAAAATTCTGTTGGAAGATAATGTATATATGTTAATTTTTTTTTATTAATTTTTAATCAATCATTAATTTTTTTACATTAATTTTTTATCATTAATTTTTCACAGAAATTAATTTTTTACAGAATTCAACTAAACTTCACTGAATTTTTACACGTGTTTATTAATTTAACAAACATAATTTAACTTGTAAAAATTTTATGTCAATGAAGGGCTCTTAATATGAAGTGAAAATGAAAACCTTCTGTAATATTTCGAAATTTTCTGAGCAAAAATAGTTACAATTATTGTTATAGAATATTTTCATTTGATAATATTAAGGACTTTAGAATAATTGTAAAACCTTAGTATTCTCCAATAACCAAAATCCTCAACACTCTTCTTTTTCAAAAAATTACCTAAAATAATCATTCTTTTATTAAAAATAATTGATACTTGAACAATTATTTTCTTTGAATAACGATATGAGTTTACATTTTGTGTGCATTTCCTACGATTTGGTGTATTGGAAAATCTTCTAAATATTTATCAGAAATTGCCCAGTTTTTTTCCGAAAGAAGTAATAAAGAAAATGTGATTTACTTACAATGTAAGTGTTTTATACTTTAAAATAGGCTTAATAAAAATTTATTGTAATTATTTATTAACATGCAACAACTAATCTTATTTCACTACGATATCTCATGCATTTTATGCGGTGTTTGCATATTTGTTTTAAAGAAACTGAATGATAAGGCCATCATAAATATCCATACATGATCACAACATGTCGAAGCGAGTTTATGCATAAATTTAGAACGTGCCCAAGAGTTGCAAATCCACATGAATTTGGAAACTTTTGAGATAACTTCGCCTGAGTATGGCTTGTTTATTAAAGTTAAAGGGTTAAATAATTTAACTTTCTTTCTAACTTTCTAATGGGCGAAAGCATATGTAAATTTTTTAATTTGGCTATGCATTAATGATGCATTACATTATTTTCTTTTCTTTCGATATGGCTGCTTCCTTTGAAAACACTTTGTAGGACATTATTTTTCTTAAATGACCAAACATGCTACGTTTTTCTTTAAACCATCTACTTGATATGACCTTGTTTCCTTTCACATTCTTAGTTCGTGTTAATGTATGAAATATATTAACTCGAACCCAGAATATACATTGATATAAAAGAAATATATAAGAAACCTAATTTTATATGAATTTTATTTCAGTCCATTAGCAGTTCAAAATTAATTTTTATTTTAATAACAAAACTTGTTATATTGAGAAGTAACATTATTGAAAATTCATATATTTATAACACATATTGATTAGTATTTGTAAGAACATGATTTGTATTAAAATGTGCTATGATTAAAATGTATTTTAATTTTTTGGTCGTTCCTACATTTATAACATTTAATGCATTTTGTATGTTATTCCAATGAATATTCCAACATTGGAAACGTAATTTATGCCTAGATAAAAATGTGTAATGTACTCCTTTTTGAAGTTGGTAGGTAGTATTGGTTTATGGCATAAATTCGATTTTAATGTTGTTGCTCCGGTGGAACAAATGCACTCAAAAGATTTCCAGAAATAGTTTTTAAGAGCTTTGGGAATCGAATATTTTACTAAGTTCCCAAATGGAAATAAAAAAAGGAAGTCAGAACTTTGGTGAATTCTCAGGGGAAATATTTAGCGAAAGAGAAAAAAATGATTCATAAAAGAATTTGGATCGTGGAAAAAAAGGATAGAAAAAAAAAATCGATATTATATTCAAAACTATCAAATTTGATGGTCACTATAATTTTTTTTTGTCATCCAATTCTCTTTTTCAATAAAATATAATTTAGATATTAAGTAAACAATAAATTAACATTTCTTTTTTATCGTTAACTATATATAGTCTATGTTGCAATATTTCAGAATATTCTTCTTAAAAAATTATTATACCTTAGAAAGTAAATCGTTTTAATTGCTTACAATGAAATTATTGCTTGAAAAAGAAAATGTTTCCAAGAAAAGACCTTTCTGTTTCGAGATAAAGTTTCAGAGCGCTCACCTCTATATTTCCAATTTTATACGTAAAGAGTGCAGTTTGAGAAAATTAATGATCATATTTTTTGAAAATGATTTCAAAAATAAATTTTTTAGTCAAAGGAAAAATGCTCGAAAATAGCATAATTTATAAATTGAAGGATCCTATTTATAAAATTTAGAATTTTTTTAAAGGAAGTGTCTCTTCGTTTTTTTTTTTTTATAGAAGAGGGCGGAAACATTACTTATAATTTTTGAAATTTCAATAACATTTTTTGAAATAATTGTTTACCTTTTCCAAAATTGATAAAAAAAAAGTAAAACTTATATTATGATAAGGATATGATTTTAATTCACGTATTCCGCTTTTAATAAATGAAACGTCTTTAGATAATTTCATTGGATACTAACAGTTGGCATTTTTTAAATAATTAGTCAAATACAGATTAATTATAAATTCAAAAACATTTCAGTGCTTTTCCTAAAAAAGAAATACTTATGAAAAATTATATTTTCATATAATCCGATTTAAAATTCCCTTTTCTGATAGTAACATCATTTGTATGAATTAGAAAAGCGCATTTACGAAAAATATTCTTTCATGTGATTTTTCAATTTAAGGAATTTTCAAAACGAAAATGAATTTCGCTTATAGTTTAGATTATTAACATCACATATTGAAAATACATTCATGAGGTGACTTCTGACATCGATTTCTCATTCAGTGTGGCATATAATTAGCTTACGGTTGCTGCAATTTTTGTAGCATGATTATATTACTAGAAACCTTAGTGCTAATTCAGAAATACTTTTAAATGAAAATTTTTATTTTATTAAATATGCTTCGTGTATGGAAAATGATTTAAAAATATTTTATTTGAATGTCAACGAAGGAAGCCGAAGTTCATCCGAAAAAGTCTGCAGTTTTATTTTCATAAAAAAGTAGTAAATTAATTACTTAACATCACGTAAAACTGAGTATGCAAAGTATTATACATTTCGCAAATTTAAATTTTTATCAATCAGTATTGTATTTGATAGTTTAATAAGTCTTACTCTCCAAAATCTATCATCTTGAATATATTCCTCATTGCAGTTTTATTCTTAATGAATTTTAACTTCTTGCTGTAAAATCGCTGATTTCTCAAAAATTGAAAAGGCGCTTCTCAACTTCTTTAGTATTCCCTTATTCCCATGTAACGACTTCTTGAATTCCTTTACTCGGCATTTTTCATGTGGCATGCCGTGAGGAGTTTTTATTGGGGCATTTTTTCAAGAATTCTGAAACATGTCCTTCCTGGCTTGTCAGCAATTCAGAATGCGATTTTAAAAATCCTTGACATTTAGTTTCGAAAGGCGACTTTCGAAACTACAGTGTTTTAGCATATGAGAAGTATTTTCGTTTCAAAATAACTAATATGCAATTTGCGTTAGATAGTAATCGAATATATTTGCAAATTGTTATATGTACTTGAAAAATGTGAGAATAATCAATTTCGTAGCATCTACAAAAAAAAAGAAGAAAAAGATGGTTCAAATATGTTATTTGCTCTACTTGCTTTATTTATGGCATATTTTATAATTAAATATTCTACTATTGTTTGCGTATCTGAATGGATTAATATACAACTTGTATATGTATATTATATAATGTTTAATTTTTATTTTCAATTTCATTATCATTATTATGAAAGAATATTCAAAGTACGAAAAAAAGCAGAATCCTGTCATTAAATGAAAATAATTCATTACTGTGTGCGTGTAGTTTTATATTTATACATCAGTGTATGCATCCTAAAATTGCATTGAAGTACTACATTAATCAGATTTACAAAAACGTAAGTTAAAAGGCTACATAGCGAAAATACTGTGAGAAACAAAATGTTACAAAAATATTCAACGAAATCATTTTTGAACCACTGTCAGTTTCCTATTCCATACATATTTATGGTAAGTGATTATCTATTTACGAAAGTATCATAAGTGTATGTTACTTATACAGTAAAAGGGTGGCGCGTGTGTTCCTTTTCTTGCCTCAGTTCATGTATGTTTAAGCCAGTTGTGGAGAAGATAAAATACCTTATGTTACTAGTGCTTATTAATATGATTTTTAAAAAGTGATTATACACTTTTCTGCTTCGTATCCAATGTTGCCGACATAACCGAGTGATCATGGCCTCGAGCTCGCGACTTACGCTGTTTCTGTCAAGTCGTGATTTTGAGTATTGATGCCATTGAAGACTCGTCGTGTAACAGAGCTAATTCACGTTAAATCTGTCAAGGTCCCAAGCCCTCCCTTAAGCTGGTTTAGAAGCTCGGGGAGGGAGGTCCTCGTCACTTGACAAAATTCAAAATTACGAGGTTCGCAGCCAATAGCCCTCGTGTTGCTTCTAAGTGCGTTGTCAATAAAATGAATCCAAAAACTTATGTATTCAGTCAATCCATCAACGAGATATAGATTTAATTTTAGAAACATGTTATAAATAGCGAAGCATTACTCTGTATGTTCCTATTGGTCTATAAAACTTTTTTACTTAATTAAAACTGATTAAGTAAAAAAAAAACACTGAAATAAATCAAGGCATATTTCATTGCTTATTTACTGATGCATTAGTTTAATTTATATGTAACAAGATATCCCAAAACATGTCTGAAAACGAGATCAAGTTATTCAAAATTTAAAGGCAGTAATGATGTCGTTATTTTTGCCACGATAGCGTCAAACTGTTTTTTTTTTTTTTTTTTTTTTCTTCAATTTGGCTTCCTTCTTGGCATGTTTTGGCCAACGTTGCTTACATCGAGTCATGGATTTGAGTCATCATGCCACTAAAGATTGGTCGTATAGAGGGGCTGATACGCGTTAAATTTTTTTGAGATTCATTGTCCTCACATTAGATAATGTGTCAATTTGGACAGTAGGGTAGTAGCTCATATGTCGTTTTCGTCACTTGACTGAGGTTCAAAATTACGAGTTTCTTCGCCGATAGCCCTCGTGTTGCTTCTAAGTGTGACTATATTAAACAATAAATCAATTCGTACCAGAATACTTTGAATATTGCTCTAAATAGCTATTATTCAATATAACCAATAAAGTTCTTGTCGTTTTTAGTGGTGAAAAAGAAAATGATTTACAAAAAGTGTAGCCTATTTTTAGTCTCTCAATTTTAACTCCTATATTAAATCACCATTGGCATCCAGCACCTTCTGCCAACGTGTCAGTAGCAATCCCCTTGCGGTAAAACTCGGAGGGGGGGGAGGACGCAAAGAAATATGTGAGTGCTTGGTGTAAGACTGCTTCATTATTGAAAAATTTTCCACGAAGATGATTGTCCAGGGAGTGGAAGAAGTGGTAATTGGATCGGATGGCGCAAAGTCAGTTGAGTAAGGATGGTGGCACAAAATTACGCAACCAAACACTATATGGTGTCTTTAACCAGCCGCACAACATACGGTCTGGCGTTATCATGAAGGAAGAGTATACCTTTCCGATTCACCAGTGCTGGTTCCTTCTGTTGCATAATTTCCAATTGCTTCTAGTACTGGGCCACAACGATTATTTGGCCCGTTGGTAACAGCTCATAATGAACCATTTGACAACCTGTCCGCCAGTCACAAACCGTAATCTTGCGTGTGTACATAGATGGTCTTGCGCAGTGAGGGGCAGTATCCTGGTGTGACAATCAATGATTTGAACGCTTGGATGAGTCATACATGACCCTTTTCTTTGTTACTGCTAAGCACTCGATTGAATATAGATGCAGTAAGGAGACGAGAAAGCAACGGCATACAGGCTGCCAGTCATTGTCTCATGTTAACTTCCAACACTGTGTGAGGAACCCACTTGCTCAGCCTGTACATCTTACTTAAGAGGCGCAGATGAAGTCTAACTGTTTCATCAAAAACGTTAAGCAGTTTAGCTAGATCACCACACGTTAGACAATTATTTTTTCAATAACCGCCTGTAGGGCTTCGTCATCCAAGGTGTGTGGTCGTCCACTGGGAGGTTCATCACAAGTCTCCTGACCTGAATTTTTGAATCCAACACCTTGCAGTATGTTCATTCACAGCACTATCCTCACACGATTGAGATATTCGGCGACTTAATGCAGTTGCTGATAAACCCACTTTGAAGTCGTAATGCAAACAACACCGAACGAAATCCTTTTACACTTCCATTTGTCTTTGCGACTGTACGAGTTAGGAATTATAAAAGTGCTTGTGGACTTGCTTTTATAATGACTGATAATTCTACTCTAGATTGACCTTTTCTTAAACCACTTTGTATATTATTTGCATACATATTCTCACTTTATCAATGACAAAGCAAAAACGACAAAAACTGTATTGGTTACCTTATAATTTGTATCTCTTTTATTTTTTTTTCCTAACTTTTCATTGGAAATTCCATCGCATTTATTAATTAGAACTTGACGAAATTCTAGAATTAAATGTTAATAAATTAGTAAAGAAAATATACTTTTTTTTATTTTTAAACGTGTAATTAAAGCTCTTTATCAGATTTATTTTTATTTACTTTTTTAGAAAAGAAAAAGAGCGAGTAAAAATTTGTTGCAAATTTAATTTCTTTGATTTTTATCCCTGAATAAAATTTTATTACAAAACATTTAACTTCCTACTACATTGAGAGATCGCTAGACGTGAAGGAAAACGGTTCCATATGCATTTTTCTTATTATCAACAAAATAAAACATTATGTATGCAAATACCGATCATAGGCTTCATATTTCCAAAACAGCTATAATCCTTCACATGCAAATTTATGCAATTTATTTAAACGATGGACCAGAAACAATAGCATAAAACGACTCAGTTTCTCATAGATCATGTGGCATATATCTGATCATTAATGATTTAAGCAAACTTTTTTAAGGAATTAAGCCAGCTATGACAAGTAACTGGAGTTATTTCGTGTAATACATCAGAAATATATTTCTTTTGGGTGCATATATTTTTAATAAAAAATTACAATTATTTTCTCTTTATATATTACCTATGAGGGGGAATCGCGAAGTCTTAATTATTTCTAAGAAGTAATCAAGATATCATGAAAAAATTATTCTACGTATTTATTTATTCTTATGTACATAATGTTGTTAATCATATCTATTCAAGTTCATTTCTTTGGTATCTGGAAGCCATAGATTGAAGTAACCCGTAGTGTAGATAAAATAAAGTTCTCCCAGTCTGCTAAGTTTTGCAATGACGGACTTTGAATGGTCAAGAAACGGTAGGATAAATGTAAAACTCTAGATGGTGATTGAGTAGATAAGTCTTAAAAGTATAAAATAAAACTAAATTTTTATTTTGAATATTTTTAGTAATATTTACATTTTACGGTACTTTACAAAAATAACTAAAGCTTTACGAAATTGCTTGCTTCTTCATTCCACGGCTTCCTAAAACCAAACAAATCAACATTAATAGCCGTAATTTATAATATTATGTACACAAAAAATTAATATACATAATAAATCTTATCCAGATATCTCAATTATTTTTTAATAATAATAAAAACTTTACGATATCTTCTCGAACATTAAGAAGTAAATCTTTACTTTGAATTTAAATGCTGTACTATAAAATCCTGAAAAGTTGTTCCGTCTTTCTACAAATAAAAATAACCTCTTCAATTTAAAAGCTCGACTTATTGTCTAAAATAAATACTAATTAATCTTAGGAAATTATTATGAGAATCTCCGAACCGTTCACCCTTACAAAATTTTAAATTTTACAGGAGGTGTGAAATCGATGAAAATAAATTAATCCTTCAGAAACAAAATTATCTTAATTAAGGTAACCAAGAAAATAAACTTAATTAAATTCAATGTGTTTTTGATGAAAAAGCGTCGAGAAAAAGTGAAGGAGTCTTATGAATTTAGTATTACCAAATTAAAATATTAAAATGAATAAATACACAGAAAAACTGAAAAAAAAATTAAAAGTTATATAATTTTGAGGGAGAAATGAAGTAGAAATTATAGTTAACATTAAAGAAATAGGAATGGAGCTAATCGAGAAAATGTTTTTAATATAAATTTTGCTGTACATTAATTAAATAATAATTGCATTGTATAAATTAAATACGCATCATTTAAAAAAACGGATTTCTTTTTTTTTTACATGTTATAAGTAATTCATAATTACTGTTAAATATTTTCTAAGAATTTCGAGATAAGTTTCAAGTAACGAACTCTTGGTCATTTTCAACTTTAGACCAACATAACGGAAATTTTTTAAATCGTTTTAATTGTTTAGTTTGTAGCTACAAAGGTGGTTCAACAATATTTGTATCTGAATTCAGATGGCATTATTAAGGTAAATTGTTGTTACCCTTGAGTGTTGCTATCTGTCAAATGGAACCGAAACAAATTCGATATTGATTCATAGGTTATTTTTTATTTGGTAGTCATTTGCTGTCAAATCAAGATATGATTGTTGGCGCGTTGAGCTATCACATCCGTGAGACCTGGATTTATCATTACGTTACGGAAATCAAGCAGAAATCAAAACGTTGAATCTTCTCCAAAAAATGCGAAGATAGTCTCATCGTCGGGAAGAGTTATGAAGAAGAATATTTGAGGTGGAAATTATGTCCTGATGATGAATACGAGTAATTGAGACTTAGGTAGCTGTCTATAGATTCATGATTGCTTGCTAAAAACAACCAATTTTCGATACTAGGAGCATCATCTCTAATTTCTAAAACTTATTGAATTATCCTCGTACTTATTTTTTCAAACAAGAAGTCTTATTTAATTACACTTCCATTCCGAAACTTATGAAAATGACGATTCAAATCTACACGCGATTTACTCAGAATTGTGCCGTGCAGCAGAACAATAATTTTCATATTAATCTCATAAATCTTGTACATTATTCATAAATATGCTTGTATATTCAGATTTACAAGGAGAAAAAACTACATCAAACTAAAAATGATTTGTCTTTGTGTGAAAGCCAAAAGATAAACTCTTAGCTATAAATAAAATAAAAATATACCATCCGATATCACAGCAAAACATTCTAAAAATCAAAATTTTTAACAAAATGTGCTCTGATAAATACTTCAAAAATTTCAGGCATCGGATTGGTATTTTAGGGAGAAAACTACGATGATGCGACTCCAATCGCTTTAGAGTCTGTGACGTCATACTAAGCCAATCAAATCTCGTATAGTGTCTTGATCTTTAGTTGCCTGCAAATGTTAGGTGTTGTCTTTGAAAGCATCTGTGGATAGAGTGGAAAATAATAAAGTGCATGCCATGTAAAGAAATAATCCAATTTTTGTTGCTAGGCACCTGAAATCCCTTGGAATTAATCGGGAAATTGCATTAAATTTACTTTCAGAGCTTTCTGAAGTGATTTCACCGTCTTTTAAGAATCAAACGGGAAAAAAAGAAGAAATAACAAGCTATGCAAATCATGTTGATCTGAGTAGTAGTGTAAGTGCTTTCTTGTTTATGAAAAGTGACAAGGAAATTTTTAAGGAACTTTGAAAAATTTCTGTCATTATTTTCTGCATTAATTTGTGCTGAACTTGTATGCTTCTTGCTGATGGAATTTTCCCCTTGAGCTCTGCTGTTTGTGATTTGTTCTTTAAGTATGAAGATCCGAGTAACTTCACTAAGTCTCTTAAGATTTATTGAACTGCAATTAACCTTGTATGAGCTTTACGATATTACTTAAGAGACTAATAACATTTCTTTACAAATTAACATTAATATTTACCAAATGAAAAGCGAAATTAATTTCTGTATTTTAATGTTGTTAAAAAAGTAAATCTAAAAGTTTGGAGTGAAACATTAAGGTTTAGAAAAAAAAAAAAGAAACATAAGTATGAATAATAACAAAACAAAAAAATAATCGATATTTTAGTCAAAGATTTTATTTCCTTTAGAACTCAATGTTCTCGTTTTGAAACTTTTACTGCTTTTGTGTAATAACACATGCATTAAAAATGAAGGTTTATTCTACATTTTATTCGTGACCACGGTAACCTAGTGGCCATGATCGCGGACTCGTGGCCAGTGGATTTCTTCGAGGCGGGGATTCGAGCCTTGATGCCACTAAAGACTGGTCTGTAGCTGGGGTGGATGGAAGTTAAATCTTTTGAGACCCAACTCCTCTCGTTTGAGGGGTATGGAAGTTAGGAGTGAGTGTGCCAGCTCAGGTGTCGTCCTTGTCACTTGATCAATGTTCAGAATTACGAGGTTCGTCGCCTTCGTGTTGCTTCTAGAGCAACGAAAATAAAACCAAACCAAATTTACATTTTATTCATATTGCTACTGCAAATAAGAAATTGCTTAAGTTGAAGCGCTAATTCTCAGATGCATTGTACTATTATTTAGAGCGACGTAGCTTAAATTTTCTTTGAAAGAACTGCAATAATTTTAAATATGCTCTCAAAAACCAAGCAAAAATTATCCATCAAGATGGAGCTGTCTGATTTTGATCAAACTTAATTTACAAATTTCTTTAAAATGAAATTACAAGTCATTAAAATTTAAAATCAAAGAACGAATAACTGAAACTTCAGAATATCACAAATAAGTTACTGAATGGTGTTTAAAAGGGAGCAAATTCTGAATTTGGGACGTAATTTCCATTAAAATTAGATTCCGTCTATTTACTTAGATTATACTGTAGCCTCACATGTGGGCTTTTGCAGTATCTTACACGTCCAATATATAATGTCGATTAAACAGCAATGGTTTTGAAGTGTTAGTTTGCTGGATAACCTAATCATGTACCTATTTTAGAAAATGAGCTAGGGTACAATGTTGCGCAATCAGCATCGAACTCACTACAACTAGCAGTACCCCTTTCTGATAAGAAACGTCTCATTTTAGAAGTCATAACGGATTGGAAAGAAATTATGTGGAATCATCGTACTCCAAACTGCCTTTTCTATCATGTTTTTTCACAGTGCATCATATTTTAATTGATTGTCCAGTGTTTCATCAACATTATTACACTTTTTTCATTCATCTGTTTCAAACACATCTGAATTGGATTTGAGAAAATCCCCAACGTAACTTGCTTGTTTTGTTTTTAATTTAAGATTGGCTTTTTACATAATTTTTAAAATTTTATCCCTGGTATTTGTCACTGGAATTCATCTATAATTTTTAATGTGGTTTTAGTAAACTTTTGTCATATTTATGAGTAAATGTTTGAGGTACAACTTTTCCTGAATTAGCTTTAACACCCTCAATCCTAACTCACTCGCATGTGGGCTCTCACACAATAAGCGTATAAACCATAAAGTGAAGGAAGTAGCGCAATTAGGCTAAATAAAACTGGGTGATAAAATTTAAAAATACACTTGTTATTTGTGTAGGAACGATTCTTCCATTCAGTGATTTTGGTCGAAAGGATTATACCTAGCAGAACGCAGCATCAGAAAGGTAGCTTAGGACATACCTGTTGAAAGATGACAAAACGGCAAAATAGAATGATAATTGGAGAGGCTACTCACATTTTTTATTCGTCATTAACAACAATGCGATGTGTATCTGTGATATCAGTAACCACGAAAACAATTGATTGGTAACTTCGAGATCGGAGTTTAAGTTCCAGGCTTTCATTGCACCGATTATCCCTTGCCTGTGAATACCAACAATCATGTCCGCAGTAATGCTAAGAGCTTTTGACATGAAGTTTACTTACAGGAATAAAATTGTTAGCACTCGTTCTTCCAGTTTCGAAACGAGATACAATAACCAAGAAAGACTATCTGGAAAAGTCCAGGCTTGCATTAAATTACTTTAGTCTACAGGCGGAAGTTAGGGTCTAAAATTTCATTTCATATGATAACTGGACCTCGTTGATTGTCATTCCCTCTACATCAAACTGGTATGTCGACGTAATTTGACCCTTTTCCCCATCATATTGCCCTCCATTTCACGTCCCTCAGGCCTTACGTATGCACAGCACGATGTAATCATTTCTATTGATTGGCTTTGCGTTTGTCAAACATTTCCTTGGCCAACTGGTCTGTCAGATTTCTCCCGAATAAAGCCCATTAGCGATCCGATGAGCTGTTTCCAATGAGAGTTCCAAGATATCGGAAGTCATGCTGAATATTTGAAAGATTTTACCTAGAAGTCCCACATAGGAACATACAATACCTCTACAATCATTGTGGATAGCAACTTTCTTAAGGTAATAAGTTATCCAACACCTTTCAATCATTTTGCTAAAATCTTTAGCAATTACTCTGCATTTTATTTCCTTTCAAATGTATGCATTTTATTTTTATATATACATTTATATCGCATCTATTGATTATCGTCAAATTCGAATTACTCCTTTTGATGTGTCATACATTTCGTAGAGCGCATGATTATAAGCACATTTCTCTTATTAAATAAACATTTAAATACTTTTTATCTGATTAATTGCAATTTCGGATCGGATGCTTTATTTAGAGGAAATAATTATATTTTTGATAACAACATATGGATATGAGAAAAAAATATAGCTGTTTTATTAAATCTGATATAAAGTTAATTAAAGTTAAGGATAGTGATATATCATTTGAAAGACAGACGGTTTATGTACGGGATGATTCCGTGATGAGACATTAGAATTCGTATTTCAAAGCAGTTCTGTTTCTTCATTTGAGCAATTAACTTGTACTTTCAGCTCTGTGTAAGCAAAAACAAAATATTTGCCATTCTTCTATGCATTAGATAAATAATCAGTGGCTGAAACATTTGTCGTCCATACGATTAAAATTATTTTATATTTTATTGATATGGAATATATTTTACTATTGTTATTAAAAAATTTCTTTATGGTTTGAGAATAGAAAATATAAAGTGCTTACTTTCTTATTAAATAAATAGAATATTTCATTATAATATATCTGAAACGTTTCCAACCTTCACGTGAAGATGGCAGCAATAAAAGCTAAAGAATGTAGTTGCGCAACTTTTGACAGGTAATCACCAAATTTTCAGCCATCTCGGACGAGCATTTATTGTTCGACAATCGCTTGAGTAAGTCGATACGAATGTTTTTGTGAAAGTGGAAATAAAACCGAGTATCGAACTGTCATTAAATATTTGTTTTTGAAAAAGCAATACGCCTACACAAATCAAAGATGAGTTGGATGCTGTGTGCGGGGACTAACAATTACCATCGTGAAATTTCGGGCAGCTGAATTTAAGCGACCAGCTTGGGAGACGACGAACGTTCGGGACATCCAAAAAATGCAAACACTGACGAGAACATCGCTTAAATTCCCCAAATGGTGCTAGACGATCGTGGAATTAAAGTAAGAAATACGGCAGAGTCTATGAATATGTCCAAAGAGCGTGTTTGTCACACATTGAATCACGATTTAGGCATGAGAAAGATGTCCGCGCGTTGGGTGCCACGTTTGCTCACATTAGACCCAAAACATGTTCGAATGAACATTACCAACGCTCCGTTGGGGCAGTTTAGGTGCAATAAATCAGAGTTTGGGCACCGTTTAATTAATGTAGATGAAACTTGGATGCACCATTATACGCCCGAAATAAAAGTACAATCAAAACAATGGACAGCGAAGGGAGAATAGGCTCCAGAAACAGCAAAAACTGTTTATCTACTAGGAAAGTGATAGCGACTTTTTTTTGGGATATTCATGAAGTTATCTTAATAGATTATCTTCAAACAGGAAAATCCATTGCAGGAGCATACTACGCATCATTACTTGACAAGCTGAAGGCAGAAATTGCAGAAAAACGGTCACATTTGCAGAATAGAAATTCTGTTTTACTAAGAAATTAAGCCGTCTTACACCTCAGCTGTTGTTATGGTGAAAATTCACGAATTACGGTTTGAACTGCTTTACCAACCTCCTTTCTCACCAGATATATCTCCAAGCGACTCCTTTTTGTTCCTTAGTTTAAAAATTTCACTTGGAAGGAAAAAAAGTTTCATCAAACAAGAAGCCATCACCTTCTTAATCAACTATCTTTAGAAAAAAACGTAGAGTACTATTTGGACGGGTTAAAGAGATGAGAACATCGCTGGGACAAGTGCGTAGACTTACAAGAAGACTATGTGGAAAATAAGAAATGAATTTAAAGAAAAATGTATGGTTTCTTTGTTACTTCGGGAACCTTTCAGACCACCTTCGTATTGTTATATATTATAGTTTTTTAAATATTTTTAATAGTTAACTCATTTTTCTTTAAAAATTTCTGCATAATTAAAATCTGTTTGCATAGTATGCTTTTTTTTGCAACTTTAAATTAAATACTTTTGAGAGCTCTATAGATTTCCAATACATCGATTAAGGTGATTTTATTGCTTGCAAAAGATATATTTATTTAATTATATTACATCTTGATGAAAATATGTTTATTATTTTTTTTCTAATTTAAACAATTTTTATAACAATTGTTCTATTTGTTACAAGTTTCATAAATAAATCAATCGAACTTCACACAAAACAGTGTTATAACATATTTTTAGCTTACATATCTATCAGAATTATATATATATATATATATATATATATATATACCTTCTCAATCCTTCGATTCGGTTGTGCAAGAACATTCTAAATGTTTACAGAAACAGTTTCTCCTTCTCATTCTCTGGGAATTGTGGACTCAAGTATTTCTCAGAAATCCCGAACGTAGTATTTTTAAATGAATAATTCAGGAAGTTGTTTCTTGGAAAGGGATGATTTTATCGATAAAGAAGTCATTTAAATATATAAATTGAAATAAACAAAAAGTCTCTGTGTGTCTCAACTGAAGGTAAATGGCAATATATACTATCTCAATTTTGATTCTTTTCAATAAACCGTATGTGTTTCATATTTGAAAAAGAATTTAATAATTATTCCGTAAATTTAAATGCTCACTATGCAGAAAAATTTATTTCAAGTAAATTCTAATCATAGATGAATAGTAGAGATTAACATTGGGGAAAATATAAGATGCCTTACTGTTAAATGTATCTAAATAAAGATAATGTATCACTAATATATGCCTTTTTAGAGAATATTTAAAAATAGAATTTGTTCTTGAGTTAGCTTACTTTCACCCATGTGAAAAGAATTTTCGTGAATAGTGTTAAAAAATACCTATTTTTCTTGTCGTTTGGCATTTTTAAGACAAGTGGTGTTTCCATTGTTTTCTTCTATCTGTTAAAGGACACCAACACAAATTTGACATTGATTCATACGTTAGTTTGGATTTTACAACCATTTGTTGCCAAATGAAAATTTGTTTATTACCGCGTCGATTAGTCATCTTTTTGAGAAGAGTTGCGACAGTAGAGGAAACCTGAATTCGTCATACTACACTGATAACAAAAAAAAAGGATCAAAACAATGGGTTTCATTCAGTGAATCTGTTTCTAAGAAGGCAAAGATGGTCTCATCTGCCAGAAAGTTTATGGCGACGTTATTTTGGGTTGCGAAGAACGTTATATTCATGGACTTTGAAAAAAGGGAAACGCTCATTGGATAATATGGCCGTGAATTATATCGTTCCCATGTTTCCTATACCTGACGTAGGTATTTTTCGAGCCGACCTCTGATGCGAAATGATTAAAAACGCCTTCGTTTCCATATATGCAATACATTAATGCATATATTCTTATTAAGAATGTGGCACGATTGGAGAAAACATTTAATGTGTGATCTAAAAAATATATTTCCTTTGAAAATAAAAGCAAATTTCCTATTCATTGCTTTTTAATTTTTTTTCCACTTGATAATTTATAACTAATATTAACAAGCTTCGCAGTAATAATTTTGCTGCAATAATCAGATCTTAGTAACAAACATTTCCAAAGTTAAGACTGAATTACCAATTCGAATACTGGATTTTTTCTTCCAGATCATAACGATTAGAAAAGACGATATCTTCATATTCATTATAACATTCCATAAAATTATGAATCTTGAAATATTTTTCTTGTTTGCTCCATTTCTGTATTGCACAATTGTCTGTGAATGACAATAAGAAATCTTTTTGGAGTGGAGTTGGAGGCCTTTTCTCGTCGTTTTGGAACTAATGACGTAATAATTTTATATGAAGTTGTAGTTCTAATTTAGAGAGTTAGACTAATAAACTGATATATTCATGCATACTCATATTCATGTATATTAATGATTTACACAATGTTATTTTCGAGGAAAAACTCAATTCTTTATTTAATATTGGAAAAATAAAATAATTAACACTCCAATAATGTAATTAAGGAACTTCCTAGATGAATATTGAGTTTGAGAATTTGTAAATATATATAAAGGAAAAAAATTCTAATAAGGCTCTTCCATTTTCTCTAAAACAAGAAGTAATGCAATGTTATTCTATGAGCGGAAAATAATTATTCTGATATGTCTTCTCATAAAAATACAAAGCATTTTACCGTAAAAATTAACTATAATTTGAATTCTAATTTGAAATTGTAACGTCATTCAAATGATTGCAACGTTATTTTTCTGTGTTATAATTCTCTCTTTCTATAACAATATATGACGTTGCATAAAATTTCTTAATGCGTCGAATTTTATTTATTTATTTATTTTTTTTTTTTTTTTTTGAATTTTTGTCCTCTCTTTATATGCATTATATTATCATCGTTAGCTTCTCTTGGAAAAGTTAAATTATCGTTAGATCATGTTTGGGTCAAAAACAACCGTCTCCAAAATCATCAGTAAAATAATTTGAGATAAACAATAATCTTGTTGTCTTTATAAATTATTTCTTGAAAAATAATGCTAAAAGCGAGGAAAATAATGCTTGCTTTTCAAATACGAATTTTTTAATGTAAATGACTTGAAATAAAAACTGATTTCTCTTTGAAATTATGAGTGCTGAAATATATACTTTTAATTATTTATCTCATGCCTTAGTTCATAAGTATAGATTTTACAATAAAAATCCATTAAAGATCGCCTAAATTTTGGAAGATTTCAATGCTCTTAAACTTATTTTAAATACCAAATTTATAAACGTTTCAATGTATAGCTCAATAATTTCATTTTACTTACATTAATTAAATATTATTGAAAATAATACTATTATTATTTATTAAAATATATTATGTTGAAAGCATACATATATTGAAAAAAGTTTGGTAAAAAAAAATGATTACTTTTTTCATAAAATAATTGTATAAAGATTCCAATAATGTTATATGTATAATAAAACGAGTAATTTGGCAATATAAGGAGAAAATTCGAAATTAATAAATAAAACTTTTATAGAAGCAAATATTAAAACAGAAGAAACATTTTAAAAGTTACAAACAAAACATACAATTTTTTTTAAATTGTAGAAAAGTATGAAGAAAACTAACAAGTAATTTTTAATTGCTTAATATATAGAATGGAAAAAAGAGAAAAAAATTCACAGCAAATTATTTAAGAAATAGTCATTATATCTGTAAGCACTCTAAATCTAAAAAAAATCAAAGGTTAGTAAATTAATCAATTCAAATATAAATATAAATTAGCAACGTAAGTCTGGAAATATTTCTACTAATTTATCAATAAGTAATTTTATTATTAAAAATTCTCTTAGACAAAGTTAACTAAAATAATTTATATTTTCTGGTCATAAATGAATTATACCATTTTCATAATTAGTCAATTGCAAACATCATTTAATTTCATTTATGAAAAATTACATAATACTTAAAATATATGTTATATCAATCTAAATTTGCATATAAATAATAATTAGAAGTTAAATAGGAGTAGTTTTATTTCATTTTGAAAGTTAATTATATCTATATATTTTTAAACTTAACATACGATTTGCTATTATTTATTTATGCTCTTTATATGGCTGTGTTTTGAAATATTCTTGATATTCTCTCAAATGCTCTCAAATTGGTTTTCATATTTTTAACGAGAGTTACAAGATTTATATAATTAAGTTATTGCTTTTATAGTGTTAGTACCAATAAAATCAAGTATAATTCAATAATCTTACGCTATTTCATGTAATAATAAGGGAAAAACTGGGGAATCAAAACACAGTTCACAAACTGTTCAGATGGAATTATTATTTAATTCATTTTTCTTTACTACAACGAAATTAAATTTATGTACAACAAATAAAAAATATGGAACTTAATTTTGATTGCACAAATATAATTTTGTTGTGAATAATAATGAGTATGTATTTTAATTTTTAATGTATGTACCATTTTAATTATTGCGCCCTTTCTGTAAGTTTCATGTTTATTAAGCTTTTAATTCTTTTTTTAACACAAAACTGAATTATATTATTGAATAATTTAAAAAAAATATTTGAGTAAATTTAATTGCTTTTATTACGTGAGCTTCTGTGATTATTTTCTAATTTTAAAATCAGTTAAGTTCCATAAAATATTTTTTATTGTCTAGGAAATTAACATATAAGAGTTGTATATAGAACATTCGTATCTAATGTCAAATCTTTCAGCATAAACAATCTATCCTGCATTTTCTAAGATTTGATGTTCATCTTTAAAATGTAACATTATTGTACTTAAATACCACATTCTCTTATTTTCAAGAAATTGTCACACTTAAGGAAATTTTTGTATGTACTCAAATACCACTGCAGACAAATTCATTGCTAAATCAATTTTTGGTACTAAAATTATTAGTCTAGATTTTGCTGTAATCATTCCTGTAATGTTCTAAAATTTTTTTAAATTTTTCATTTTATTAAACGGTTAAAGTAAGAAACTGTTTGTTTTTGTGTAATATTTTATTCTAATTTTTTTGCTTATTATTATTCTTGTTTTTTTGTAAACTGATGTTTAATTCTCTGATTTTTTTTTCCAGCTCTGCTCCTCCTGTATGATGTCACAAATAAAACGAGTTTCGACAACACTAGGGTAAATTATTGATATTTCTTTCCTTGTAAGGGGATAGTATAATTAAATTTTGCTCTAGCAACTTTTGCGATTACATTAGTAACTTTTGTGATTTCATAGATGATGAGAGTTGCAAACATTTTATTTTTCATATTTTTTTCAATGAAACATTACAAGCACGTATTGATTGTCCTTGAAAATTGTACTTTTTTACTTCACTACTATTGGAAATTATTATTTCATATGTCTTTCGTTCTTTTCGAAAACGAATATCTTTATTTTATGTCGCTATTTTTTTCTGTTCTTTTTTATTTTGTTGTTTTTTAGTTCAAATACTCATAATATTCTTTACATTTTGCTTTCCTTTATTAAATAGCTTAAGGTGTTTTTGAATAATAACCAGAGAAAATTGTGAGCATGGTAGATATTTAACAAATATAAAAATGTATAATGTCTATTATATAATATGTATCACTAACTTCATTCTTTGCTTTCCCGTTGTTTTATGAGACGAGTTTTCTATTAATGAATGAAGAAGGAGTATCTTATCAAACAGAGAATTAGGCAATAGTACACTGTTCGAAAAAGTGAAAAATTAAATTTTAGTGTGCATAGTGTTTCGTAAATAAATTCGAATACTAATCTAAACAACGTTACTCCTATATCTGTTTTATTTCTGTTGAGAAATTTTCTAAAAATGAACATTTACATTCTTGATGCAGTCAATGAAAACAGACACGTTCAACTTGCACTAAAAGAAAATTTTCACGTGATTTACTAAACAGTTGCTTATTTCTAATAATGCGCTTATTTTAGCTTCTAGTTCCTATAATAAATTTTACTTTTAAAAATGGTAAAACTTCTTTACGGGTACAGAATGCGAAACATGAACATGCGGAAAAAAACAAAATACCGAATTTAATACTCTTTCTCTTTTGTGTCATATATGTTTTTAAATTATTTGTAGAAATTAAGGTTTTTGTGTGTCTAATAATGATATTTTAACCATTTTATTAAATTATAAAATTATTTTTAGTGAAAATATTTTCTTATCCCTTTGAGTTGAACATGCAAGAGATTTTTTTCAGATACATTTGCATTTAGGTGCCATTTGTAAAAATAATAATCCGTAAATGCACAAAATATTTTACTCCCCATGTATAAAATAATACACGAAAAATAATAAACCAACTTTTTTAAGGATATTACTGTATAAATTCTTTGGAAAAGTTATAGAACTTGGTAATTTTGGATTTTGTCTTCTTTTTTATATAAGAATTTATTTATTAAAATTTAGGTAATACTTAGAGAAAAAATATTTTGGTTCACCGCATGCATAAGTACTTTTTATAGAAACATTAAATATCTGGAACCATATTGTATAATAGTTTTCTTTAAAGTTGTATCTTAATGCAAATATACCTCACAAATCATGTCCATATTCAACTGAAGGGGGGTGGGTAATCTTTTGACAAAAAATTACTTTTATAATTCTATAGAATGATTAAAATATCATTATTAGGCAAATACAAAAAAAAAAATTCTAAGCTGTCTTAGCCATATGAAAAAATATGCATTACAAAAATAAAAAAAAAGTCTTAGATATAGTATTTCACAATTACTCGCAAGGTCCTAGTACCCTTAAAATCTTTTCCATTGCTTTTCCTTATTTGTCTTTATTTGTTTGCTCCATTAATATCGTTTTGAAGACACGTAACGGCTATCGGTGAGGACATCATCACTTTGAAAAATAAAACAGTAACATCAGAAAGCCTTAATTCATATTATAAATTCCACATAACTCTATACGTGGAATGTGAAGCCAAATTAAATTTAACTTGCACTTGATTAAATGCAGCAATCTTCATTTATTATGTCTAAAAATAACGTCACGTCCCTTTATTGTGATTGTGGTAACCGAATGGTCATCTGAGCTGGAGAATGTTGCACTTTTAGGTAACTGAGACGCCTTTCGAAGTTATTTGAGTTGTTTATATCTTTGAAATATCTGCATATTTTTATCTGTTCAAAAAATTCCCATTAATAAATAGAAATCCTTATGTATAAACAATTCATTAACAATATTGTATTTACATTTGCATGAGTTTTAGGTACATCTTGCTTAAAATCTACTTCTTTTATAACTTTAAAACTGAAACTTCATTTATAACTAAAAACTTCATTATGAAATAAGGTCATTCCTTATACGGTGAAATGTGCAAAATTTCGTCACTGTGGATGAAGTAGATTTGTGAGAAAAATGTATCAGAATTCTAAAGAACTTTTTTTTCAGAAAACCCTTAATATAGATATTTTTCTCTATGGCAAGGCACTCGAGTTTACATTTTTAAAATTCAATTTCTGAAAGCACTGTTTATCAAATTATCCTAAATAATACACCTAGTACCCTTTATTTTATAATAGCAAAATAAAAAGTTACAATATTTGAAATATTTTACTGTCTCCGTTACCTTAAATATAATGAAGTCTCAAAATCTTCAAGTGGTATGGTGTAGAAGTTAGGAGGGTGGTGTATCTCATATGGTTTTGTCATTGTCACTTGATTGTAGTTCAAACATACGAAGTCCGTCGCCCATTGATCTTGTGTGACTGTAGAGAAAGCCGTCATTTAAAATCAGTTAATCAACTGCTCTTAGTGCATTCGACTCTTGGTGCTGTTTAAAAAAATGTCGAATCACCTGATTATTATTCAGATGATAAAAAAAAACCTTTAGATGATGTATTTTAAGATTCCAAGACGAAGAAATAAGTTTCATCGTTGAAATTTTTAAATACGTTAAAAAAATATTTTGTATTTCAGAAGTGAATTTTTCTACCAAAATATTACAGGAATAATCGAATTAAAATTTTTAAAATGAGAAAAGAAGAAATTTTTGCATAAATGAATATTGTATATTAATCACACGTATCTCTTATCAATATTTGTTAGTTAATATTTTTGACTGCTGTTATACGTGATTAGTCAAAACCATTTTGTTAAGTAAATTAACAGCATTTATAAGCGCTAATGAGAGAGAATTACCTTATTAAAAAAATTCTAAAACCGTATAAATTAAGAACCTTAAATTTCCTGATAAAGCTATGCATTTATTCTCCTTACATGTACATTTTCTTTACCGATACAACCATCAAAATTAAATATATTGAATAGAAAACATATTTGTCTGGCAATAAATGTTGCTTTGATTAATCTTTCAGTCTGAGACAAGGAAAAATTTATTCCCTTCCATTGAAGTTTCTTTATCTGTTAAAGAATTATTACTGTCTCTAACAAGAGCACAATCAATCCTTCTTGAGACGTCTGAAACTTCTGTGACAAGAGGATTGTAATTAATATATTTTTATCCAAAGATACCTTGACAGTTTTCCTCTGAGACAGATAAGAACTTTTTTAATGTATTGTAGAGACGATTAACAAACCAAAGAAATACGTTTAAATAAGTTTCGAGGTAAACAGTAATTGGGGACTGTCAACTTAACATAAATCTTAGTTTCTTATCTTAAGTACTGAAACTTGATTTATTTAAACAGTTTCTGTTATTTATTGCCAAGCATTGAATACTTTCATTTGAGCCAATAGTAGAGAACTTGGACTCATAAAAGGATTGCATTTTTCCAAACAAATATTTTACTTTTATAGAGTTTTTCTTTGGATTGTATCCACCGAGATCTTATTAGAGTCCGCTTAAGTTTGCTTGCTCCGGAAATGCTGATGCGCGAAATCTTTTGTGTGTGTGTGGATTGCGGGTTCTCGGTTCAAACATTCAAAGAGTACAACGTAACTAATAAAGATTGATTCTGTCGGGTTTGGAACGAGCAAACTATTTTTTCATAGGCAGTATAAAAATCATCTGCTGAAGCGCTTCGCTCACTTCTTCTAACAGACACCAGAGAGATGAGAATTCGGAAGCCATGACGGAAGTTATGTAAACGCTGTGTGAATAAAGTACGGTTTTTTCGCTTTGTGCTACGTTGTCTATGTGAATCTATTTTTAATTCTTCTGTTTGTGTATCAATAAATGTTTTCGTCCGAAAACCA
The DNA here is from genome assembly GCA_019974015.1 of Nephila pilipes. Lineage (NCBI taxonomy): Eukaryota > Metazoa > Arthropoda > Arachnida > Araneae > Nephilidae > Nephila > Nephila pilipes. The sequence continues at coordinate 105,948 of BMAW01046620.1, read as the reverse complement.
CGATTAATCAATCTGATTAAAACACATTTTAAAAGATATTGGTGTTAAGTAGATTAAGAGAATGAGATGCAAAATTTTGTATCAATATTTTCAAATCGTTAACCTTATGGACCAGCTGAAAGGAGACCGAGCTTAGCCGACATGTATTAAAAATTATCAAGCTAATATTCTGACTCGACCATCACTCCGGGTTTTATTAAAAATGTAGTTTACAGGAATAAGTTGACATAAGGAAGTTTAAAGTTTTAACAGTGAAGTTTTACGTACAAAATTGAAACATTACGCATCTAAGTATTATAAAGAAAAATAGGCATGTAAACAATGAAAAATATTTTAATGACGTCAACGCTCCAGGGATAGACAACTCTTCATAAAGCACATCATAATACAGTAAGAAATATGCTTAATAGGCAATTTTAACCTTTAGACTACCATTGGGAGGCAGGTGTCGCAAGAAGAAGAATACTGATACCAAAGGGACAAAAGTGAATGTTAGACCTCACATGACACTGTCCCACTGGTTTAGAACTGAACTCACAATATTTAGTTGAAAAACTATCCATAGATCCAAAGACACACTCAAATACTCTAAATTGTATCCCTGTCCTCAAAATTGCTCAGGTTTTCATATGCATGACTTAACTCCACAAAGCCTTCCTATGTATAAGCAATGGAAAAACTCCTAATTAAAAAAAAATTTAAAAAATTAAGTATCAGGGTTACAGTGAATAGTAAAAGCAAATTTTCAGAGCCAGATCTACATATTTAATACGAAGAAACCAAAGAAAACTCTTATAAGAAAATATATGTATATAATATATCTAAAGAAAACTAGAATATATGATTACGAATAAATGACCAAATACAGTCATTTTTGAGCGAAGGAGCACTGAGTTTTAAAATACAGGAGCAGTTAAAAGTATTGAACTTTTTTGGGGCTATTTAAATACATTAGATAAATTTTGAATGCATTGTAGAATTATTTGATAAAGTATAAATCCGAGAGGACTTAATAAAGCAGACAAGCAATTCTTATATGTTTGGTCAAATGAAATTTTTTATTGACTACAACAAGCAAGCCTTCAATTTAGTTACAATTAGAGACGACAACAAAAGTTTACAAAGTATTAAAATGTTTATTGTAAAGTGGAACATTTTAAGGTTTATTTCGATATCAACTTCAATCATTATTTTATTCATTAATCATCAAATTTCTCATCAGTTCTATTTTTTTTTTTTTGTGCTATATTGACTAGAGAATAAATAAAAAGGGATTGGATATTGTATGAGAGCGAATCCGATAACAAACGAAACTTTTTGTAAAAGATGTTTTTCTAAGTACTACTTACCGAAATTGCTCCAATGCTTTTTTCTGCAAATTCTCTTTTAAGATGTGCACATTTCCCCCTATATATTTATAGCTTATTTTTCGTTCTTGTATGATAAAAGGAAGTCCGATGTGTACGGATCAAATTGTGTACATATTCTTCTTCATACGACGAAAATCTCCTAAGGATTCTTTAATGGATTCAAAGAAATGGTTGTCTGAAAGGTGCTACTAGAGTCTGCATATTAATTGGAACAAAACAATATTTTTGATAATTTATGTACATACTTTTATATGCGGAGATAATAATAAAAATTTTAAGAAATATTTGTCCCTTTTTATAGCAAAAATGACCATTAGAATGCTCTTAGGCATTGTCTCTACTAATCTTGTGCCAAGCCAATCTTGCGCAATAATTCTATTTTCCAACATGAATCCTGTAACAGATTTTGAATAGTGGCATGGTGACAGTCAAGTTGAAATGTCTTTGAAAAGCTTTTCAAGAATGACAATTCTACGTTTTAAATTTCTATATACTTGGATGAATTCATCATGCCATCAATAGGAACTTGACATCTAGGGTCATTTGCAACGAAAAGACCCCGAAATATGTGTTTTTGAAGAGATTTTATGTTTTCTTGGTTATGTTCAGGTCTTATTGGTTCACCCTCCCCTCATCTAACAGCATTAAATACGTAACCATGAACAAATAAATAAGTTTCATCGCTGAAAATGACTTTTTTTGGTTCAAGATTTGTATTTTTGTGCCTCAGAATAATAGGTTTTGCTTTATTTGGCGTATGACTTCATTAGCTTCATTTGAAGAACCATGTCGTATTTCAATCTAAAAAGAACAGTATCGAGAATGCTTCCAGCAAGTAATCGAGTTTATTGCCCTTTTATTGGGTAGTTTCGTTACGGGGACCTCTTCCGTTTTGCACACACACATTGTTTTCTTTCAAGGTTTATAGCAACTAAAATAAATAATCATACGAGGGTTGTTCGAAAAGCACTTGAATTTGAAGACAGATGGCATCAGTAAGGTAAATTGTTCTTACCATTCGGGGTTGCCATCTATTAAACAGAGCCGAAATGAATGTGACATTGCTTCATAATTTAATTTTAACTTCGTACTCATTTGCTGCCAAATAAAAGTTTGTTTGCTCCCTCGACGAGTTGTCGACGACACTTTGTGTTGAGTTGTCACCGTCGGTGAGACCTGTATTTATTCATTACGCACTGAAAATCAAGCGAAAATCACAACGTTGGGTTTCCAAAAAAGGCAAAGAAAGGTACGAGGAAGAATTGTTGAGATATATAAGGTGTCAGGATCATGAATAAAAATAACTGAGACTTAGACAGCTATCCTGTGAATCATGATGCTAAATGAAAACAAGCCATTTTCGATGTTACAAGCGCCATCTCTTGGAATTGCTAAGGACTTATTGAGCGACTTTCGTATGGTTAAAAATACATTTACATTATTTGTTCTTTAAATAACTCATTATGGTTGCCTTGGCAAAATATGTAAAAATGGTCTGCTACAATTAAGAAAGTCTCCTTTATATTTCACCAGTTTCGTATTTCATTGTTTAAACTATTACTGAACTATAACCAAGTGAAATATATCGAGTTGAAGTTTTTTGAAATTAGCCTATGAATGTATAGTATTGTATGTATTAGGTTAATCTATGTTTCCTCTTCAAATATCACTTTGGGAATTACCAATTAATCACAAAAAATATTTCTCATCACTGAATGAAAGTAAAAGAAAGCTGAAAATTAGCGGTTTAAATAAAATCTTATGTCTGCAGTTCCCATTTAAAGATAAAATTGTCACATATTGTAGGAAATGCTGTATTAGATTAATTTTCAGTGAAAATATTTCGAAATTCTCTCTCTAATTAAATAATCTCTATAATATATTAAGAAGACTCAAAATCAAACAATATCTCTGTCCCTACTACATCATATCACTGAAAGGCTAAAAACAACTATTTTTTCATACATAAATAAATTTTCGAGAGCGTACAAAATGTTAAGCGCAAAAGTATCTGTTATCAAACAAATGTGAAAACATTCTCCCATTTTTATGGCAATTATTCGAATAGTAATAAACTATTATTATAAAAGAAAATACTTTTTGCCGAATACAATTTTAATCAAGCAAGTAGAAGTTATAAAAGATAAATATTTCTCTTTATTATATGAAACATGTGACAAAAAATTGTTTAGTAGAATGTTTCATTTTTCGTATTAAACAGAATCCTAGATATCACTAATTACAATTTGTTATTAAACATAATCTTGTTTGTGATTTAGGTTGGTCGAATTTTTTCATAAAAATGTCTTTTCGTAAGAAACTAAATTATACATTAATTAATGTTTTCATTAATAATTTGAGAAATATTTCTAGAATAAAATATGACACAAATTTACTGGAACTCCTATCATTATTTTATGGAAAATAAACAAATGAAATTTTGCTTTTGTTGTGGAAATTGTTCTGTCATCAAACAATTCAGGAATTTTTATAAAACTAACACTTTTTCGCTTGCTTATAAAAATTAATTATCCATTAATTAGAAAGAAAATCTAATATCAGTAAACTAGTCAGAGCTAAAGAGTAAGCAGTTGATGAGAAACGATATTTTCTTTATAATTCTGAAAAATAGAGGATCAAATTACAGCACCATCACCATGCAAAAACAGCCCATTCATGCGAAATATTGTGAGGTTTCACTCTAGTTTTTGTTGCTCTGTATGATTTTTCTGTAATATGATTTTTTTCGGTTCTATCCATTATTACTATTAGTTCATGTACATTTTCCAAACTTTTTCGTACTATTAAGCTGAGAACTGAAGTAAACTAGATTTTCTAATTTTTTATGAGATTTGATTGAGCGGTTATGGATCTATGGCTACAACTTTTTTATTTGTTGCCTGATTTTGACGATTCTTGCTGTTCCTGAAAGCTGTAAGTATCCTTCATGCAATGGGCTATTCATTTTGGGATACAGTGTCGATTCTTTTCCACGCATTGTCTGAACTCGTGACTGGTCTGAAAAAACCCATCGGAGAAGAATTCCGGTGGTTGTTATGGACACCAAAAATTAATAGCGTTTTCACTGTTATGGCTGTCATTCAAACGAAACAGATGTCACAGTAGGAGCTTTTTGATCTTTAAGAATACGTGAAAATCGAAAGTGTGAGGTCAGGAGTAATGAGGACCTGTTACTCACCCTCACTTCCATTTGGTTCATTACATTGTTAAGTTCTCAGAACACCTGTTTTGCTTGGGAACAAAGATAGAGAATGCGTTATATAGATAGTACAAATAGCTTTCAAACTAAAAAGAACTTGAGTAACAAATAAGAAATGATGGTCATTGAAGCATTGCTGTTGGATCAAGTCGCATATAAAGTGTTGGTATTGGATGAAGTCAGAGAGAAAGAAAGGATATAACAGGAGAGATTAATCATAGGATTTATAGCATAAGAAAGATATATAATTGCACTTCTTTTAAAATTAATTATCATGGACAATTTAGATTTGGAGATTTAGATGTTGTTAATTCATGATGCAGCCAAACAAATGGCTACAAAATAAGTCTTGACACTGATTCATAATTTAGTTTAGATTTTATTGCTGCCGCGTCGAATTGTCAATGTCGATGAAACCTCCATTCCTCATTATTCGCGGGAAATAAGTAATCAATCAAGGCAATGGGTTGATTCTTGTGAATATGCTCCAAAAAAAAGGGGGAACGTGGTATCATCGATAAGAAAAATTATTAAATGAGAGGTCGTCATATTCATGGACTTCTTAGCAAAAGAAAAAAGGCCAGTAAACAATACCACAAGGAGTCCCCCCATTTCTGTTCCTAATACCCTATTTTCCATTCCTAATACGAGCAATTTATTTATCTCCTTCGTAGAATGGTCAATATGAAGTTCTAGTGCGATATTAATTAAACAAGTATCGGAATCTTCCCATTACATCAAACTGTCTTTTACCATATGCAATTAATAATCTTTATAACGCAATAACTGAAATATTTTAAAAACAAAATTTTAATTTAAATCCTGCCAAACCAAATCTTTCAAATGAAATGAGCACATCTTTGAAGGAGGATGAATGATCCATCCAAACTGTGTGTGTTCAGCTTTGAAGGTTATCGAATCCGTATTCTTTCCTTGGCGATCATCCGTTCGTTTGGTTCAGAGTCTTCTTAAATCAACAGTGGAACGAGTGCAAACAGCTGCCAAAGCGCAGGATTCAGAGTCAATATTTACCCATCCTGCGATGTCGACTTCGATGTCACGCTTCAGTTAATGGTGATATTGAAATTATTGTAAACTGCACATGGATATTTTAAATGAAAGCTAGTGTGTCATAGGTCATTAGGTCGACATTTGTAGAGAAAAAGGATTTATTTTATAAATTTACAAAATTTGTTTTTACTATGGTAATATTATTATGCAGTGAGGTATTTAATAAGTACTATTCTACTTAATCGTCTTTCTAGATTATTTGAGGGCCTGTATGATAAAAACTTTAATCTAAAATATCAATCCTTGTATCCTGATGACCACAAAACGCAATAAATGCTGTGGTATCAAGAGACGCAATTAACTTATTCCTAAAAATATTTATTGTTATACGACGATGGTTCAAAAAGTACCTGTGCTTAGATACAGATGGCGTTGTTAAGGCAAGCTGAAATTAATATTTTGTTCTACCATCTTTTAGACTTCGCCAAAATTAACTTGATGCAGATTCATTGGTTATTTATGATTTATCAGCGATTTGTAGCCGAATGAAAATTTAATTGGTGCCGCGACGATTTGACGTCGTCATTTTGCATCGAATTATCACCGTCACTGGATTCATAATTATGCACCGAAACCCAAATAAAAATCAAAACAGTGGGTTGCTTCCGATGCATCTACTACAAAGATAGTAGGAATGGTCCATCGATCGAAAGAACAATGGGTTGTGGTGCGAAAGGCATCATATTACTGGATTTAGAAAAAGGGAGAGCTATCACTGAACAATACTACGGGAGTTACGCCAATCCCATTCCTAAAATCTTATTTCCGTTCTTAACATGGGAACTTTTTCAGTCACCTCCATATTAATACTACATTAAAGCAACACGTGAGCAGTTGCTAAAGACATTCTTATTTCGGATTAGCTATCGAATTATAACTTATGCTATTCACGAATTATTTCTCTTCTTCTAACATCTGGGGTATCTTTCTGATTTTATATTGAAGTTCCCTGCTTTTTCCCGATCAAATGGAATGTGATACAAAATAAAGAGACTTCAGAAGTTGAGTGAATAGATATTATCATTTCGTATAAAAGCGACAGAGAATTGAATTGAAATAACATGGATTAAACTTCGGTAATAAGAAGAGTCTTGATGTGATGTCCTCGAAGTATCCTGACGTGTATAGCGGATTCGATGAGATTTAGGACTCAGCACTATCGGAGCAATTGCAGGAGGTTCTCACATTTTTATTCTGGCAAGCGTATTCTTTGATAGATTATTGTACTTGTTGTACTCGCGGATAAGGAAAATAAACTGTATGAGAGAATATCCCTCTTTTATATTAGAAGAATTAATAAACATAGTATTCAGATAGAATTGACTATTTTATTTACTTAGTCTGTGCTTGAACTTAAGTTGAAATTTAGATATTATAATAAGTATAACTTTTAAAATGAAAGACGAGACAGTTAGTAGGATGCCGTCACAAAAAATACAAAGAACGATAATTCAATATATCTTGAATTCCCATTTTGCTATATGAGTAATTTTACGCTGAGTTTGATTTAATAAATAAGAGTCCTTATTATTCCAAAAATCGGTCTTTGATGGATTAATGAATGGATTTTTTATGATTCTAACCATACATTCACACATGCTGGTCACCCAATTCGTGTTCATAACCACTATATTTCCAAGACCCACCTGTTAGTAATAAAACTTTTGAAATACTTGATAGCTTAAATCTTAAGAATTAGTAATAATAAGTAATTGCTCAAAAAATATTTTGACATGAAATAAGAATTATGGCAGTTCACAGTATCTCACGTGATCAATTGTAATTTACATTGTGGACTAGAAGAGAAAATAAACCTATATTTTAGAGCAGTAAATTAGGCTTTGACTTAATGAGTTCCATTTTTGCGCATTTTTAAAGCATACAAATTTTTTTTTCTAGAAGTCACGTATTGGAATTATTAACATTTAAACCTCAGGTTTAAATAGAGCCACACCTAGATTCCACTTTCGTACTTTCTTCTATTTTTTAATTGGAAAACTTTAAAAGAAAGGACAAATAATGAATGAAACTTTTTTAAGGAAGGGAGTCGCAAAAAATACTGTTCCATTTTAAAATATTGTCATTTTACTATTCTTTTAAAAAAATGCCAATTAATAAATACTAAAGATCGAGCTGGAAGCTTGCTTTTACTAAAATTTACGATTGCTCTATCATAAAAAATTTTATTCTTATTAAATTTTAAAAGCTAGTATTATTTTAATGATAATAAAAGAATTTATATGATAAGTTCAAGTTCGATTAATTATACATACCGATGAGTTTCGATTGTAAGTCAAAATCTGATAGAATAACTTCGAATACTTACATTTTTTTATTTTGATAAAAACTTTAATTACCTAAAATGGAAATCTCAATAATATTTTAGAAACATTTTCTACTTTGATACCTGTATAATATTGTTGAAAATATAATATTTTCAACAATATTATGCTGAGTGTTACAAAATTCCAAGGAGGCTCGTTTTAATTAAAAATTAGCGTAATTTACCGAAAGATTTCATTACCTACGTCACACGTGATATGTAATGGCACTGCAAACTTCATTAAATGCATAGAATTATTATGTCCTGTTATTAAGTACTTATTAAATAATCAGTAAGTACTTGGATAATGTTCTAGGAAAAATTTCTTACTTGCATTTTTAATAGATTATCAAGCTTATTTTTACTGTTCACATTTTAATATAATTATTATGTCCCAATTTGAGCTTTAAATTGCATTAAAGAAATATTGGCTTCCATCTAGTTAAACCTTAGGGTTCCACTTAGTGTAAAATAATTTTCCTGTCTACAACATTTCTTAGTGTAATATTAACTGGGCGTTTTCTCGCTTTCTAAGGCAAATGTTGTTATAAAATTCTCACATGTAAATATTAGTGTCGCATTACTTAAAATTTTATCATAAATTACACTATTGCCTTACTTCTAGGGTCGTAACCCCAAGTGCAGTTTAGTGGAAAAGTGTTTGGATTATATAAAGCAAGGGAAGTCATTCTTATTACACCTACCACCCACTTCTGTATCTATGTTAGTAGTAAACATTTTTAACCTACCACTATTTCTACATTAATTGTGATTTAAAAAGTAGGGAAGTAACTGTTCTTAATATAAAATTTATAAAACAGAGTTTTAGCAAACTAAATCTTATAATAATAATTACTTACCAAATACAATATGTTTGACTTTTGCTATGTTTGTCAGAATAAATCCTTATAAAACAACTTACTCTTGTTAAATATGGCTTAATATATATACTTTGATACATAGAAGTGCAAAGTATTCTGAAATTACATTTAATTAAATTAGATATTAAAACCTGATGCTGAGGCCACGAAACTAATACTGGATATCTGGTTCAATTTTTGTAAGGAACTTAGTCTTCTCTTCCGGAAATATTCAAGTGGTTTATTTTTTGGTCATAATCTGATTGACAGCACTGAAGCCAGATTCCATAAGATATGAAGGAAAGATATTAATAAACTCGCTCTCTGAATATAGCTTTCCACATATTTGGATGTAAGGAAGGTATTTTTTTTTAATTTTGTCATAAGTTTCCATGTCTCCCCTTGTTGAATTTATGTTTACTTTCTTTAGTATATCTGATTTCCGACAGTTCTTACTGGTAATTTGTATCAGCCCCTTCAATATTTGTGATAAAAGAATTTTCCAACCAGCCATACACCTTCAATTTCAAAATACCTTCAAATCGATTTTACTTCTCCAATTTAATTTCGTAGAGATGGCTACTGAATCTATCAATATCCTTTGAAGTTACATCATATTTTATTGATAATAATTCAGGGAACTGATGAAATTATCTCTTAAATAGATTATAAAGAATTTAAATTAATAAATTACAACAAATCCCAATTTGAAAGATGAACTGCAACTAGTGGGGTGTAGGAACCAGGTTGACTACCACTGCTATACAGTTTACGCCGTTAAAACTCATTGCCACTGAATATTTTTGTCCCTAAATCTAATTTATATTTCTTTGTTTTCACGTTATTTCCCCCTTAATATTGATGTGTCCTAATGTCCCTATTGTCTTCAGATGGAAATATTAGTCATAATTATTGATAGTCACTGCACATACACAATTACACAAGTCGGAGTTGATAATCTAAGTCACGTATAGCAAAAATGCAATATCGCACAAGTGAACTTACGTTATAAATGATGGTCATATGTATAAGTGTTAGGATATTGCAAAAAAGTATTTACATTTCTTAACAAAAAATTTGTTTCATATGTGATTCATTTGGTTCAAATAATCTAATCAAAATCGGCATTCAAATCATACTACCGCATTTAATTTTGTTGGCTGCATCTCAAAAGTAAAATCATAGAAACGTTTCGAATTAAATTATTTCATTTTCATTACTCAAGAAAATAATGTTAGCAATTCTTGTGATGAAATGGATTTCAAAACATGAATACAAAAGAAATTTTGTAAAGATCTGACGTTGCCGTACTTATACCAGACTCTTGTGTCATAATATAATTAAATATAACCAACTCTAAAAGTCAATAACCTATGCAAAGGCATGCAAGTCAGTTCCAACTCAACTATCTATTTATCAATTACTATAATATAATATTTAACGAGTTCTAGCTCTCTCTGGGCCTCGAGACTTTTCGCCAATTCAAATATTATTGGAATAATACGCTCTTAGTTCCTTTTACTTATATACCACTATATCTGAATCACTTCACTTTATTTCCACTTGCATCTAATTAACATAATCATGTTTCATTTTTGTTGGGAAGAAATTGCTATTTCTTGCATTGAATGTCAATCAAAATCCTCAAAGTTTGTGAAGAGAAAATCGCGAATAGACCGTCACAAAGAGTTAACAGTGTTTATTGTTTAGATCATTTCCAATAAACAATATAACATTATGAAACAAAAAATAAATCTCTAGTACATGTTTTATCATAATTTTCAACACATATAATATAAATAATCAAAATAAATAAAAATACTCTACGATAATCAAAAGGTAAGGCCTTTTGGATTTTAGATATTTCTTCGAATTTCTAGCAGTTATACATTATGAAATGTTTTGCAACTTTAGGCTTGTATAGAAAATGCTTGAACTCGCCCTTTTCATTGAAGTTTGAATGGATTACGAAGGGGATCACCAGCAAATTTAGAAAGAACTAAAGGCATTTTTATCACATGTACCATAAAACGCTGAAAATAATTTGTCACTGTTATAAAATACTTACACCTGTGTTCTGTAAATGAACTTGGTCAGTTTTATGCAAACATCATACATACATGTTGCGTATATATGTGTATTTAGTATATTAGTACATGTGTGTGTGTTATGCTATACAAGTTAACCTTCCTATGATTTATGATTGTAAAGTTGACTATTTTAGGGAAACCACGTTTTATCCACTTACTTTCCGAAAGTAGCTGAATTATGGTTCGCTACATCGTTGTATCTTTTTTGAACTTTCACTGCATTGTACTGGATTATTATAAAAGTTATTGGTAGCAAATTAAAGGAAATATATATTTATATCTTTTGTGCATGCACAGTAACAAATTAATTTCTGTAAATGCTCATATTTCGTTGAATATTAAATGTTTATATGTTAAATTTCAGCGTAATATTCATCATAAACGTAGTCAATATTTAAGTGCCTTTTGTGAAACTTTATTACGAATTCTGAATATTACATGAAAAAATATCTAAGACAATTCAAATTTTCTCAAACAAACATTTATATCTTCATGAGTATGTGTGCCTATATAGAAAAGGTTTTTCGAAAATGAATACAAACATTAAAAATAACTACTTAAGTATTTTATGTTTGTGACAAAACATTTCCATCTTTTTATGGTACAAATATGATCAAAAATATTTTTTCAATATTTTGGTGATTCTCTAAAGGCGAGAGTTACTCAAGCTTCACAGATAAGTGTAAATTCATTGATGTTCATTACATGCCCAAAGTTAAACCCCGAAGTTTTCCTTAACCTTTTGGATGCATAGTGTATGTGTTTTTCCAATCCTCACTGCTGAAACACGAAAACGTTTGTGCATATTTTTCCTTGTTTTTGAATTTCTCAGATATTACTTCTTAATGATGTACTAAAAAACAAAGAAGAATATTTAATTATGGAATACTCTTTTGAATTTTGTAAAAAACAAATTTTTTACATAAATAACATGAAGCATTTTTTCCGTCTTTTTTTATATACTTAGGAGATAAAGGCTTTTCCGAATAGAACAAAATAAAATATCTTCCATGCATACATTCACAAAAAGTACTCGTTGCCTATTGAGAATAATATTAATACTCGTACTAAAAGTATGAAAAATGCCTGCTTCCTCCAACTACGTAATAATTTTTGTCACAAAATTATTAAATAGTTTTCTGCTGAAAGATCATCCAGGTGGACTTCAAAACTGAACCTATTTGATTATGATAAGGAGGATCTCTCATACAAATAGGACATTTTCGAAATCCCTTTAAAAACATTTACTATATCATTTTCAACTCTAGCAATTAAGTGAAATTATAAGCAAAGGGTTTGTCTTTAAATTATGAAGATAATTAAAATGGCTAATGGTCCTACCAAACTTATCTATGCTCCTCAAATGTAACAGAAGTTTGTATTAAACATTATAGAATTTAATATAAAATGGATTAAATATTATTTGAAATATAGCTACCATTTATTATACATAGATGCTTACATTTTCATTGAAAATAAATAATAATTAAATTTTTTAATAGGCTTCTCTAATTTCATTTCGATATTTGCTGACGCTTCATTTCCTGTAAAGTTCTCGAAAAAATAGAGTTCTTCATAATGCGTATTAATTAACATAAAGTAACCGTACTTCCGAGTCCTAGGCATCACAGAAGCAATTACTATCAAGAAAGGGAAATACCTTCTTTAAATCCTTGATGCATTTTTGTTTTCACAAGCAAAACATTCTCAAGTACAAAAACATTGTCAATGTTAACAAAAAGAATAAAAACAGGCAATTCTTGCATAACAATAAATTATTTAATTCAAAATTTAAATAAGAGCAGACGATAAATTATTCAAGTAGACGATGATATTTTTTTCGGATATTCATATAAGAGCAGGTGATAAAATACTAAATTAAATATAGTTGTTTAAATATATCTTAGTAAAAATACCTTAGCAAACCCAATGTAATTATATGATGCATTATAATATCTTGAATCTAACACCATATATCTTTTATTTTATGCCCACGCATTTTTTGTTTGACCCCATTTTCTCAAAACAACAAGTTCGCATATGTTACCTAGTAATGTGAAATGCGTTTTTAACTGAATAGAAAATTTGAAACCAAAATTTGTATTTCATATATTGAATTCAGACTAAAAAATTAAATCAATGATTTAATTTATGAAATTCATGTTTCATAAAGAAAATTATACTTATTTGACTTGCCTGAAAAATCCCTAATTGCAAATGCTTTTACTTAGCATTAAAAGAAGAATTATCGTCATTTATAAACATCGCATAATTTAAAGAGTTTCTCTTTCAATCCTTGAAACGACTAAAAAACCCTGAAATTCCTGTCTTAGTTACAAATTAGTACACAAGCTGAGATAATGTAATAGAAACTCGTATGTACGTTATCGCTTGTTCTGACATTTTCCTTAATGAACCAGTAATTAATTGAGCAGAGAATTCATCAATCTTCATGAAGAGAATTGGATAAAAGTTCTTGGATATCTTCATTGGAGGACTGATTTTTTGTTATCTTATTTGGAACAGTGCTCTTTAAAATCTCATTTAGTTATCTCTTAATCACATCGATATATTGTGAGTGAAACATTTTCTTTTTGTTGAGAAAAATATAAAAAAGAGTAGAGTAGATGCTCATTTTATATGGTGTAATTTATTATGATTTGACTATGATCTAACAATGCAAGTTTATAAATGCAATACTAATTTTTAAAGATAGCATTGTTTGTAAAAGAGTAAAACTTTTTTTGTAAACGTTTATAAATTCCGATTTCAAGTGAAGTTGAATACGATTAGTTTAATTCTGTTTCATTGCGTAGAAATAAGAACACCCTTAAAATGGCTATGGCGTAAAATAATTAAGGATTAAAAAAAATTTCCGTATTTTATAAAAAAAAAAATGTATATATATATATATATAGGGATAACTCTTTATTTCTTTTATTTCCAGCCTATAATTAAAAACGTGAATTAAATAAACAGCAGTGTCATAATTAAAAAACAAAACTAAAGAAAATTTTATCTTTTAATTTACACCTTTTTCTTTACACCAATAAATAAATTCGAATTCATTCATTTCTTTTTGTCACAAAACGTACTGTCATTCACTCATAATTGTTTTATTTTTTCTGAATGTTGCCATCTATACTATATCAATATTTTATTTCCACATGCGTCTCAACACTCGATTAGTAAAAAATAAAAATTCATATATCTTCTAAAATATCATTATAGCAACGTTCGCTTTATCTGTTAAAAGCACCATCTTCATCATATTTTAATCACATGAATGGAGCAATTTGAATAATAATAAAGTATTTCTATTATCGGACCCAGAAATATATTGTTATTTTTGTTTCGGTTTTTCTAAATCTTGTAAATTCGTTGTGTCTGAATAATCTCAGTATTTGGTAAAACCGACAATTTTCTTGTACTCTATATCATAACTCCAAAATCTAATTTTTGCTGATGCTGTAGTTATTTTTAAATAAAATATTTAGTTAATCTTGGTTAAATATACGAGTGTAATTAATAAAGTACTTGTATTTGAAGACAGATGGCGTCATTAACGTAAATTGCTATTACCAATCGGAGCTGCTATCAATTAAATCAGCTGAAACAAATTTGACATCAATTCATGAGTTAGTTATGATTCGGTAGTCATTTGTTGTGCCAAATCACTGTCGTTGAGACTTGGATTTTTCAGTACGACCGGAAATCAAAATTCAAAACGTTGGGTTTCATTCGGTGAATCTTTCCCAAAAAATAAAAAGGCAGGTAGAAACATAATGACAAATTTTTGATGTGCGTAAGGTGTCATGACCACGATTACGAATAACTGAGACTTGGACATATGTGTATTGATGCTTACTAACAACAAACTATTTTCGGCTGCTACGAGCGCCCTCTCTTGGAAGTTATAAGCACTTCATGTGCTTAACAGCAGATTCTGCTTTAGTGTTCGTGGAGGTCACTTTATTTATTTAGCGCATAAAGATTCTTTTTAAATTCTTTTTTTTATTTTACGGTATAAAATTTGATGCCTCATATATATAAAGCTGCCAGTTTCGTCCATCATTTATGTATCTTAATACAATTGTACTTTTTACCGATTTTTTTTTCAATTTCTCGTAGATTCTTTAGGTAACATACTTCCATTATTTTCAATTCATGAAAGCCATGTGGATACAATCTTACTTTTGATAAAACATCAAATATTTAAACTGTCTGCTTTGTTAAAATAAACTACTTCTGAAAAGGTAGAAAAAGGAGGTATTTTTTCTCTTACTTTCCTCCCTCGTTAACGATTGAAAATATTTCAATAGGAATTGATAAAAATTTGCACTATCATATTTTTTAATAATAAAAAAAGATCTCTGTTTGTTGTATTATTTTCCAGTAATGAATAAGCATGAAAGTTTAAAACTGAACAGTGTAAATGAGATCCACGGAAAAAAGCAATTTTTTTGCAAGAATTTAAAATAGCTGATGTAGGTAAACTAAAATAATCTGGAAGGTACTCTATTCAAAGGAAATTTTATGTTTGCATTATATTCTTTAATAAATAAAAAAAGGGACGTTTACTCTCAAATATTAAAGTCATGAACTACGCAGCTTTTACAAAATAAAACATTGTATTTTAAAATTAATGACATACCTCGAGATTTTTTATTGAATTCTGCTATATTTCACAAAATGAATATTTTCAAATACTGCAACTTAAATGAGCACTTAAAGAACACATATAAACTATTATTTAAAAAAAGGTAAAAACATATTTAACATTTTTTCCCATTCCAGTGAAGATTAAGAATACTTGGATGTCTAAGCCTTAGCGATCTACCCTATTCTGTGAATTAATGGAAAAAAGGCAAAAAACGTACAAATTTAAGAATTTCATAGAAATGCGCTTAAGAAAAGTTTTGACAACGTATTTTTATAAGAATATTTAAAAACATACAAAACATTTCAATCCTAACAATTAAAAAATAAAATTGTTAGACTAAACAAAATTCTGTACTTTTGCATATAGAGTTTATTTTAATTTTTTTATATCATTGACTAATGAGAAATACTCTCAAGAAAATGTAGACTAACCCTATCATTTACAT
Organism: Nephila pilipes; assembly: GCA_019974015.1. Lineage (NCBI taxonomy): Eukaryota > Metazoa > Arthropoda > Arachnida > Araneae > Nephilidae > Nephila > Nephila pilipes. The sequence goes on along the minus strand of BMAW01046620.1, from coordinate 89,906 downwards.
ATTAAATATTTAGAGGCAATGAGACCTTTTTCCCAGTTAGTCATGCTAAAAAAACGTATTATTCTTTAAAAATTAACTTCTAAATGAGTACAATGTATCTCTTACTACTAACACAAGTCTTAAAATTAAAATGCAATTAAAAGCATTAAAAGAAAAACCGAAAGGGAAAAAAAATGGCAATTTTTTTTTCTTTCTATTCTTTTCACTACTTTTAGGATCTTAAAGAGAAAATAAGATTTCTTTTATGCTTTATTGAAAGCTTATTTACTTCGAAATATTTTATTTTTTTTATTTCACTTCATTTCCTCTTGATGCGAAAGCGGAAATGACATTCTTATAATTTTCTTAGTTAAATCAATTTAAGAAAGATAAATGAAAAAATCAGGGGAAAGAAGTCTTCCAAATAGAGGCAAAAAATTTCTACTACTTTATTTTTTTGTACGTGTTCTTAATTAAACATTTAAGTCGGCTTTTAAAATAAGTAAGTGAAACAAATAATCATATTTTGTTACTAAAAATTCCTTTTATCTTATAAGTTATGCATATGGGTTTCAAAAAATTTATTGAAACTTTTCACTTCAAAAGGAATTTTTTTATAGTCCAAGTTTATTTTCACAACACACTTCATGATGATTAATTGTATTTCTACCTAATTTGAATAAACTAGAAAGTGCAGTAAAATTAATTTATTAGAAATAAGTCATTGAATGAAAATCAATACAAGGTATCGAAATGCATTAATTTTCATGTATTATTTCATTAAGTAAAATAATATTTATTATTAAATACTTGTTTGAAATATTTATTTTAGTTTTAACACTGGAAATATTTATTTATCAGTTATTAAAATTTCAAAACACTTACCCCACGCAAATAATTTTTAAAGTGATTTGTAATAGAAATTTTCTGAAAAATGATTCTTTCACATTAAATATTCACTACCAGCTTCATATTTATAACTGATAAAGTATTTTAAATTTCATGCAAAATAATGCAAATAATGTAAATATCCTTTGCCCTATGAATTGCCTTTACAGAACAATAAAGTTTTGTCAAAAAATTGTAGCAAAATGGAAAAAAAATGTTCAAAATATCATTTATTTTTATTTTTACTATGACATGCAAAATATTCTTTAAAATTTTGCACTGTTTAAATTTTTTCAATGCTCGAATCTACTCATTTTTAAATTTGTGCATTTCGAAAACTCTTAGCATTCCTACGGAAATTAATGCAGGAGAATAATTCATATTTGTTTAAAATACTTTAATCTGATCTTTTTTATCTAATTTTATCCATATGAATATATTGAGAATAGATTTAATTGGTCATTTATTTTTGAAACAATCCTATGAATTCTCAATAAGATTGAAATAACAGTGTATAATTGGCTGTTTGGAACATTCTTATACCTGCTTCGTGAATGCTGAACTATCACAAAGTTTCCTCTATTTTAAAATAAATATCTCATAATTTTTACCTTTTAAAGTTAATTTTAGGGCTTAAGTTTCTGAGAACTATGCAAAATGAAGAATCTTTTTTTCTCAAGGTCTTATTATGAATGTTTCGAATGCAAATTTCTAGAGTATTACAAGCGTAGTTTAAAAGGGCTTAAGAATTCTTTGAAAGGATATGATGGTAGTTCTGAGTTCGAACAGTTTTTCTGAGAGGAAAGTGAAAATATCTCCAAACAATACTTTTTAGTTTTTGATGATAACATACAAAATCCTTTTGCAAACATGCAAGGAAGCTTTTAATTGCATTCAGATAATACAATAGATGATGAATATGATGATCCAAAGAAAAAAACAAAAAGTAGATAGAAGCTAATTATTATCTTTATACTTGATCGCGGTTATCTTTGTTATTGCAGAACTAATTGCTTCCCTATTTGTTATCCATCTAACGATATTTTATCGTGAATATACTTCAAAACAAGGATTATTAAACTTTTTCCATTAGGGACTCCTGTCACTCGATCAAATATTTCTGAAATACGTGGAATAAACTCTAGTTCCACATAGCTCTAATGCGGTATATAAATTAGAATTAAGATGTTATGCATTTGCGGATAATTAACCGTAAACAAATTTTTTTTGAAAACAATTCATTGATATATATTAGAATACATTTTTACCATTCTATGTAGATAAAGCTAAAATATTCGTTTAATGAGCTGGATGGGTTTGATTATTTTATGAAAAGTATTCTATCTTGATGGAATGTTTGGTTTTTACAGGACCGTAAAGTTTCTTCAAAAAGTTACAGACTTCAAGATTTTTCAATTTTGTACAATTAACTGCTGAAAGTACTAATTTGTATAAATATGTTACGCTAAGTTTTTGAAATATGATTGAGTTGCAAACACATTCATTGAAGAATTTTAGACTTATAAACAAAAATTCTGTTTTTGGAAACGCAATTTCTCTAGCAGTATTTCTTGATATTTCAGTAAATAGTTTTTCAATATTCACTGGTAAATGCCTGATATTAATCGTTTAAAATCAGAATAGTCTTTGAACTGTATTTTCTATTTCAACAAATACTAGTGCTTTGAAAATTTTTGAAATTATGTGTCTCCAGTTGTTTTAAACTATCACCTACAACTCTTAGAATTAAATTTTTGGAATGGTTATTTTCAACTATAAAAGCATCCGCAGCTGTAAGTTTACATCAAATTTCTTCGACTCCAAAATTTTAATTAAACGACACCAAATAGGGTCATGACCCGCACTTACAGAAGCACTCTTTTAAACACATTTTAGAATACATTTTAATTAAAGATTATCCCACCCGGAATTTGGCAGCTGTAGCGTTATAGTCAAGGCTGTGAACTCCATGGACGTCGAGGGACTAATCGAGTTAAAAGTTTGTGTTCCATTTCCACTAAACATGTCAAGTGGAAGAGTAAAAGTTAATGCAGGTTAAGCTCATCTGGGCATCAAAGTTCTCGCATGACATCGCATGGACTCTTAGATAGCAAAGTACCAGCTCATGTGTCATCTTCTTGACCATGAGTCAAAAGTTCGATGTTATTACGACAGCTATGTATCTCCTATATCACTTTCCCCCGTCGCTAACGTGTAGCTTTAGAGATTCTGATTACAATTAAATCAAATTTATTTGTTATCATATAGATATGTTATCATTTTAGATCTTGCTCGCTTTCTTTCCAACTGCATTTAAATTTTAGATATTATATAAACATGTATAATTTTATATATGAAGGTTAGCTACTATGTACCAAGCTATCGGGAAATAAATTGTATGATCCCAAGTATCTTTAATACTTGTTTTCTCTCCTAGAAATTTTGACATTCGTTAAATCAAATAACATATATTGTAAAAATAAAAATTAAAAAATGGACGCAGTAAAAAATTGTTTTATTCAACATTAAAACAATTTACTTATTAGAAATTTAATGGTCATTAGAACAATCTCTTTGACTCAGTCAAACATTTTCTGTGCCATATGCTTTGTTTCCAGTCTCATCAAAGCACGCTCAACATTACTTTATACAGAAGCTTTAAGAACCTGTTACTGCTCAAATTAATATTTCGCCTGAAATAGTAAGGTTTCGCGCTAAGAATGTGTAGATAGCTAGGTCACTTAATGAAAACATGCACGAACCCGTAGAATGGCTCATGAGTAGAAATGCTTGTGAGATTTCATTACGCCTTGAAAGACATAATGAAAAAGGGGCTTTTGGTGCGAATATACTTTCTTCATGAACAATTGAATTAGGAAATGAAAAGCAATCAAATCATTAAGTACTATAATGTAATTTTGGCTTTCTTTTAACAAATATAATTTTTTAAATTATCATACGTTTCGTTTCGTACCTAACTTTACCTCTCTAGATATTTGAAACAGCTACATGGTTAATTTTATTTCAGCGCATCCTTGTAAAAAAAAATTCCTAAATCTGTTAAACAAGGTAGATTCATTATACAAAGGATCACTCATGTACAAAAATATTCTGTGGCGTGGCAGAAATTGCGTTCTTCAGAGATTTATTGAACGTTTTGAGGAAATTCTCATGTTCAAGATGGACGAAAAACTTGTCATTTAAAGAAATGTGCATCTTGTATATTTTCGGATTAATGTTTTATTTTGCAGTTTTCCTTTGTACCTAAAGGATTTAATTATAAAATTACAAAGACTTGGAAAAACGTCTGATGTTATGCTTGATTTTATAAAAGCTTTTCAAATCAAATTAGAAATATCTAAACATGATATTAACGCTGGTAAGTTTAAATATTTTCCGAATTTTCAAAAATATATCGCTAATCTTGGTGATCAAGAACCAGATGTATATTCAAAGATTCCAGATACAATTCTTATCAGTTATTGAATCGTTTCTATAGCAACTGTCTTTTGGATTTACAACAGTTAATGGACATTTGGACTATGGAATTCATAAATTATAGAGACAAAGTAAAACTAAATTAATTGAAGGCGAGTTTGTTTCCTTAAATTAATTTGTATGATTTTGAAATCTAGTTGATTGATTTACAGAGTAACTATATTTTGAGGCAAGAATTTATTGATTTGAGACGAGGATTAGAAAGTGTCGAAAGAGATGGGTTAGCTGTGTCAACTCTAACAATGCATAAATGAAATTCAAACTTTATAGAATTTCTTTCCTAAAAGGTTTTCAGTGCTTGAAAATTATATAGCGTGGACCGTATTCTCAATAGTTTCCTCTACGTACTCATCTGAATTATTATTTGCTATTATAAACCTTGTCAAGTCAGATTTTAGAAATAAAATAACTGATGACTGAAGAGCAGTTGGTGTAACATTAGAAACAACAAAATATCATCCTGATGTGATTCATATATCTTTACAACAACAGATCAAAAATCATGCTACGCTGGTTCGTAACTAATATTACACACTAACTTTGATTGACATGAATACACTGTGTATTTCATGACAAACGTTTATTATTATAATTTAATTCTGTCACTTAAATATATGATTATCCTTTCTGCTTCATATAAACTATATTTTTATTATAGTATTATGTTGTTTTATACTAATTAAAAATGTAATAAATGATTGAAAAATATTTTCCATGATATTTATTCATATTATTAAATTTTTATACGCACTCTTATAAAAAGAATTATTTTCAAAACAAATAACTATAAATACCAATATCATTTTTATAATAAAAATATCCTATGACTCTTATAGACCTAAAAATTATCGATACTCCTATATCACACGATGGGCTGGCCCGCCAGTTAAAACTATAATTCTATTTTATAAACTTTTGCACTCAATCGCCAAAATGTTTGTAATCCATGTTCTAGATATGTTTTATTGTACAAGTTCTTAATTAAAGTGTGTATCGTGACAAAAATTTAATAATGGTCTTCATAAACAAGGATCTTTACGATTATGAAGATTTTTTTTTCATTATTGGTTTACTTCGGAACGGATCAAACATCTATGTATTTCTGAGCATTTCTAAATTATAAGGCGTTCATGCCTACGCGATATTCATTTAAAAATTATCTAAAGGAATATCGATTTTTAAAGTTACGGTTAAGAGATTTAGGTTAGTAAACTACTTCTATAAATTCTCTCTATAATTCTGTGAATTCTATAAGTATTTCTCACTGACATAGTGATGGCCGTGTTAGTCTATTGGTAGCGGATACGCAGCCGGCAGTTTTCGTCGAGCCAAGAGTTCGAGTCTTGACGCCACAAGAGACCTACCATGTAGTTGGAGATGATGCACGTTTCATCTGTTGAGGCTCAAAGTACTCCTGAAGGCGTGGTGTGGAAGTTAGGAGAGGGAGGTGCCAGCTCAGGTGTTGACCTCGTCACTTGACCGAGGTTCAAAATTACGAGTCCGTCGCTAATAGATGACCAGATTCTTCGTGTGTGTCTTCCACCGAGGTGTCTTAAATGGTGTCTACATGTTCTGGGAAACGGTATTTTTATAATTCAGTTTTCCAGGCCGAGCTTTCTGCAATCGGATTTGTCGTATTGTGGGCGGTCTCTCATAACTTCAAATTTTCTATTTATACAGACAGCTTACATCAATACTACTATTGCAGAACACCAGAAGTAAATCAGCTTTCATTAAAATCATTAAATAAAAATAAACAACTTATTCTGATTTCTACAACTTATATTGCGGGCTCGGGGGGCTCGAACCCACTTCGGAGGTTACTACAAAAAAAAAAAAAACCTGCATATCTTTTTTCAAAACTTACTGTCAGTGAGGGTGAGGGAATAAGTGTCCCTGCCATTCGGATAAAGTTTTTTAAAAAAATCCAATTCTGAATTTATTGCTCTCTTCTTAACTGGTCATGGTCCTTTCGTTTATTATTTAAATCGTTCTAATTTGAAAAATACAAATTTATGGCCCTGTGACTGTGTTGAAGATACTGACCTCTACGTTTTCTCTTGCCCTTTTACCAAAAGTTTTCATTTAAAACTATCCTATTGCTGAAAGGAAACTTATTTGGTTAAAGTCCGAATGTGAAAATCATTACTTACATTTCAAGCTTAAATCCTGTATTTTTATGGCTCGTAAAATTACCCAACAAATTTCATAATTGTTTCAATATTTGATTACAATTTTTAATAGTTCAAGTTTCCTTCTTGCGTGCTAGTAATATGTTTGTATGTACATCTTTATCTAATACTTCATTTCTAGTTCACGAGTTTGCGAATGCATTTTATATTGTGCCATTTAACCAAATATAAGTCGCCTTTAATACATCTTATTTCTGCAAGATAAAACCCTACTGTTAATTTTTCTTATACTTTTATCATGAACATTTCCTGCTCTGTAAATAGATATTCGCTTTATTTACATTTGATTTTGAAGTTATATAACATCTTATGTTATTTTGCCAATAAATGCTCAGTGCAGGGGTGATTGTCTCCCAGGGGCCGATTTGTAGCTCTAAACCCTTTGGGTGAGCTCGGTCCCCTTGGGCATTCTGCCAATAGCCCTCGTGTTGCTTCTCGAGTGACATTCATAAAACCAATCAAACAATCGATTCAATAACATCAAGAATTTATCGGATTATATTAATAATCAATAAATGAGCTAATTCCATTTTCAATATCCAGAACAACAAATGAATTTTAATTAAGGTAGGACGTTCTTAAAATTTCATAATTAACATTATTAAACCGTAACATTGTATTTTTCATGTAAATATAAAGAATAAACTTCTTTAAAGTTTTTCATTAACTTTTGTCATAATTATATAAAATTTTTCTTTTTCTTAACATAATATATGATTGGGCAAACGATAACTATGCATTTTTTTCTAGAGGAGGAGTTTTTTCTATGATCCCGTTATAAAATCATGTTAATTAGAAATATATCTTTCTTCCAGTTTTAAGAATTTAACTAACTGAGAGTACTTAATACGTAAAAATTCTTTGTTTCTGGGTATTTAATCAGCCTCTCAAAATGTCTTTCTCGCGTGTGTGTTATTCAAGTTTCAATAACTATAATATATAAATACTTCAAGAGTTAAAACTGTAATAAATATATTATTAAGGCTTATTTTAAACAATTTGATGGTTCATCACTAATTTTATTTTTAATAGTGTATTTAAATTCTAAATAATGGTTTTACTTATTGATTAATTTATATAAAAGTAGATAAATTAACTTTAAGAAGTTACAATTTTCAAAATCGTGCATTTATGTTCACTAAAGGCAAACTGGTAACCATGTTATTTTATTGCTTTTTCCTATTTGTGCAAATAAGGTAGAAATCCCTTTTTGATTTGAGTACATGTATTTTGAAGAACACTTGATTTGCCAGAAATAACATTTAATTTTATTTCATATGGAAAGCTGTAACAGATTTCTTTTTTTAAAAATAATATGTATGGCTTGAAAATAAAATTACTTTATAGCAAAAATTTTACTCCTTCAATTCATTCCTTTGTTTCTGTTATTTAAATTTTTATTTAAACATTTTGTATTAAAGTTTACTTAAAATCACGAAAAGAAGGATAAAACAGTTGAAATTTCATGTTCCCATTTTTTTTCCGTTCGCTTTTTGCATTTTCTTTTTTAAAAAATTATTTAGCAGAAAAAATTAACATTAAAAAAATCTAAAACAAATTCTTTACAGATTCACTAAAAAATTTTTCCCTGTAATCCTCCAATTTGTGTAATGAATTGTAAGAAAGAAAACAAATCGGAGACAATATTATTTTTTTATAATTTCGTTAAATTTGACTTTTTCTTTTAAGCACTTTGTGAAAAAATACCTTTAATTTTTAGTTTGGTGTAAATAATAAGAGTTTAATGATCCATTGTAGACGTCACGAGATTACATTTGACAGAAATACATTTTTTTTTGGAATCACCATCTAGAATAAAGGAAAATTGCGTCTAATACGTAATGTTACGAACTCAATATCACGCTTCCTTGTAATGGTTCTTTTATGAAGGTAAAGGGATATTTACAGAGATTTCGTCAGTCAGCCAATGGAAGTTTAAGCATTCACTCTTTAACTTTGGTGACAGATTTGGTAACCGTTTTGGTGAAAAACGTAATTACTTTGGCAGCAAAAGGAAGACTCCCGAAAGTGATTCAAAATTGGCGAAATCTCGACCTGAAACAAATATACCCACTTTCCTTGAATTTTTCTTGGGACATCATACTTGGCAGGAAAAGGAAAAAACGCCGTGAACCTCAGGCAGAGTGATCTCTCTTTGTGAGTCTGCCTTAATATTGCAGAGTATTACGATAGAGTTTGTGAAGTTACGATGGAGCTGAATGTTGCTGATATAACTGTGACTGTCTTTTTTTAGTGTTGCTTTAATTCGTATATCTGTGTCGTTAATCTCTACAAGTGCTATGTTTTCTGTTTGTGCTGTTACTGTCGTAGTTCTTTTACCCGCTCGCCGTCCTGTGCTGAAGATTTGTCTATGAAGCGTCATTTGTCATTAACCTCCTAGTTGGACTCGCATATACACAGACACACACGATTGTAATTTTTGTAGCAGTGTATTACCATCCGTTGTGGTAACTAAGGGTAATATTGTTTCTGGAATACAAGTTTTTTTTTTGTTACTACAGAAGATAATTACATGAGATGAATAAATGGCGTTAAATAAAAGGTGATTAATATTCCAGACTGTTTTTTATTGAATATATCACAAAGAGACAACGACGTTAAACTTTGAACTTATTTGAAAATCTAATAATCAACGTAAACCCGAATAATTCTTTCAATTTTTTGAAATACAGAATATATATTTTTTAAATTCTCTTATTGAAAGTACTATATCTAAAGATATTACTTGTTACTAGATTGGCTTTTGTCGATAGTGCATGAAGAATTTGTAATACTTTTCGCTGTACAAATAATCAAAATTTTAAATTCACAGAACAATGAAATTCTTATAAAGAAATAAGTTCTTTTCAACTCGTTCATTTATACTTTTCAATGAGTTTTCTTTGAATGTTTGAAATATGCCACATTTTTGTGACGGGTATCTTACTTAATGAGATCTTATGACAAAAAAAAAACCTGTCTATAAGCTAAATAATTTTTAAACTCTTTAGCATACATACTGGTACCAAATGGGTTAGATAAAACATATGTTTATAAACATTAGTTTTATTTACCCAACCATTACCTGAATGCCAGCGTTAATCAGATTACAGAATCAAATTGACAAACTATGATGGTATTATTATTGAAGCATTCTGCATTACACGACGTTTGCCATTACCTGTAATTTGCTTAATATTTATAACACGTGAAAAACAGATGTATTAAAATGGACGTTTCGACATGAGAAACGGAACTTGAGGCAGTTTATTAAATTTACTAGTGGACTCGTAACTGATTAAATGCGCTATGAATATCGTAAATGGAGTGCTGATTCACGTAACAGTCTCATCATTTTATTATGGTTCAAAATCAAAAGACATGTTGGTATTTTAAGAAGCTACTGCAAATTTTCTGTAAACCAAATTTATATGTATATGGTGTTCAAAATTTAAAGCGCATTGTAAGAAAGTCATTTGTATTATCTTATATCACATATGAATGTCATTAAATGTTTTGTTTCTTGTGACATACATTTCGAGCTTAACAATAGCGAAATATGTTAGGAACATAAGAACATTGTATTGGAACATAAAAAAAATTGAAAGAAATATTTTTAAAAAATACTTATACTCTTCGAGAGTTTTTTTTTTTTTTTTTTTTTTTTTTTTTTTTTTTTTTTTTTTTTTTTTGTAAATTTTAAAATACAGGAGATAGAAAAATTTTCCTTTCCCTAACAATGTAATACAGTAGTATGAAAATACTTACATGGAATGAATTTAAATATAACGAAATTGTTTTAGAATTTTTTTTTATAAAATTAAAAATATAGATAAACTTTCACATCTAATTTAAAAATTCACTCTGTAATCGCAATAAAAAACACTTCGGAGTAGCAATCGATGTTTATTTTTTATGTAACCCATATTCTATGCATATTATTTCGGTTAAAGCTTCCCTTTTGGTGAGTGATCTAATGAAAAAGAGAACCTGATCTATTCGCACCTTTTCATTTAAGCGTCCCAGCGGTAAATTAATGCAGATACATGTATTGTGTACTCGATGCGCAAATAACAAAAGATGGGATTTTTTTTTTTTACATTTCCCTTTTGATGATAATCTAAGTTTGATTATTTTAATTGGACGCGCATTTCAGTATCAGTATGACTCATTAAAAATGTAGAACTCTTATAGTGCAATATAATATGAATGTCATCTTCGTCTGCCAAAATTATAAGTTGTACTGGAAACTATTTAATTTTTGTTGATGAATTGAAAAAAATTCATTCGAGGGTTTTCACATGAAATGATCTTCAAAAACGCATTCCTGTTTGAAAATAATGATGGCAAGTTTCTCCACAAAAATATATTTAAACATAATATAAATTAATAACGAAGGAAACAACAGCAAAGCAATAACATCTCGTTTTAACAATCCTCAAATTTTCATGCTCATCTCATTCTGATACTTTTATTTATTATTCTTATATTCACATAAACATCAGAAATCTCCTTTTTATAGAGTCACGTTGTAGCATCTGATTGGATTAACTTCTACACATAGAATTACTTTGACATTATAGAAGTGGAATTACAGGAATTTGCATTACTTTCAACACTGTTTATAGCAATGTAAAACTCGCAGGATAGTCGTCAACTTCAATTCTTAAAGTCTGCTATTAATCTTGTGGGATCTTGAATCAATCCTTTCATACGTAAATAAATTTGATTCTTGCGTCATAAATAACTGTCCTTCACTCCCACTAATATTCACATCTAGGTTGTTGAATCAGAAATAAAACACGTGTCAAAAGCGAATGAATGAAAGCTCTGGTTTAACTATATTCTTTAAACATTTAAAAGTCAAAAATAAAAGAAAAAGGACGCAAGTAAAAATTTCCTTATTATTGTTAAAAAATCTTTTGGGCACATTTCATCCTTCTCAAATAAATACAATGATCGAAAATTCTGAGAAGGATTGTAACTCGTTCCAAAATGAAGATTGATGTTTATGTATAATCTATTAATTATATTTGTTTAATCGAGAGCAAGAAATGTTATGAAAAAAACTTTTTTTTATTGAAACAAAATATAGTTTCAATCTCTTATTAATTTTAATATCATACTATATTGGTAATGAACATTTGTAATGTATTACAAACAATCTAGTATTATGTGGATGCAGTGCTTCAGTATATGTTGTTGTTATAAATGTCAATAATTTAAAATGGATTATGTTACTCGAGATGGCTTTATTATTATAATTATTCCACTTCATTAAATACCGTCATATTTTATTACCATTTAGAATATCAATTTTCTAGATTAATTTTCAAATCTGCATTTCTATTATTAAATGTTCGTTTTAACTGACAATTTTCCACTAAATTTGAGCTTTAGGCTTTATTATTTCGGATAGATATCAGATTTCCAAATTTTTTAACAACTAGCTTATAAAATCACCGACCAAGAGGGAATGTTCCACCCGTTCAGTATTTGAAATTTATGGAAATTATAATTTTATTTATATTTTCTTTTTTTTCTTTTTTTTTTTTTTTTCGAATTTAATATTCTGGGAGTTAAATGTAATACAAATTTCTCTTTTTAACGAGTCTTGAATGAAAAAAAAAAATCCTTATAAAGTAATATTTTTACTTGCTTCCATTATCATAGTTCTTGCTGTATCTGAAAGTTATATTCATCCTTTATGAAACGCACTATTCACTTTCTGACATAGTCTATATCTTTTTCCCATGCATTTACTCCAACACATGTCAGTTGAGTAAACCCGCTGGAAAAGAATTCCGAGGGTGCTTGTCGACACCAGGCGTTAATAGCAGCTTCTTCCTCATCGTCTGAAAAGGCTTCTTAAAGAGCATCACTCTCTAAGAAGCCTTTTAACCTTTAGATCGAGACGAAAGTCGCAAGGTTAGGTGCAACGACTCTTATCTGCTTCAATATCATCTTCGTAAGAGTCGCCATCTTCAGTCTTCGGTACACCAGCGACACCTGGAAACACAGAAAACAAATACGTTGCATAAAAGATGTATGAGGGCCTTAAGGAATAATAAATTTAAGGATGAGAATTTTGAAACTCGGCTTACAAATTAAAAAGTAATGGCCTTTAAGACATTAATCAAGTCTCATAAAATCGATAAAAGAGAAAAGGAGGTAATAAAAAAAACGATAATTATATATTTGTAACAACTTCTGCAACTGTCCTTAAGATCTAACAAAATTGATAAAATTGTCAACAACTCAAGGAAAACTAAATTATTATGTTCAATATTTATAGAATAGTTTAATTAATATTTTAAGGCAATTTAAAAAAATTTACCACAATGCGTTTTGATATTTTTTCATAGTTAAGAAAAGAATACTCAAATGGACCTGTGTATCAAACTTCATTCTGTCTTAAAAGGATTACCTTCCTTAGGTAATTGAGAGAATCATGACCCCAAGAAACTGTAATAAAATTATTGTCTTCCATGCTGTTTGTTTTTGGTAAACACAAGTAACCCTTCCCCGGATATCATAGCAGGGAAACGATTTCCTATTTTCGGCACTCCTTCTTGTCAACTAATTTTTTATCATTTCCCCCATTTTTTTAAATGTATAAATCGCAGTTCCACCTTGTTTGGTGCATCTTAACCATATCTATCTTATGCGCCATTAAACTCCATGACCCACTCTCTCAACGTCATTCTCTTCCAATAGTTAATTAGAGAGATACTTGCTAAACATTCTCATGGAACCTTATACTAGTTTAATTTTTCTGACAGATTGTTCGACAAAATAATACATGAATAATTTTCGGAGTGTATCAAAAAAGATTTGATAATTTTGTGTGTACATTACATTCATAACATCTTACTAAAGTCACATTAATTCCATAGTTGAATGTCGAAATCTCAAATACGAATTTAATAAATTTATAATGGAATTTGTTTCCTCCTCTTAAAGTTAAAAGTTCTTAAGTGACCAGTTTCATTAGAATTGAGAAAAATAGAAATAATGGACATTTTTGTTACATTCGTGGTGATCACTATTCTTGGATCAGAATTTGATCAATGAAATTAATTAAATTTTTTTGAAAAGGCAGTAACATAAGAAATAGTCTGGCTAATAAAAGTAAAACGTTTTCAATTAGTTCGGATATTTTTAAAAAAAGAAAAAGAAAAAGTTGATTTAGATTATTTTTATTTTGAAAACCTAATCACTAGAAAAAAAGACATCTTTTTATTTGTACATTTTATTCCTATATTTCTTACTATTTCAGATGTGATTTTATTTGAATTCCAAAAATGTTTATTTACATCGCAGTTTCTATTAGAATGATTTGTCAATAACCTTTTTTTTTTTTTTTTGTCTTTTAAAATGATTAGGTAAGATGCTATGTTCTGGGTTTTTTTATTTAAATTTGAATGACTTTGAAACAATAAGAAAATAATACAGTAATAAAAAATACTGAAACAGTTGTTACACAGAAAAAATAAAATTAAAAATTTAATACAGACATTTTTAATAATTATAAATGAAAAGTAAAATTGTGCAGGTGTTCCATTCATTTTAAATTATAAAGTCAGTGAAAGTAATTGCAAAAAAATAGTAAATAGCAGCACTGCATTAACTTTTCAAGTGGAAAAATTCGTATGCGTCGTTGAGCTCAAATATGCTTAAGTCTTCATTTTAAGAAGTATTTTTCTCTTCTTCAATGCATTAAAAAAGTTTTAAATTAATTAATGATAGTTTTTATCGAAGTTTAACGCATTTATTATTTTATTTTCAATTTAATAAAGTTCAAAATAAAATCTAATAAGCTAATTTTTAAAATTAACATTAATATAGTCCAAAATTTAAGTTTTCTTATAAGATTTTTCAGATGGCTCGCAGTTTCATACTTAAAAAATATATACTAGTAGATGGACCCTTAATGTGACGTAAAAGATAATTATTTGAATATTTCAGAAAATATTGTAAATAAGTGTATGAAATGTTAAATTTTAGGAATTCAGCCATTAAGAATCCAACCGTTTAAAATATTTTGTATGTTACCTTATAATTTTCTTTTTGCACCTGTAATGTATTTAACTATTTTTTTACTTTTAAATAAATTTTTTAAAAAAATTATTATCTGTTATGGTGAAATTACTTTCTACGAATTAATGAATTAAATATTTTAATAAATCCAATAGCATGGTATAAAAGTTCCCTTTTTAAGTATTAACATTAATTAGTTGCGATAAAAACTGTTCATATTGGGTTTTTTTCCAAAAAATGTCACTGACTTTATGAATTTGTTTTGAAACAGTAAGCTGTATTATCACTTTTGAATACAATATGCTAAATTTGTGAAGTGTCAGGGGATTATTTAATGAATTTATGTAATTTTTTTAACTAATAAATTAACAAACGCATTAAATTCATAAATATTTGTTGATTAATATATATGCTAGGGCATTATAGTTATACTGTCAATATATCACATTAAGTATAATTTAGCAAGTACCTGAAAAAATACTTAGAAAATTGTACTTATCTATTAACAAGAAAACTTAAACTTAGATCTTTAATTGTTCTGATGTCATACCTATGTTTACCTTGCATTATTAATCTGCTTAGAATCAGACATATAATTTTTAAGAGAAATAAAAAAAAAATGACTTTTAGAAAAACTATATCTTAAAGGAATTACAAAAGGGAAATATATTCTTATTTTATCAAAAGGAAAACAATCGCTTGTTTTTAGTTTTAATAATAGTAAGAAATTCTTTTTCTGTTCTGTTTTTTTAAGTTAGTAAAATAAGGGAGAAGTAATGATATGTATAGTACTGTTTTCGAAACATGAATTAAAAGAAACGAAACGGTTTCTCAAATTATACTTTAGTGTACTTTTTAGCATCAATTAAAAACACATTTTTTTGTACTAGGAACATATTTTGCGCACAAATAATCGTAACTCGTCACATCCTCCGTGACTTAAGATCCAGAATGCATTATACGTTTCAAATAAATAATGCTATTTTCTATGTGAGAATTAATTTTCTCTCTCTATTTGCAAGAATCTTCTTTTCCATTTTTAAAAATTCGTGGGAATGTTTCAGTTTTTATTAAATGTAATTACACCCCATGTGACCTTCAACCACTGATAAAATTGTACAAAAATTGATTTTTATCATTTTAGAAGCATCTTCACATTATGGAATTATGAATTTCAATCTTTATTTTCTTAAAGTCATCAAAAAATATCTAAAAATACAAATCTCTCTTTTTAATTTCATGAGTTAAATTAATAGCGAAAATGAGAAAAAGATATACTTTATCAATTATTTATCTGATAATATTCTATAATTCTTATGTAAAATGCTTAGCAATAAAAATTCTTTTAATTTCATTTTAGAATTGAAACATTTTAACATTATTTATTTTATTATTATTTATTTAAATATTAGTGCCTTTAATCAATACTTTTTTCTAAAATAATATGACAGATTAATATTCACTCAAAATAGTTTTTTTTATTAAGTGAAAGCTTTGTAATGAACCACAAATACGTTAAACTGAGCGTTTAGCTGACATATTTTAATTTTCGCTGCTGTTAAAATGAAAATTTATGACGCACTTCTTTAAACATTGAATTCGACTGACCACTTAAAAATCTAATCAAATAGTCAAAAATTTCAAAACTAGAATTGAAATACGAAAGAGCAAGACAACGCACACTTTACTGTCTATAAAAAAATATGCAAAATCTCTCTCTCTCTCTCTCTTAATTCGATTAATCGTAGTTTATGTTCAAAGTTTTAGGATACCAATCACTCATTCCGTTGCAAACATTTCTCGTATGTAACAGATTCGACTCATATTATTCTGATCTAGGGTCACTACCAACTATTTACAGTGTAAGCGATTAATTACGATGATTCACTCCAATCTACAATATTTATTAGCTTGTTATTATCCTCTATCTCCCGTCTCTTTCCTTTCAATTCTATTTCGTTACATTTCGCCTTATCTAATTCAGTTCACTACACTTATTATCTTTATCTAATTTACCAAATCATTTTTTTTTATTGTTGGCAAGGAGTTGTAATTGTATGCAATTCAAATTATCAAAAAGTCCCTGAGATCAGCGAAGAGAAAATAGCGAATAACCTAACGTCACAAATCAGCTTCATATTTCTTAATATTAAGGATATCATAAAAGGTGTGACTATTAAATAACAAAACTGACGCTGTAAATCATTTAGTTTTGATGTCATACATATTTACTTATTATCAGTTTCAATAATACATCCCTTCTTCTATCCCTACAACGCTCCTTTCGAATCTTCGATTGTTCAAAACAGTGCTGAAAGTCTTCTCTCAGCTCCTTCGGGACGCGTGCCTCTGTATCTTTCACAGCTCTACGGGACTCAAAACTTGTTTCTTTTAATACATATTTCACCTCAGGAAACAGAAGTCGCGTGGTACAAGAACCGGCGAATAAGGCAGGTGCTTTAAAACTGGGATGCTGTACTTGGCTAGAAACCTCTTGATGGACAATGCGGAATGACTTGTCCTTCCACAATTTGAGTCGTTTTTTTCCTAATTCTTTCCCGAAGTTTAGCAAGAACGTGAAGTAGTAATGTTGATTAATAGTTTAAACTTCAGAAACCCAGTGAATCCCGTGAATATCGAAAGAAAAAAATCTTTACTGCTTTGAATTTTGATGTCTTCATTCGAGCTTTTTGGCTCTCGGTGAAGATGGACTCTTCCAGTCCATGAATCGGCGCTTCGATTGAGGATCATAAATAAAAAAAAACACCATTTGTCTCACGTTATTATCCTTTCCAATAAATTTGAGTCATTTTCAATGGCATTCAAAGTGTCAGTGCAAACATTTTTGCGAGCTTCTTATTGTTCAAACTTAAGAATTTTTGGCACCATTTGGACACACACTTTTTACTTGTTAAAATTGTGATATAAAACTTGCCGTGCGGATTCTTTGTCAATTCCTACAGTCTCAGCAATCCCTCGAATACTTAACTTAAGGTCAGATCGATCCAGATTACCGATTTTTACGATATTGTCATCTGTTTATGACATAGCAGATAACCCCGACGTGTATCATCTTCAACGTCTTGTCGGTCATCTTTAAAACGCCCAAACTATTCAAAAACATTTGCATACGATAAAAATCCATTGATATACACTTCTTTCAATAAATTATAAGTTTCAGTAACGTGCTTTCCAAGTTTCATGTGAGATTTCTCAAGAATAAGTGCTCACTTATAATTTTTCTGGCGAAAAAAAAAAAACCTCTAATGTGAACGAAGGTTACTGGTATTTGGATTTGTTTTCAGAAGTGAGATGCACTGCATTCGAAAGAGAAGGCTTCACGCTAAACAACTGTTGGTCACTGGCTTTTGGCGCACGCATACTTCTTCTGTAGCAACATCAATCTCGTTTTTAATCTCGTTATTAATAGCAACATATATCTCGTTATTATTATCGGATGTTTATTATCTTGAAATATTATAAGTATTATTTATCATGAATTACTTTTCATTATTTTTTCGAACTTAAACTTATGTATGAACTTATCTACAATGAACAGTAAGAGCAAGAGGATTTGAGTAATTTTTACTAAATTTATGAACATTTTTTATCGAATTTTAAAAATATCAATGTTATTGGTTATAAAAAACGGATGAGCTATAATGAAAAAAAAAGTTAAATTGTGCGGTCCTAAACAAGAATTTTCTAATTTATATCTTTAGTTAATTTTACTTGCAAATACTCATTAAGAAAACAATTTTTAGGAATGAAATTATATGTGATGTTAACCAAAAAAATCTTTGGAATCAATAAGAGATAATGTTTCAACAAATAAAAACTGAATGAATATAAAATTAAATTTTACTACCAGATCTGGATTTTAAATATTCAATCTTTGTGTTTGTACCAAACATATTCATATTTTATCTATACATGAAAAAGAAAATTAGAAATTCAATTTCACAGTAATAATGTAGACATAACGAATACAACTGTGACACCAATGAAATAATAAGAAAAATGTAAGTCCCTGTAAGAAATGCAGTGCTGCCAGACTATCAGTGAAATCTATGTTCTTATTCTTCTTTTCACCCCGTACAGGGAAATTATGATGCAAATCACTGAATATACAGTAAAATTATTCAAAGAATCTAGGCATAAATCGGAAATGTCTGCATCGGAATTGAAAATTTTGGATCCTCAATGACACTCTTGACGACACAATATTGAGGCATTGAATTTTTTTTTTTTCCATTTCTCATAGAATATGTATGTTTGATTTTCGAATAGTAGTATCGATCGAAATATATGCAGTTGTGAAGTATAGTGATAAATATTTTAATGTTACGAGTACATCAAAATACTGTATGGAGCTAAAATGACATAGAAAAAGTACATGGTCGTATTATAAATTATAAACCCAAAACTTCAATTGCCATTTTAATTGAACCTTATAAAAACATTTTTGCTAAAATAAACTTTTACTTTTTAAATAAAGATCAAATTACATATTTTACTTACATGCAGTAAATATATTACCTCGAAAAATACGTAATACAGAAAGTGGAGGTATCAAAGACTTCATGATTATTCAATTATAGTCAAGCTACTTTTTTAAGAATACAAGGATTTGCAAGGTTATAAAATATATTTATATCATTACCTTTTTATACTTTTCTATTGCTATATTTTGTGAATAAAAAATATCTCATTCACAAAGTTTGGAATGTTCACATTTATTTGTTCATTTTAAAATTATGAGACATTTTCTTTTTTTACATCCTTTGTTTCAGATAAAATCTCAAATATTTCCCAGAATTGAGCTCAACATAATATGGCAAAAATTGAAAAACAAATTTGAGAGAGAAAAAAACACTTAAGTGTTTTATAACGAAACGTGAAATGTCACTGAACCTCGAAAAAACTTCCTACAGGTTCACTTGCATCTAGGATTACTGATGTGCAATGGAAGTGTCGTTTCCTCGTGCAACACAAGCTGCAAAAAAATATAAATTTCATTCTTATAAATGAAGTAATTTTGAAATGTTTCTAATGTGGTAAGAAAAAGTAAACTCGCTAAAACTCAAGTCTTAGCAACTGCTACTGTATGGCTTCTACCAATAAATGAATTATAATATATATCATTTTGTACTGTAATATAATGCATAAACGTTAAAAAATGAATTAAAAGTCCCTTTTGAATAATTTCAGGGACCAATTTAGAAAATTTGTAACACATTTTAAATTACTTTAACTTTAACAATGTATAAATCATGTTTTTAATTTCATTTCTCAATCAGAAAAAATCAATTTTTAAAAAAAAATATACTTCATTTTATCTGGATTATAAATTTTTAATATTCTATATTTAAATTTTCATTTTCCAGCAAAAATTAATTAAACTATTTAGCAAACGTTTTATTGTGACAAACGTTTTAGAAAAATTGACTGCCATTTAATGCTGCGTTTCTAGCACTTTTCTGTTTTGTTGTGACTCATTCCACAAGATGTAGTTGAAGGCTAGGCTAAATTCACGAGAACAAAAAATTTCAAAAACTCGTAAGTGAGATTAAGAGAAATAATTAAATCTTTTTGTCCAACCCCCTGCAATTCAAAAGAATTTAAAAGATGGTCGTGAGGGGGCTAGGAAGAATTACAAATAGTGAAGGTCGAAAAGGCTTTCTACCCATTTTTAAAAGTAAGACTACGGGGATTGTCCACTCAGTCCTTAGAAAATCCAAGAGATGACGCTCGAAGAATCAAAAATGGTTTGTTTTTAGTAAGTATTAAGACTTACTAGAAGCTGTATTTAAGTCTCAGTTATTTCCATCGGATGGTTTTTTTTTTTTTTTTTATTGCCGATTGAAATAAGAAGTATTGTTTGAAAAAATGGGAGAACGCGAGTTCCGAGCGGTGATTAAATGCTAATTTTTTTTTAAAATGGCTTAGCACCAAAAGATATTAAAGCTGGGTTGAATGAAGCTCATGCCACTTCTGCTCCTGTGATTGCAACTATTTACAATTAGGTAAATGAGTCTAAACTTGACCGTATATCCACTGAAGATGATCATCGTTCGGGACGTCTAGTGAAAGTGACTGCTCCCGGAAAAATTGACAAAATCTCCGATATGATTTTGAATGATTGGAGAATAAAAGGGCGTGATATAGTCGAGGCCACTTGCATATCGCAAGATACAATGTTTTCAATTTTACAGGAAAAACTAGGTATGAAAAAAATTCTCGGCAAGACGGGTGTCGCTTTTGCTTTCAGAGGAAAATAAACGCAAACGTGAGGTCTGAGGTTATTTTGGCGCTCTTTCGTCGTAATTTGGACGTAAATGTGGACGAAACGTGGATGTACGACTACACTGTAGAGACAAAAGAACAGTCAAAATAAGGGGTTTTTAAAGACGAACGGGCTCCAAGAAAGCAAAGACAGTGAAATCGTTCGGCAAGGGGATGTTTGTTTTTTTTTTTTAATGTACAGGGAATTATCGACACATATCACTTGGAAAAAGGAAAAGCATAACTGGTGAATATTATGCGTCGTTATTGCTCCTATTGAGCGAAGAAATAAGAAAAAAAAACGTCCCCATTTGATAAAGAAAAAATCCTCTTTCATCAAAACAATGCATGATTGCACACCTATGTAGTTTCATTGCCAAAAATCATGCAATTGAAGTTCGAATTATTACAACATCCAACGTATTCATTGGATTTGGCTCCCAGCGACTCTTGTTAACTTCCAAACTTTAAAAAAATGGCCCAAAAGACAATGGTTCATACTAGAGTTTCCTGGGATCCCGGATTCCCGGGAAATCATAAGATTTCTGTACTTTTTCTATTTCCGGGAATTATACTTCGTTCCCGGGAAATCCCAGGAACGAAGTAAAAGTTGATAAAGAAGATGTTAAAGAAGAGTTTGGCTGTAAAAAGATGGTATATTTGGATACCAAAACACACTGGAATAATTTGTTGATAAAGCTTGGAAGATTTTTAGAAATAGAGTCAGCAATTTTAAAAGCATTAATTGACATTAAAGAAGAACAAATGATGGCCAATGTAGAGTTTGAAATTGTGACTACAATTGTAACTGGCTTAAAGCCAGTAAAAATTGGCTTAGAAAAGTTATGCAGTCGAAATTCAACTTTGCAGACTGCAGAAGGTATATTTTTTATCTTTATTGGAGAATTGAACGAACAAAATTCAGAATTTGCGAAAAATATGAAATATTCTATTATCCAAAGAATTAATGAGAGACTCAACGTTAATTTAATAGGATTAAATGCAATACCCGAATTTTGGGAGAAAATATAAAGTAGCTGCAGTTACTATCGACATTTCGCGATTGCCTAGTAGAAATTGTTTGTTTAGACAAGCCCAAATGATAGGGACAAGGCTTTTCTGCGATGAAGAGGATTCAGTATCCAACTCTTCGCACTCAGAAGAAGAGAGCATGGAGATTTTGAAAGAAAAATCTGTGACATTGGATGAAAAATCAGAGAAAGCAATTTACTTTAAAACAAAAGTTTTATATTGTTCAACCAAAAAAAGCATTAGTCTCAACAAAATCATGAAACAAGAGATATAGTTGTTCGACTCGACTGAAAATCCATCACCAAACATTATAAGACTATATGAGGCTTTAAAAACAATTTCTCCAACGTAAGTTGAAGCCGAGAGAGCATTTTTTGCTGCCGTATTGTTCGTCACAAAGCTTAGAATAAGGCTGAGTGATAAAAGTATAAATTGCTTATGCTTTCTGAAATCCTATTTTAAAAATAAATAATCAATTTATTACATATTTTTTGTATTTTTTAGCTCATTATATAAATAAGCATTAATTTTGGAATTTATATATATTTTTATTTTATATAATTACTATTGATTTTATTTAAAAATAACATGTTTTTTAATTTTTTGGAATTTTGATGTATTCCCGGGAATCCCAGGAACGACAATTACATTCCCGAGAATTCCCGGACATTCCCGGGAATGGAAAAACCCTGGAAATCAGAAACCCTAGATCACACTGAACGAAGAGGTCATCACCAAAATAGTTGTTTGTTTTGAGGACCTTTCGAAATCTTACTTTTTAGATGGCCTTAAAAAATTGGAGAAATACTTGAAAAAGTGCATATAGCTAAAAGGAGGTTATGTTGACAAATAAACAAAATATCTACCTGAAATAATTCGTTTTTCTATCTTTTTCTAAGGCCTTATTGAATGACCCTCGTACTAATGTGTGTTCACTAATAAGTCTACAAATAGTGGTTTGGATACCTCTCTTTCCCTTATTATTAATATACATAACTTAATGGTAAGAGCACCACCAAGACTTTGTTTGTAATACCATGAATCGGTCGAAGGAGTCTTCCATGATTGCCGGCTTAAAATTTTTATTTTTGAATAGAATTCAAGAAGGACGAGATAAGTATTTGGATCTTAAAGAAAAGGGGCTCTTTCTTGGTCAAAATGTCAGAAATTTCATAAACCAAATATTTAATCAGCAATTTCAATTCCAAGTAACTGTGTGAGACAAGATCCAATTACCACTACCCATTGTTTGTTTAAATAAGCCGTTTTGAACACAATCATTTTATACAAATAAAATTTCGTTTCCTAGCTGAAAGAACATTTGGATTGTTAAAATTAAAAAAGAACATTTAATCGGATTTTAATCTTAAATTAATTTCTTGCAAACGAGATTCTTAATAGACAAAGCTACTTTTGTGATATTTCCAAACATTTATTTAGAAGCAATGTTTATTTTTCGTAGAACTGTTTTAGTAATGCTCAATTTATTAATGCATGTAATTTCTTAAAAAAAAGTAGTTGTGTTATAATAAATATGCTGCTACAAAATTAAGCGAATTTGACGTATTCCCAAATAATTACTTTTTTCAAATAGGCTATAACTGTAATTCAAAGGTAAAAAAATAATTACATCACATATTTTTTTCTACATATGAAATTAATATGTTTGAAAAATTCCCTCATCATTGATTTAACTTTATCCTTTGGATTCTGGTATCCTATTGGACTTCAGTTAAATGTTCTATTTCTTACTCCTAAATGCGATTGATTCTACCACGAAGTCTTTTTCCAGTAACTTAAAATAAAAATAATATAAAAGTAAACTGGTTTGTGTTAGAAGTTATATATACAAAGTTATAATTGCTCAAAATAATTTTACTTCCCCAATTCTAAAGTAAATATTGGTAGTCTTGTTTGCATTTTTTCTTTCATTAAGAAATTTTCCATATTCAGATTTTTTAAGCATGTTGCATATTATTTTAAAGATTTATATATTTCAAAAGCCATAAACACACGCAATAAAATATCAAGTGATATGAGCTATTTTAAGAAACTTTTGATGTGTGCATAAACACTATTTATTGATGAATATATATTGCACAAAAATGTGTACTTGCATAAATGTATATATTTAATTTAAACTTGAGTTCTTGCGTTTTTTTAAACTGTCTTTTTAGCAAAAATGTATTATGAAGTTGTTAAGTTGTAGTAAAACGAATTAACTTCAATTTACTGAATTATTCTTTATAACATAATCTTAAAGACTTAATGATGTATTGTAGAGATATAGCCATAAAAATAGTAAATAGAATCCTATTTTAACTTCTACCTTGGCGACGTAAAAGAAATTGTGCCAACAACATATTTTTCAAATGCACTAAAAAATTTCAAGTTGCGAAGTGCCAGAATTTGGCGCAAATTCACTTCATTTTTTTTTTCTTTGCCTTTAGTGAGGGCTAAAATACAATCCAACCCTTATACGCTAATTATTTTCCTGATATAATATGTATCATTATTTAATCACTATTTTAAAAAGTTCTATTCCTAAAAACCCGTCTTTGCAAAGAGTGAGGTATTTAAATGATTTATTGAAAAATAGTATTATTATAAAGCTTACTTAAACCAACAAATTTCTTTCTGTACATGTGTTGTATTAGATATGAAATATATGGGATAATAAGTTCTCATAAAATATCCATACTTTCTTACCGAATTATGTAAATAGTTGAATTAGAAACATATGTTGAAAATTTAAGCTTCGAGAGCATTTGTATACATTGAGTTTATATGACATTCCCATTACGTTTGGTTAATATATGAATCACTCAGAAGCCAATGCGGTCAAGTCTATTTTTTGTTATCTTCTGTTTTTTGTGTAAGTCTTAATGGAATAAATAATATTCATTTAAATTATTACAGGGTTTATATTCATTGCTCCGTTTTTTATGTCATGCAGCCCTTTTTTATAGCTTCTGAATATATTGTATAGTAATTTCAGAAATCATTGTGAATTTGTGAACTTTTTATTAAAAATGTTTACTTAAACTTTGAAATGAAAACTAAATCGTTATTCTTCTTTCAATATTTGCTGGTACCACTGAAAAATAATAAATTCATAATAGCTGAAAATATTATATCTGCTATTTAGAATTATACGAGATGCAGACTAGAAAAGAACATGAATTTTTAGTGAGTTTTATGTGCTTACTTTCTTTTCATTTGAAGTTCTTAAACTTTGGTTAAAGCACACAAATATTACGTTGAAGTATTTATGAAAATTATTTAAGTTATTAAAGATATTTAAATAACTTTTCTTTAATAACTGTAAAAACTGATTTTTTAAAATAATAATAATATATGTGCTGTAAGGGTATGAAAAATAATTTTGATAAGAATGATACCTTTTGTGTAGAAGACATACAAATAATAAAAGGTACCCCAGGAATCTTTAAAAAAATATAAGTAAACCATTATTGTATCATTATGGTAGAACAGTTTCAATAGAGATAAAGAAAAAGGTATGATAAATTTATTAAAGTATATACATCGCGACGTTTACAGGACCTTAAAAACAATATGTGGAGATAAAAATTTAGGTTTCAATAACTCGGAAGGAGATATTTGATGATTAAACATAAAACTTATGACAACAAATGTTATTGTATTATTTTTAAACAACTTTTTTTATTTTTTTCAGCTGCCAAAATGGATAAATCTTAAAGACCTTAAGATATACATCATTTTTTACTACACATCCTGTACTAACCTTATTTTGTTGCAAAGCCTACCCTTAGAAAAAAGCTTTTATATACTTGTCTAAGGAAATTAATGAGCTAAAAAATATTTTAATTAATGTATTAAAAAAACATTATTTTTTTCAATTTTTTTTCCGCATTGACTTCTGAGAGACTCCTACAGGAGATCAACCAATTTCGATTTATCTTATTATTTTTTTGGAGTAAAAGTTATTTCGGATAAAATCTCCACATTTTTCTCTAAAATAATGTATATATTTTTATTTTAGGCATGGCTGGGTGAGATTAACGAATACGCACAAGATGACGTAGTCATTATGTTAATTGGAAACAAGGCCGATGCCGGTACCGATCGTGTGGTCATGTACGAAGATGGAGAAAGACTTTCTAAGGTATGAAATATGATATTTCACGATTCATTTACTTAAAAGATTTCTCTCATTCAGATCTTGAGTCCTCTTCTTTCATCATGCATTATTTTCTTAATATACATCGCAATATTTTTTGGCAGTTCTAATGATGTCTTATTCTAATTTTTTTCACATTTGTGTGATTCTTACCGCGGAAAAAATGGAAATTTATTGGAGATTTTTTTGACGCTGATAAACTGTGCACTTTGCATTTCATTAATTCACGTTGAAGTTATGCATTATTAATTCGGTTTTTTATTAAGAGTGATTTTATATAAGTTTCAGTCTACTTGTGACATTGGGCTATTCGCGGTTTCTCTTCACTAACCTTGGGGACTTTTAATTGAGATTGATTGCTTTTGTTAAACAACCTTTACCCAACCAAAAATGAAACGTGAATATGTAAAGTGATTATGTAAAGCAGTTAGAAATGAAGTGAAGTAGGTGAGTTAGGAAATATATAAACTCCGACTGAAAGTAGCGAGAGAGGCTGTAGGAGAAGTGAAGCTGAAGCTATAGATAAGCTGAAGGAGAAATAGAAAGGGAGGTTGAATTAAGGAGTTAGATTAAAGATTGCTACAAGACGTTCCTTTGCTGTTGTTCTCAACAGTTGATCCAGAGTCAAAGTTGCAGTCGAGGAAGGATTAGTGGTAAGAGTCTGTTAGATTACTATTGGTGGGTTAAATTGAGGTTAATAGAAATATTACCCGGGAGAGTATAGTGAGTTGTTGTCATAGTAAATATATGTTAATATATTACGTATAGATTTTTCTAGTGTCTCTTTGATTACTTGTGTCGTAGTGTTTAATAATTGAATCTAGTGATGGCACAAGATGAAGCCCGGGTCGGGCGGGCGTCACATACTTATCTTAATATAATTACAAAATAAAATAAAGCAGAATTTCATGGTGATCGTATTCTAATAGCAATCTGAAAATGTTATCAATATCTTTGTATTTCAGCTTCCGCTAACAAACGAAAAATGCTCTTGATATTAACTATATGCCATTGTTTTATTTCAATAAAAATATTTCACTACATTTTTCCTGCTTAAGTCCTCTTTGTTTCCAAATTAAAATTTAATTATGATCAATACAAATTAAAAGTAAAATTTCTGACCGTACAACAACACTCAAGACTTTAACGGTCTTAAATAATTTCTGTAAAATGTAAGGTGCCCTAACAGAATAATACATATTATCACGACATTCTATTTACATTTACTTTATTTAATTTAGATTCATTCTGCATGCAAAATGTACCTTTGTGTTAACTATTCCTTGCAAATTTCTTCAATAACTTTTAAATAAAGTCCCCCTGAAAGTAGATTTTATCCTGATTAAATGATTACATTATATAATCAGAGGGTTTTAAAGAGCTCTTGGGAAAGAATAAAAAGTTTTAAAAAACGAACTAATTTAATTACTCTAATTAGAAAGAAAGAAAAAATTAATTAAGAATTTTGCAGCGATGTTAATTATGAAAAATACAGTCACTAAAAAAATAGAAAGTACATGCAAATTACACTGCACTTCTTCTTACGTTGTATAATTACAACAGTGTAAAAAGTAATTTTATTCAGAGGATTTTATGTAAATGAGCAGTATATTGTTTAATCCTAAGTGTGTGATAACATTTAGTGTAATGAAATATACTACAAAAATCTGCCATGTTTTGTTTACCGAATTTATAGTTATTATTAAAATTTGAATTCGTTAACTATTTTTAATATGCAGTGTGTTTCTATTTTATAATTTTTTATTAAAGAACATTGCGAAGAATAATATTACACATTCGTAAAGCATAAACAAAAAGATTTTAAAACACATAGTCACATATCTGTAATAACTAATATTAAAATTTTATCAAATTTATTAAAAACTACGCGAATCATTCAGTATTTAAACAGACAAGCATTTATAACAAAGGAAACTTTTCATGCAGGCAGTTAAAACTCGTAAGTGTTATTTGGCAACCTTACAAACATTGTTACGATTTAACTAAGTAAACATAGCTTTTGAAGTTTTAGTTACGATTGTATGTCCGCTCGAAGGAAGTACTTTCCAAAAACAACGTTCTCTGATTAGAGTTTAACTTTAGGAAAGTATAAAACTGCCAGAAATATTCACTCGGAAGAAAGAATTCAGCAATAATCGTATGAAGAGAACGAGTTTTTACGCGTGGCTGGAAAAGTTTAAAAAGTCTCAAAAGCGTCACCGACAAGCCAAGGGCGAATGGGGCGATTTTCTGTGATTATTTGGAGAGGCAAAGCATTATCTACAGCATTTTATGCTTTAACATTATTGAGAAGAAAGTCAAGTCCGCCTCAAAGATGAAATGTTATGGATGGCCAAGGAAAGACATGCTTCTGCTGCAAAACAACACTGAATCTTAGAGTCCTGACTTTTCCCGATTGTTTTTGTACCTGTTTAGTTCGATGCAAAAAAAATTTTGAATGACATCAGCAAAGGGGTAAAAAATAAAAATATAAAACTAACATAGAGATCAAGGAAAATAATTCTTCCTTGAGGTGATAAAAAGGCTAAAAAGTATGGGACAAGTGCGAAGAAATTGGTGAAGATTATGTGGAAATGTAAACAAAAATTGCATTAACTTAATAAAACATTCATTTCCTGTAAAGCTATTTGTCTTTTTCAATGTTTAATGGTACTTGTATTATTGAATTTTGAGCACAAAAATAATTAGTTTTGATACGGCACATAACACATCGAGATGAAAAACAAGTTCTTACCAAGTGTTCCTCAGCATTTTCGATGAAACACTTAGGAACGCAGCAATATAATTAATGTATGATAACAAAGTGAACTTTTTTTTTATTCCTATTTAATTGCTAACTCTTATTATTCCTATTTAATTGCTAACTCTTATTATTCCTATTTAATTGCTAACTCTTA
>BMAW01046620.1:0-60902 GCA_019974015.1 Nephila pilipes | reverse complement strand
TTATTATTCCTATTTAATTGCTAACTCTTATTGTTCCTATTTAATTGTTAACTCTTATTATTCCTATTTAATTGCTAACTCTTATTATTCATATTTAATTGATAGTTTTGAATTCATTTTATTAATATAAGTCTAGAATTGAAATCAAACTCCGTATTCTTTATTTGGCTCACCTGTACATTCTACGTGACAATAGTTTTCGTCATGTTCTTTAATTTAAAGTTATAAAGCAAGAAACCCTGGATAATTAATGTACCAGGTCCAAAAGATAATAGTATCGATGTATAAAACCAAGTATTACGCGATAATTTTTTATGACTATTTATCGTAGTCGGTAACATGTAATCGCAAAAACATCTTTGTAATTGAATTATAAAAATGCACCATAAAATATTAACAGAGCTTTACTGGCTATTTTTGTTCATTTATTCACAGATACATTTTCATACAAGAGTATTTATTTAAATTTTTGCACAACAAGGGTAATGGTTTTTGAAACATATTATAAATTTTCCCAAAGTATTCTTTAGTAGTAATTTAAATTCATAGCATTGGAAATGTGAATTTGTTTGTGCAAGAACGTATTCATATAAACTTTTAGATTCGATAATTGAAAATCATTTATCATATTTTATACATTTTTTTAAAAGGCAGTCGATAATGCTGTTAAAATGATCAAAACATTAGTTTTAATTCTGCATGAAAGGAGGTGTAACATATAGCTTTCGATCCCCTTGCAGAGTCACTTTTAATTCAACTATTTTACACTTCCTTTAATCTCTAGTTAATTACAAGGATGGCATTATCATATAAAAGCATTTGATTTGTACGTCGTAAGGGAATAATAAAACAATGAAAAATCGTCTAGTGCAATTCAATGGTGAAATTACGTCATCACAAAGCTTATTCTCTATAAGTGAAAAGATAAAGTTAAGCAAAAAAAAAAAAAAAAATCTTTATCCTTTGAATTAAAACTGGAAATTTAACAAGTCTCCCAAAGGTAGAAAACAATGATCCTAATTTAATGCAGATTTTTTTCCCCTCATCAAAATAATGGCAACCGAAGTTGGTAATGCTGTATTTCATCGATATGTAATACTGCATGGTGATTTTTTTTTTTTTTTTTTTTGCATCTTTTCTTTTCTTCTTTACAATATCAAAATAAATACCAAACCCCTAACGGCAATGAAAAGAATAAGAGTCGCGCAAAACTCTTGAAATGTATGTTACGTGGCAAGAGATTGAAGGGATATCCATGACAAATGGTTCATTAACTTTTTCCCGAGTTAATTTTATCAAGCGAATTACAGTACTGTGACGTTCGAATATTCGCAATTTTATCTTCACTAACCTCTGGGGTTTTATAGTAATTTGAATTGCATAAAATTACAATTTATTCTCAACTAGAGGAAAACATGATTAGGTGAATTAGATAAAGATAGAAATGAAGTTAAAGGAATTAGAAAGAATGATATATAAATGAAGTTTAATGAATTAGAGAGAATAATATATAAATGAAATAGAATTGAAGGAAGATGAAGGGAGATAGAGGATAACATCAAGCTAATAGTTGTCAGTTAATAAGATTGAAATATCGAAATTAGTCTTTTGGATAGAAGTTAGTCAAAAAATTAAATTACGAAACTACGCACTGTTGGAAGCTACTTTGCGAATTGTTAGAATCAGAACGAGCGATTTTGTAAGCTGAGACTTTATATTTAAATCATGACCTAAGATTGTATGGGAATTTATGTGGAATTTCTGAGAGAGCGACCTTTACTATTCAAGGATTTATGAAGTTTTTTATTTTCAATTAGTTATTGACGTTAAGTAGACTGAAAGATGTTTCTAGAATTAATTACTGAAGAAAGGGCGTTTCAATACTTTCCTGGAAACAATGTATTGTAAATAATACATGAAATATATGCAAAAAAGAAAATTTAAATTGAATTGTCATTACGAATTAGCAATACTAATTTCAATAATTTGATAATATTTTTATTGAATGCCGATGCTGAAATCAATACAGATTTTTAAAAAAAAATGAGTTCAGGAAAAGTTCCTATTTATGAAAGAATTATGAAATATTGAGGTATATAAAAATTTAATTCAGACAATATTCTCGTTTATGAAAAAAATAACTAAATATTGAAGTATAAAAATAGGGAGTTATTGATAAAATTTCCTAAATAACCTTAACACTTTTGAAATAAGACTGAACTTCAAACATGTAGTTAAATGACTATTAAAATAGCTTATAATAAAGATTCGCTCTATGAATTTTAAAAACTCACTACTTAACTTCAAAACAACGAGAATGGAATATAAATATTTATTTCAAAGTGCAAGATATAATACATTATCAAATTTAATACGACGCAGACTTCGCTACCCAAACACAAAACTTAGTTTTGAATCGCTTTAATGTTAACAAATTCATTCCAAACGCATTTTTGTCCCTTATTTACCAATTGCTTCAAACATTTTAAAATTTATCTACTAATACAACTTCTTTTTCATTCTAAAAGCACCATTCATTTTAATTTTAGTTCCTTATATGTCAGCAGTCCTAATTTCCGTCCATTAACGATGACTAAGTACTTAATGTTACTCCTAGATAGCTAATAATTGATTGAATTAATGACGCTTCGGCTTAAAAGTCGCAAATGGAAATCTAAAATGCATTTATGCACACACACTTTCCATCCAGTTAATCTCTTTCATTCCGTTATTCTAAATTTAAAAGCTAATTTCGATTAGTTTTCACTTATAAGATTGTAACTCCCTAAAAAGATAAATTGATAAATAAATATTAGCAGTAATAGATGTTTTGAATATTATTTTTAAAAATTGATCTTTTAATGAGTAATTTATCACATTTCTCTTTAGTTAGAACTTACGAAAAAAATTCGCCCATAAAATTAAAAGTAGTATTTCTTAGGATTCAACTGAAATTAAAAAAATATATTTTTGTACCTTTTAAACAATTGATTTTTTTTTACTATTTACTATTTATATCATTTGAAAGAGCTCGGATGTTTCTTTTTGGCTCGGATGTTTCTTTTTTATTTCAAATTTTTGTTAATACGTTTTTAGGATCATTTTTAACAAGACTTATTTAAAAAAAAAAGTAATACATTTTGTTCATTATATAAAGTGCGCACTGTAATAATAAAATAGTTTTTTTGTTAAAAATTACACTTTATGAGCTGTGTAAAATCTCTTCTCATCCTAAAAATTAATTTTTATTCAACAGAAATTACAAACATTAAAACTTAATTTTAATAAGTTTACATTTCTTAAAGGAAAAAGTTTTCAATAAATTAATGAAATAATATTTTTTTCAACGTTTCAGAAATTACTGATATTTCGATCATTTCAATACATTTTTTAAAATTATAAAATTATATGCATTTTATTACTTTTTTTTACATTCAATCTTGTTTAGCATATAAACTCATTGATTTATTGGAAATATATAATAAGTCCTTTACAGAGAAAAGCAATATACATTATTGGTAATACAAAAATGTATTTTTAAAAATGTATCAAGGTTACAAAACACCTTCGAAGGGATTTTTTGAATCATCGTAACTTGTGCCTACAAATTCACATTTTATGACCTTATAGGGCTTCAAATTAGAAAAATTCCCGAGAAAAGTTTCATTAGTGTATAATTTCAATATCAAAAGAGCATTTTTGTACAAATACTAGCAAAAATTACGACTTACCGCAAAACATGGTAATTCAAAAGAAAATAATTGTATTGGCATTTTGTAAATTGAACAGAATATAACCTTATCTAGAAAGTAGACTGTATTATTTTGGTAATATAGCCCTCACGTAGTAAGCTATGATAGTTCTGAGTTTTGAACACTAAAATTTTCTTTAAAAGTCATTGTAATTATTACTTTATTACTATTTAAAAAATCTTCTACTAAATATAAAATCTCAAAAATAATCTCTTCTACATATAAGTGTTTTTGAAAAACATATATTTTAAGTTACAAGTTCATTTATGCATAACATTGTGAAATATTCGGTTTTGCAGTAATGAAAAATGTAAAAACTTTCGGTTTTAGAGCCTTTCCCCTCAGAGGAATTTATGATTTTGTAATATATTAAAGCAGAGCTCTAACTCAGTTTCCAAATAAAAAAAAGTCAAACAGACTTTTAAACATAAAAAATTGAACTTTAACATAAAACTGAAAATAAGAAATCGATATTTTGACCAAAAATTGTGGTTTGAAGGGGAACTGTCACCTTAAAGGCACACTTGAAATATTTGGTTTTGTAAAGCCATACTCTTTCACAACACTTATTTTACTTAAAGATGTACGGTAAATTTATAAACTTACTAAATTATTTTCTATGATTTACTATTTGTAAAGCTTGAAGCCTCATTTACAATCTAAAAGGAAATGTCCCAAAGAAAGAAGATTAAAACAGACAATTATATTTAAAAGAGCTTTTTCTAAATGATGTTTCTCGCTTAGATGCAATTCCAATTGAAATAAAACAGATTATTTGCCGGTCATTTTGAGAATTTTAGAAGAAAAGTACATATTAAAAATCTTCATGATAAATTCTTTGTAATTTACTCTGAATTCTAAATTAGTCGAAAATAAGTTCACTTCCTTTTAGAAATATCTGTTTCAAATGCATTAAGTGGAAGCTAAGATACTTTTGTTTTACTTAAAAATGTGTAATATTATAAAAAGCTAATCCAAATTAAATTTATAATAAAATTAGCTAGTATACTCTTTCTTCGACAGAATGAATTGAAAAATATAACGATCCATCTCGAAGCATAAAAGTATTTTATTGAAAGTTTAAATAACATTTATTAAATTATATTAGAACCAACGTTTAAATAATATTTGGAGTAATTTAAAGGGAATCGCAAACGATTACTGTAATAAAAGATTATTAGAAATCTTCCAATATTTCTTAAAGTAAGGCAAAATGTTCATTCCGCGTACATTGCGATTACAGTTTCATTTGTATCAATAAAGTTTTGGATGAAATGACTCAAAAAATTGCAACCAGATTTTTAATTGGCACTTTTCAACGTTATTTTCAAAAATTCGTCAAAAATTGGCATAATTTACACCTCTCAGATGGTGCAAGAATCGTAATTTTTCGACATTTCTTTTGACAGCTACCTAGCAAAATATACAAAAATAATGCTTTAACATTATTAAGAAAAATATTAAAAACAAGTAAAAAAAAATTATTAAAAATGAAACTAATTAATTTCAGGAAAATAAATTTAAAAAGAAAGAATTTTTTTTAATAAATGGATGATACTGTCATCTATTGGGGATGAAGAAAGAGCATTTTCGGAAAAAAAATTCACCATTATTAAATCTGAAAAAAAAAAAAATTATATGAATATTCTTACGGCACTTTTCAAACATCAGCGAAGTTCCATAAAAAAACATTGGAGTGATATGATTAACGGTGTGGATTTACATCACGGACAAACAAAAAAGTATTAAAATGTATTTCTTAGATTATAAATTTATGGTGGGTCATATATGAATAGTCAAGATGTCCTACTAGGTCTTACTCTATGTTGAAACGTACGAAAGAATGAAAAGAAAAAGCTATGAATTATTTTCGAAAATAAAAATTATTCTTTTAGTTTTGCAGCTGTTTAAATATTAATATATATTTATGAAAGATTATGTAAATGTTTATACATGGGAGATGTTAAAGTCATTTTTATTTTCTGTTTAGGAATATGGAGTAACTTTTATGGAGACCAGTGCCAAAACCGGTACCAATGTGGAACTTGCATTTATGGCAGTTGCGAGGTAATATGCTTCCATTTACTCAAATAATTCTCCATTTCAAATGCCTTTATAGGAATTAAATATTTAAGGATTTGCTTTGTAATAAAGTACGGCTATTCGAATAAATCCAAACATTGTTAAAAAGATATTTTCATGTTTGTTGAACTTTTCTTTTAAGGATAAACTGAAAACAATGGGATCAAATATTTTTCACCAATCTTCAAATGCTGCTTTCAAGTGCTTTTAATTACCCTGAGCAGCCCAATTTGAAACTGAAGCATGTGATATACATTAACTTTTAAGAACCGTTACTCTAAAATTAAATATTTACCATAATTTAATTATTTCCCATGAATTTGTATGTAAAACTGTACTAATGAAAAACATTACCAGTCGAAAAAAACTTTGAGTCTTTCTAATCACCTGTAATCACATTGATAACCCTACTTTTTCCTGTAAAAATGATAATAGCTTCTCTCCTTTTACTTATTAAATTCCTGCTGGTAGTTTTGTAGCTTATATAATTAACATAGTTAAAATTTTGTATCGAAAAAAATGTTGAAGCTTGGTTTCTGAAACCATCGTGCAATATTAATTTTATAAGTATTTTCTATTTAACAGTCCCCACGTTTCTTAAAAATCATTCTTTTTTCCCAGAATTGTGGAACTTTGATCGATGACATATAAAAGAAAAACTGTCCACAAAATGTGATAATCGCTTAATCATGGAACATGAAAGATTAAAACAGCGATTGAGATAAAACTTTATTACAAGGCGATTACAGAATGTTATTGTCAATGTGAAAATACATCTGTCATTTATCTTTTAATACGAACATTGATTGATTGCTCGAAAAGTTACAGGAAAAATATATATAATTCAACAACAACTGTTGCTAATAATCACTCATATCAAATAACAAAAGAATTACTTACATTACATTACTTACAGACATAAGACGAATCATGCAAACTGGAAGCAACTAATAGTTAATAATAAATAAACAGCAATTTATTCTGTTAATAATGGAAATAAGCATAAATGGGTGTATCAGTCTGGTGAATAATAAAAAATGCATCATCATAGTCGGCTTTCTCTATAAAGGGGCATGGGTACAAGAAACCATTTGGATCCCTAAATTTTTCGTGAAAAAAATAATTATAAATACGAACGTATATTACTAATGCATATATTTATTTAATGCATGGTTTTGATTTTAATAACACATTAATTACTTCAGAAAAATTACGATCTTTTGCAATTTCTTTTCCGATCTTAACATAGCAAGTGTATTTAAGCGTTCCGGACACATGCTTGACGACAAAGTTCAGTTTAGATGGGGATACTCGGGGCTTCTCCGAATCAAATAATAAAAATGAACCATTCGCATCATCAAAAATTAATTTGAAGATTGTCGAAATTCATATTGATCTACTATAATAATGTTTACGATAAAATGAGTTTTACGTCATACTGACAGCGAAAAGAATATTGTCAAGTGTTATTGTTCAAGAGTACATTATTTTAATTCTTGATCATGTTGCCCCCTCCCCTCAATCTCGGGCCCCCGGTACATAGCATCCGCCGCACCCCTCTCCCCCCATATGGTCGGCATTTTGCATCATTAGATAGGGAGTTAACTT
Source organism: Nephila pilipes (assembly GCA_019974015.1). Taxonomy (NCBI): domain Eukaryota; kingdom Metazoa; phylum Arthropoda; class Arachnida; order Araneae; family Nephilidae; genus Nephila; species Nephila pilipes. Next base: position 53,460 of record BMAW01046620.1, on the reverse strand, counting down.
TTATTTTAAAATATATATAGAACTATTCAGCCATTTCTGAACTTTTAAAAGTACTTTAATTATTTTAACAACTTTTAGAACACTTCAAAGTAAATTGTTTGAATCACCAGTAGCAGCAGAGTTGGATATAGTTCAGTTTATTTTTTTCTTGACAACTGTTTGCATTTAATTACCTTTGAGTAAATACTTTGATTTAATGTGAGGTTAAAATAATTGATGATTTTACATGTAGAAATGGTAACTTATTTACGTTTCTGTATTAATTATTTTTAGAATAAATCTGAATTTTTTTAAGAATTTATTTGAAGTCATTTTTCAAGATATGTAAGATATTTTGTTGGTCAATTTTGATCATCCTTTGCTTATAGTTAAAAGTATTAAAAAGAGTTAAGATGTATGGAAATCGAATTTCTTCCTTTATTAACTCTTGAAATGTGTTATCAAAGTTTCCAGCTTTAAAAATTTAAAACAAGGTACCTTATATTTCTTCAAAAGATTTTGATATTTTTCCTTATTCTATATTTTTCCCGAACAATATTAAGCTTTTGAAGTTTTATAAGAATAGTATCATACATGTTCTCATAAACATTTTAATGAATATGATAAAACAAAGATTTTTTCGTATGATATCTATTAAAAATATACGAATAACTAAAAATTATATCTACATTGCATCATAAATAAAAAATTCAAAAGCGAAACAGCATATTATAATCCATCATCCATCTGTTTTTTCATCCCGCTAACAGCTAAAACTGTTAGTCCTTCTGCTTTAAAAATAAATCTGTGTTCAAAAAGGAATAAAAATAAAACCGAAGACTCGGGGTTTTTGGTTTCAGAAGACTTTTATGCGAATCAATCATATATGTTCAAACGCAAAGAAAAGAAAAGAAATAAAAAATCAAAACCCACAGACAGTTACCGACACACAAGAGGGAAAGTACAATAAAAATTGCATTTTTGTTACTTTCTTCTATTTTCTCCTACAGGGAACTAAAATACCGACAAAGCTGCCAAGCGGACCAAGAATCCAAGTTCAACGTGAAAGAGTATGTTCGTCAGGAGAGCACAAAAAGCAGATCATCAGGGACTTGCTGCGGATAGAATGATCGCCAAGCCTCGTTTCCATGGCAACCGAAAATTTTCCCGCGCCTAGAAGCGTGTCTATCAACTCAACTCGAATGAAAATGGCGGGGAACAAAAAGAAAAAAGCATTTTGTTCTTTGCCTCGATTTGTATCGTCATGTCAACGTGGTTCTTTTTTTTATTATTACTTCTTTCATTTGTTATTTCTTCTTCGATGTCTTATTGTTTATCATCGTAGACGAATAATCGTTCGATATGTGTTGTTGTATATCATTTATCGTTAGCGGGTTCGGGTAATGTTTCCCCCTTCGTATTGATGTCCTACAGACGATATGAAATAAATTCTTATAAGTGTATTAAATGGTTAACTGTGTCGAATTTATGCAAGTTACTCGATTATTGTCGTTTTATACGAAACTTGTTTCCTTTCGTACAAGCATTCATTCAGGAAACAGAACGTGTAGTTTTAATTTTATTTTTAATTCTAATTTTGATAATGTGTTATATAGGTTCATTCAAAATCCATAATTAGATTCATATGAAAGTGACAAAATTTCTTATATTGCCAATCATTATAAATCACATGTTTAAGAAGTATTAAAAATAAATACACTCATTAAAAATCTGAGTCGATACCTAAATTGTTTTTCTCCAGTATATTTCTCCCCATTTTAATTCATAAAGTAATGTTCAGTTAACTTTTTTTTATTTTTATTTTTATTTTTCCTTTTTTTTTTCCCTATCTGTATTGATTTTCGAATAACGTTTAAAAAATATATGTTAGCATTTTTGTTCTTATGGATCTTTTTAAGAATGTAAAAAAATTGTTCTAATTTAAAATATCCCTCGAATAAGGAAATGGGGGGGAGGAATCGTAAATAAAAATCTATGAGGAAAGATGCGAAATATTTAATAAAAGTCTAAGAAGCTCAAACAAATGTATTTTTGTACAAAAAAGAAGATTCAATTGCATGCACATTTTCTTTAGTTATTTTTACCCTTAGCATTTTAGTATTTAATAGTTAAATATGTTTCAAAATATTTTTACTGTCTCTGCAAGAAAAAGAAAATCTGAAAGTTAAATATGAAACTTTTGCGTTTATTCTATTATTTTAAATCTAAATTTCAAAAAAGAAAAAAAATCATGGGTGAAAATTCTTCAGTGAAAATTTTGTACTTCTTTCATTTCAAATTTTATAATGACACGTGTTAAGATATCGCTGCAACGATTGCGGATTTTTTTTTTTATTTAAAATTTTGTCAAATATATCTTTTTGGGACTCAATCTGATTTTCAAACTGAATTCCTGTATGCCAAAAAAAAGTGTATGAAAGAAAACTGAAAATTTTAAATCAAAATTAAAATCTAATTAAATTTAGTTCAGATAAATTTTGTATGAAAATTTTATCGAAATTTAAATTCAGAGGATTTTCACTTTTAAACGTTATTGAAACTGACATTGGTTTTAATTGTATTTTTAAACTAAATTTTTGTACATTGCTTCTTGGGAAAACATTTCACAAAAACTTCATAACTAAACAAAACATCAAATTTAACGTTGAAAAATTAAAGCAAAATAAAATAAAACAGTTTGAATACTGATTCAAAGTTATAGGAAGCAAGGGCTGAAAAGTAAGAAATCTATGGCCTCCTGGTTGAATTAAAGTATTCGTGAAAAGACCAATTTTGTAAATAAATTTGTGTTAGTTGTGAATTATTTGGAAAATAATATTATCATATTTTCATCCACAAAAAATGAAACTGTATTGAATAAAACAAGGTCCTTATTAAAAAGTGTTTTTCAGAAGGTTGCACAAATATATAAATACTAATCCTGCAGGTGCACACGCAAAATACTCTCAGCTTGCATAACTGTGCATATGCAGAAGTAAGTTGTTCTTGAGTATCGCCTCGATGGCAAGCTGAGAATGTGCAAGTGGTTTTTGGCCGCCTCATGGCATAGTGAGAAATTTCAAGTGTCTCAAGGAGGGTCGCCACTATTGTATACATTCAAAAAGTATCTTTAAAACTGTTACAAATCATAGTTGATTTATTATTCCAGATTCAGTATTACTAATAGCAATACTGATATTATTCTAATGAGATATGTAATAATGGAACTCATAATGATTGATTCAAACTGTACAATTTCGAAATAACATGTTAAAGTAAGAATTTTTTTAAAAAAATAGTTTGTATTAAAAATTAATCGCATTGATGTGTCTTGAATGTTGCGTTACTAAAGCGTAGATAAATTAATTCAATCTAATTATATACTTTATTACCTTGTGAGGCCTCTAATTTGAAATTATTCTCCATTTTTGATCTAGACCGTTAACATTTTAGGCTCAGCAGCTGGGTACAAAAACTCGAAAACATTTACATGGGAAATTTTCTACTACAGCATTGATTGCAATTACTTTGTCTTAAATAATATTTCATCATACTGGAGTTCGGAATAAATACTTCCAATCAGAAAGTAGTTTATAATGTTAATAATGATTTGTATTGCGATTTTACATATTTCGTTTCGATAATATCCTATCACATTGTTAAGTACTCCCACATACTGATCGAAATCTCCAAGCATACAATTTTAATTGGTTGTAATTGTCTTCAGTAAGATATTTATAGAATTGGGATAGATCAAATTCTTTAAACATCATTGTTAGCATATTATCATTTTGCAAATTATTTACTTCTAAGTAAAGGTCTGATGGAAGCTCCTCAATTCCACGAGTGGATAATGAAACATGGAAATGTCTTCTGCATTTGTATCCAGAACCATAAAGCGCTGTTGTAACTTTTTCATACCAACGCAATATTAACCCATGGATCGGAATAAAACAGAGGGTGAGCCGTAATATGCTGATCCCTGGTCTAGAGCATCTTTTGCCCACACTGCGCTCTTTGTTCGAAGAAATTTTCTAATTTCCAAAAATGGACTTCAAAATAATTAGCACCGTGCTTTAAACATGCAAAACACTGTTATTATATTTCTGAATTTTGATAATTGTTTGTTAGAAGTAATAGTTTAATTTTATTTTCTGTATAAATAGTTTTTTTCATTCTTTCTAAATATTTCAATGGGTTTTATTTTAAAAATCAATTATATGTAATAAATTAAATACAAATAAAACTATTTTTATCAAATACTATGAAAGAAACATTTAATATATATCTTTAGAAAGTGAGCATAAAATAGGGACCAATGAATAAAGTCAGACCTTAACTATAACACGGAGGAATACTTTTTTTTTTCATTATACTTATATGTCATAGTCGACAATATAATCCTTGTTTATTCTTTGTAAACTTTTCATGTCAGGAAATCCCAAGATTTCTCTTCGAATACTTAAAAGATCAGATTAACATGTTTCGTTTTAAATTTTAAGAAGTACTAAAAATGTAATTCTTAGAAAAATTTCTCAAACTCTAATGCAGTTATAAAGACACAACCGCAAATATAAGACCACCTCTTAATGGTGTATTCATTAATAAAAACAGTTATAGCACGAGTAAGAAAATAAAAAGCAATTTATTCCTTATATTTTTTTAAATTTTCTGATTAGCTCATTCCTAACTTTAAATATATAAAAATGCAGGTTTTATAGGAAATTCGTTGTACTAAACCAGCATGTTTTATAAAAAAAAGTTATTTGTAGTGAAGATTTTATGAAATTGAAAAAAATTATTAAATTTCGTTTTATAAATACGTTTTGGCTCTTAGATATTTTCTGACGCATATAAATTATTTTATTATGCTTTAGAAAAATGTAATAGGCAGTTAAAAGCGAAGTCTAAATAATTGCTAAAGTATCGTTTTTATTGGATTATACATAACTTTATAAAATAAGATGGAAATTATTTTTTAAAAGTTTTTCTAAAAACAAAAATTAAAAAATTATAAATTATTTTAGTGACTCATAAATAGTTTATTACAATATATTTAATACTTATATTTTCTAAGCTAGCACCAATTTTTCATTATCGGATTTCGATACTTTTGTAAATCTGTGATCGCAATATTCGATTTGATAACAAAAAATTACTAAGATGTCGCAACACAGAAATTAATTAATATTTATATTTTGAATCAAACCTTTGTAAGGTCATTTTGATGAAATTAATAGAATAATTGATGATTTACCCGTTGAATTTTCAAAGCTTAAGATTTTCTATATATTAAAATAAATTTTGTTCAAATAAATTTTCCTCGTAAGCATATCACACTTCCTTTACAAAATAATGCACGAAATAGTGTAGTTTTTGGAAATTTATAAGTAATATTAACCAGTATCTGACAGAATTAGAATAACAAAGAGAAGAAAGAGAACATTAGAAATATATTAATAAATAACAGCCGAAAATTTAAGTTTAGAAATAACTGCTATTAGTTTAAATTATTGAATATAATTCCTAGTTCAAAAATAAATTGTATTTTGTTCCTTCCAAATATTTTAATACTGTTTTCTTATTATTTAAGTTATTAATACTTTATGAAATGATTTTTTTTAAAATTATACCATTGTTTCTCACTACTTTCAAAAGTTTTCAAATAAAAAATGAATGTATATTATTTTTCAAATTTAAAAAAAAAAAAGAAATGTAAAGTTCAAGTAAAACTTTTAATACAGGTAGCACTCCTACAGCACGGTATCTTACAACACGATGGGACAAATTGCGGGAACTCTCGTTTAACACTGCAGCCTGTGTGTATAACATGGTTTCCCTCTAACATGATAAGAAAATTACCTTTTTACAATACTGTACTACTACAGCACTAGGCAACATGATTTTTGTTTAATACATTTAAAAACTAAATTACCTTAAAATAATGACGGAAAGGAATATGAACTATAGTTGTTGTCATTAGACACATCCTGCGATTTTTGTTTTGATGTGTTTGACGCGACTCTGATTTATCAAAATACATCTCAAAATGTTATTTAAAAATACTTCTCATCCCACCATCAGAAAATGAAATCAACAATGCAAAAATTATGACGAAATGTGAGCCAATAAATAAATCTTTTTTCTTGAATTACATTCGATTTGGTCACACATCTATGAAAGGATGTGACGGTGGCTTTACACGAAAATGTATAAACAAATTATAGTTTATTCATTTATAAATTTATTAAATTAAGGTCTCATTAAATGAAAACAATGGTATTTGTTTTGTTTTATGCACATATTTATAATTTTAATTATATGCATACATTTGTACTCTTAATAAAAAATAAGTAGCTTGTATGGACTTAAAAATTTTTTACTTTTAATAAATTTTCGGAGCGTAATGCCCTTTTTGTACTAGCTCTGAGTCTCAAATTACACAATTTCACTTAACACCGCATTTTCTCGGAACCTATCTACAGTGTTGTAGGAGGGTTACCTGTATTCCTAATTTAAATGACAAGAACTATAATGAAAATGTAAAATAATACCTGAAGATACAAATGAAAAATATAAGGAGCATCCGATATTGGAAAACTTTCCGACTTTCATATATCGCATATTTGTGTGTAGTACAAATATTAATGCTTTCATAAATCAATAGTATTGCGCAACCCATATTTTTAGGAAGTATCTTATAGAAAAATGTTGCTTTAAAATCATTTTAATGCATTTATTTTATAGTGATATTTAAAGTTTTTTAGTCTTTATGTTTCTTCTCTAGTCAGATTATTTTGATTATATTTAAACTGTGTTTATTTAAAGTTTTCAATTTTGTTGTTTCATTCTATAGCTCGTATTATTCTAGTCAAATTATGTAGAATAGGTTTTTTTTTTTCATGGCTTGTAAAATGTACTGCAATATGTAAAATTTCGATATCTTGAAATTATTTTATGTATATGTGAATTGATGTTAATTCTATGTACTGGAATATCGAATGTTCAATGTTGTGTAAACTAACTGCGTGTTCAAACCCCTGTAAAATTTTCAACTTCGGAAACCAGATTTCTGCATATACTCATATTTGACTGTTACTGAAACTGTGCAACTGGTTTATATATTTGTATTGTTCCGTGTTTTCCTTAGAACTTAAATGTAAATATGTATTATTCTTTAAGAGTGTTAAAACGCAAATTTGGATTTGATACAGGGAAATCGGAATACTTATACATGTAAATGTGAAGCTAATTGTTTAAAATGTTACTATATTTGTTGATTGTGAAAATGTATAATGCAGTTCCAACTATAGTGGTCACACTTCTACTTTCTAAAATGGAAAGTTAATGGAAATAATAAAATATATGTATTTATGAAGTGTTTCGTTTGATTTATTTAATTGATTTTCATTGTTAAGAAAAAAGTCTGAGAAAGTTAAAGTCATAATTTTAAGGTAACAGCACACCTTGGTAAAATTCTTTTTGAATTAATGGAAATTTTATCTAAGAATTACATATTTTATGAAATTGTTGATTTTCAAAATTAGAAAATACCGAAGAAAAGTTTTTTAGTACATTTTTTTTCTGTTAAAAGGGCATTGTATAGAAATATAAGCAAAATGTAAGACTTTCCGCAAAACATGGTAACTCAAATAATATATATATATATATATATGTTACTTGAAGTTCATTGATGCATAACTTCTTAAGATATTGTGTTTAGTAGTAAGGAAAAATGTCGTTTCTAGAGCCGGTCAAAGAAATTCATGACTAAGTAATATTAAAACCGCCGTAACTCAGCTTCTAAATTAAATAGAAACACAATTCAAACAGATTTTTAAAAATGTAAGATTGAATTGGAATATGATACTAAAAATAAACAATCGATATCTGAACCAGAAATTGCGTTTTTAAGGTGTACTCTCTCCTTACGTTACACTTATTGTTTAAAACACCCCTTAAAAGATACATGCTTTAATGTTATAGAAATCGAAAGGTTCCTGTACAGAGATTTGACTATTATATATAAATAGAGATAAATAAAAGATCTATCTAATGTAAAATAGGTACGTACGTTAATTGCAACCCCTTTGATAAAACGTCAATGATTGTAGCAAACCGTCGCCAAATGGACTTTCGGAGATTGAGCAGTTAATGATTATTGACACTCTATAACAAGAAAAAAAATGACGCATCAAGAATAATTTGCCCAACTTTAATGAAATTTCGCATGCAAAAACATTTGGAAAGAACATGCATATGAAAAAAATTTGATATCCAGTGAATGAATAACTGGAGCTACAACGCATCGGAACTGCACACTCACCACATGTATATAAGAAGCAATTCTCAATCGGATGGGTAAAATTTTCTGTCGCATTGCGATTTAGGATACCTTTCAACGACTGAAAAAAATGCCTCGCCGCAGGATTCGAGTTCAATACGAACAACTGTCAGAATTTGAAAAAGGTCGTATCATTGGATTGAAAGAGGCAAGTTGTGCAAATCGGCTGATTGAGCGAAATTTACGCTCCTACCTACCGTTCCGCTTCCTGCCACTAACGCCTGCACACTGTCGAGCTAGATTACAGTGGTACTTGGTTCGATCAGGTTGGAACGATCCTGACTGAAGAAGTAAAGTGTTTATCGACGAATCTCGCTTTGAACTGTGTCCTGACGATCATCGAAGAAGTGTCTGGAGACGCCCAGGGCAACGTGCCGATCCTGTTTTCACTATTGCACTCCACACTGGCCCACAACCAGGAGTTACGGTACCATTTACCTTGACAGCCGGACCCCTTTAGTCGTTATTAGAGGCACACTTACAGCACTGTGGTGCGTCGACAACATTCAGTTATGCTACCGTTCCTTTTGCAGTACCCTGGCCTAATTTTTCAGCAAAATAATGTTGCTTTGAACTGTCTTACAGCTTGTCAAACACTTACTTGACCAGCCAGATCTCTCTCCAATTGACCATGTTTGGGATATGATGGTGGCTGCGATAGCCTAGTGGTCAAGGTTTCGGATTCGTAGACGGCGTTTTTCGTTCAGTCGTGGGTTCGATCCTTGGACGCCAAAGACCCACCGTGTAGCCGGGGTCGATGCACATTAAATCTGTCGGTCCTCCCATTGGTGTAGTGTGGATGATAGGAGAGGGGAGTGCCAGCTCAGGTGTCGTTGACCGTGGTTCAAAATTACGAGGTCCGTCGCCAATAGACCTCGTGTTGCTTCTAGTGCGACGTTAATGAAAACTAAACTAAACTGGGATATGATGGGAAGGCGACTGCATCTGCCATGGAATCTTGATTACCTAGCCCGACAATTCGAGCAAATTTGGCAAGAAATACAACAGGAAATCATCAGGAAGCCTTATCACTCCATGCCACATCGTTAGCAGCTTGCATCAAAGCTAGAGGTGGGTCTACACCTTATTAAGCTTGTATATTTATAACTATGTAACTCTGAAATAAATAATTCAACTGTTCTTAAATTTTAATCATTTTATATTCTGTACATAATTTTCCTATCCGCCAATTTTTGTCTCCATCAGAAAACTCTTTAGTGCGTCATTTTTCTTTGTTATAATGTGTATTTATTAAGAATTATGTAATTATATATATATATATATATATATATATATATATATATATATATATATGGAACAGGTCGTTATACAATTTAGAGTAGATTATTGATTAAAATGCAACTAACATTATCAACGTAGTACGTTTGAAAATAAAAAATGACTCTACGAAATACTACACACTTAACGTACAAGAATTAAGATTGTAGAGTGTCTTCCGACGAATGACAAATCGGTGGATGATTCGAACAAACGTCAACATATTCTTTGATAATTCCTAAGAACTCTTCGCTACATTTTGACGACTGTTTTGAAAAGATTCAAACCATATGAATTAATTTGGTACTAAAAGATTATAACTTCATTTTTTATTTATCTTTTTTAAACTTTCATTTCTTTAATCCATATTCATTATGTTTTTATGATTTATTGCTATGCAAGTACAGTAGTGATCTTTCCATTTCACATCGATTTGTTGATGTATATAACAACAATCAGTTTCGGGCGTTTAGGATTAAAACAGTTCACAATGCCAGTAAATTTTTTAAAATTTTCAATTCTCTACTTTAAATTATTTTAATACATTAATTCACCATTAAAATAAATAATACTAATTTATTCATTTTATTAACACCACGCTAAGGAGCAACCTGAGATCGATTGTCAATAAATCGCGTAACTAGGAACCATATTCAATGTTAGGTCTTCTGATTTAGCACCCCCCCCTTTTCCAAACTTCCGCACCATTTAAGCAATTTGAGCCTTAACAAATTTAATATGCATCAGTACCGCTACTCTACGGGTCTTTAGTGACATCGAGACTCAAAACACTTCTAAATGGAGACAACGGGCCTATGAACTCGCGACTAGGACCAGTCGGCTACAGCAACAGTCACCAACTTTTTGAATACTTAACATTATTTGCATAAACAAGAGAGGTATATCGAAGCCAGAAAAAAATGGGCAGTGTAAAAAGTTATGAAATATTTTCTCTATGTATGAACACAAAAATAAATAAAATAAAACTATTTTAAAATATTTGTTACAATAAATATGCAGGCAAAACGTTATCGTTTTCAACTGGGTTGAAAAGTTAATGGAAAAAGACTGACATAGCAAGATGAAGCTAAGTGATTGTAACCAAATTTCACGCGCCAATATGCTTCAATTCAGCGGGTAAGCAACTAAATTTTGGCGCCAATGAGCGAGTTGAATGTATGAGTTGTGAAGAACATCAAAGGGGAGCACGAGAATGATGTGTAAAAGCGGAGAAATAATTTTTCGAAAGAAACGCATCATTTTCAAAGTCCTCTATTTGAGGGAAACAGAAGACCAAGAAATACAAGAAGAGAAAAATAAATTGCGAGGTGAAAATACAGTTTATCTTATACATAATTTATATTCATATTCAGCACACCATTCTCAAACAGAGTCAACTTTTAAATAAATAATAAAATTATAAATCCAGCACTAAAATTGTAAATTAATAGCATAAAAATTGAACTTAAACTCATTTATTACCAATTGTATGTTAGATGAGTATTTTTTTTTTTTATAAAACTTAAGATGTCATTCCATTTAAACATACATCATACTTTTTTTACGTATACCAACATTAGAAAATTAACATAAGCTCGCTTCAAGAAATAGATTGGTAAAATGGAATAAAATCATATTAAATGACGTAAAGTTATATTTTTCTATCAATTGCATCATTAACAAATTAACTTTACTGTTATATTACTCAGTGGTGTTTATAGAATCAAAAATCAACTTTCCTGCAATGAATCTTCAAAGATGCTACCAAGATTACAAAGAAATTTGAAAAATCGATATTTCAGTAACGAAGAAATTTTAGCCCTTAAACTCTTAACAGCTTTTTACACTAACATTAAAATGTTACGTAGAAGCTACGTTTCCCCAAAATACCTCAACTGACGTTTTAATTAATGTTTTCATTAAAAAATGGTTATTAATTTGTTTCTTTTTTTAAAAAAAAAAAAGTTGATTTCTTCAGTTAATTGAATCAAAGTCACTGTACGCTAATTGACCATAGTAAAAATATTAACAGATTATTATTAATATTAACAATAAATATTGACAACAGGTACAGCCGATAATTCAGACGCGGAACGACGACAAATTTTTTAGAATCATCTACATCGTTGCTTGAGATTTGAACTTGTAATTGTAGTATGGAAAGGAAAATGACGTGATGCCATGTTTTAATATTGTTCTCAAAGTAAGAAGGTTCAGTAATTTATAATTTCGTAATTGTTGTGTGATATTGGCTGAGCTAACCATTCCGGAAAAAGGTACATAATTCAACAAGACAATGTCAAAAAACTGACATATTTGGTTCAAACATCATATATCTGTGATATAGCTATCTTGACAAATGAATTTATTGATTAATTGATTAGATGTAGGCTATTATCCTATTGGCAAACGAAGCAACTGTATTACTTTTAGACTATAATCGAAAATCCTTTTCCTGACGGGAATATTAAAAAAATAATTCAAAAAATTAAGAGCTTTAACTATCACGTTTTATACTACATGCACCAAGTGCATTAAAATGATTTTTGTTAAAATGTGTGGACACATTTTTTTTACTCATATGTATTCTGATTTCATAATGAGGAATCATATTTATCGAAATCAATATTTACATCCGAAAAGAAATGTTCTCCGACAACTTACCAATATTTGAAGACAGTAAAAATCCTTAAGCTCGCTTTGTTCCAACTTATACTTCAAACATTTTTATTAATCGCTGCAGTTGCCCAAGGTCATTGTAGCGATCTAGCAACCAGTATGTTATTAGTGAAGTCGCGAATTAAAAGCATAATTGCTCGTAAAACCCGCCGAGCCATGTAGAGATGCTGACGCATATCAAATCTATAGGGGCCAAAGTCTCACTTGTGTATGGTGAGGATGTAGATAGTGGGGTGCCATCTCAGATGCCGACATCGTCATCTGAACATAGCGTAGAATTGCGAAGTGTATTAGTTGTGGTTCGTATACCTTGTGTTAGGTAAAAACAGACAGCTGGAAAAAAATCCTAGATTTTCATGACTACCCTCGTAAAAGCTCTAAATTCACCTGCTTTCTAAACTTTTTGACAATTAATTCTTACAAGTTAAAAAGGCTGAACTGAAGAATCTAAATGTTAGCTTTGAATTAAATGAATTTGTAGTAACATATTATTCTCTTTAAAATACAATCAAAGAAGGCAGAACTACTTAAAAGTTACATTTAACATTTGCGTTTTTGATATGTTATGTTACTGAAAATTCCTACAAAATAATTAAAAACAAATTGACTAAAAAAAATTTCATACTTATTAATATTTATTTCTAAACTTAGTAATGAAAAAATACATGTATTCAAAATAATTTTAAATAATTCCGTACTTCTCAAGAGAAGTCCTTAAATTGTCTCACTTAATAATTCAGATGTTTGAGACTTTCGTTCATATTTAGGCAGATAACTTTTTTTAAGAAACTCTTTCTTTTACTTTACATGCAAAATACAAATTATTCTCTAGTTTTCACTACACTTTTTTTCTATCAAAATATTTTCGAATATTTTCATACCAGAAATAAAAACGGCAATAAGTTAACTATAACAAGAAATTGTGTTTGAAATTTGATTTCAATTGGATTATTTTTTTAAGTATTGTCTGAATTCCTCCGCGTAGCTTGGACTTAACGCAGAGTGAAGAGTCTTCGGGGTTCTTTCTGGATTTAGGAGAAATGTCTCGAGATGTAGAGTAGATAACGATTTTTCTCCTGTTTTGGTTCGAGATGATTTGCGTTAAATTTTACCAAGCCTAAAAGATTGTAGATTTTATTTGGATAGAAAACAAATATAGTATTTCATTCCATCTTTAATCGCAAGGCTTGAGAGTAGAAAAAATAGGGTTTAAGCTCAGATACTACGTTCGAATTTTTTCTCTCCACCTTAGTACGTGCACCATTAAGGCTCCAAGTATGCACGAAATTTGGCACGAAAAGTCTCATCAATTAAAAACGAGAAAAGGATGCAAATCCGTGTGTATTCTGCATCTTGTCCGAAAGTTGATTCAACACAGAGAAAAAAGATGCATATATTGATGCAGTAAATGCATCAGTCTTTATCGAATGCATCAGAATTATCGAATTTTTTGCACGCATTCAACCCCCCCCCCCCAAAAAAAAAAATGTAAATCAACGATCTCAAAAAATTATTATAAATTTTAGGACGACAAAAGTTCCTTTTATGTACTGGCTAAGCATTTTAAATATTGGGGTTCAAAAGCAAATATGGTTCGCTTAATTATTTCGAACTATATTTCGCATATACCACGCTACACGCGGAAGAGCACACGGATTTTAAAATGAGTTCGTATGACTTAGGTATCTGAGTAGATGACTTGAAACTTTTCACGCTATCTTTTTTTAAATAATCTGCCAAAATAAAGTAAACATTTATACATTCACCATATCATTAAATTATTCGTAAATAATATAAAGATTATAATTAATAAGATTGCCAAAATATTAAATTTATATTAAAAACATAAGTTTAATGGACTAAATCCACGTCAAATTTCTCTATGTACTAGTGTTTACATCTTGCACATCCACTTTATTACGATTAATATTTTTAATATTATCATATTTCTTACATTGTTCAATTATTTATATTCGGTAGGAAATAATCTGAGTATATTTTTATATATATTTTGTCTTATTCGCGTTTAATTATGTTGTTGAAATGTCGTTCGGTTAGCTAAGCCTATTTTAACTTGCTTTTGGCGTTTATTTGTATACTTCCGATATAAGCTATAAATTATTTTCTTCTTTAAACACATGTATTTTGAACTGTTAATGACCATTTCAGCATTTTGTTTTGATTAAGGTTATTTTGTATCTCAAATTATTTCATGTGTAAATATTGTTACGGATCATTAGATCATCGGATGATTCTAACATGTTAAAAATAGGGGCCTCAGTATTTATTCTAATATTGTAATTATTCTAAGCCCTCTAAAAAATAAATGTGAATAGTTAAAGTGTAATTAAACTCTTCTGAATTATAGTATCTTTTATATATAAACACTTTATATTTATCAGGCTGATTCTATTTAAAAAAATGAAGCAACTATTAAACTATTTTCTCTTTTAATCAAGATACATAATTAAGCTGTAACAGTTCTATAAAGATTTTTTGTAAATGTGTTTTGCAAACAAAATTAAATAATTAAATCATAAGTTGATTATAATGTTTCAAAAAGGTATCAACAGTATTTAAGCAAAACATATGTGAATATGTAAGTTCTACATACAGTTTCAAATTTAATAATGATTTCCTAGCATTAATTTATTTTTCTTTTTTACAAAGCAAAATTTATTATTCAAATACAATTTTTACTCACATGTTTTAATGTAAAATGAAGCTCAGAAATTAAAATTCTGAATATTGTGAATAACAAGACACATACCAAAACTTACATTAGTGATAATCAATCTGATTTTTAAAAATTATGCATAAAATGTTAATTTTCTTAAAATTTTATAATAATAAAAATGATACAGTCGGGGGTAAAAAAAGAATTTTGAGAAATAGAAAAATTTATATTCTATAAATCTTGAATATTACTTAACCATCTATTACATTGCCTTGCCATGTAAATGTAATTCTTGTTTCTGCCAGTAACACCAGAACCACAGTTTTACTTTGCAATTCATCTCGGCACTAGTATATTTTTTTTAAAAATACATCAACTAACTTTAATATGTGCATGAATAAAGTAATTAAATTGTGAAAATAAACATACAAATTTCAAGTCTTGTTTATAATATCAGAATTATCTTACAAAGTCCACTGAAAAATAATTTTTTCAGCTTAAGATCCTTATGAATGAATGTGATTGGATTGTAAATAAAAATGTTTAACATGTCAAATAAACGAGCTAAATAGTATGCTTATCCTATGGTGAACATGTATAAGCGTTTTTACTATTGAACGAATTAATATAACTATAGTATTTGTGTCATGTATCGAATACAAATGAAATTGTTTTATTTATTCTGTGTGAAGGGGGAAAAAAAATGTTGGGAGTTCATGCATAGAATAAAATCTGAATATACTGCACCAAATATTTATTTAAATTTTTGCAACTTTTTTTGGCCGCATAATAAAAAAACCCAAGATATGAAATGTCTGTGTGAAAACCTTAATTATATAAAAATCCAATTTTGAGTTACAACACGAACAAGATGTGGTTTCCCCCCCCCCGAGTCATATGAGTTTCAAACAGATAACTTAAAAAATGTAAGACAATAGTGATGAAACACCAGACAATCACTTATCATATGATTAAGAGTATTTTCATTGGATGCTATAACTATTAATAGACGCTAGTAAATCATACTATTAGATTCATTCGGGTCAAAAATGAACTGAACTTTAAGCAACATGTGTACACACCAAAACATTATGGCAGTGGCTGTTATAGTGGAACATAATAGAAATCATAGCAAGATTTTTGCCTTGTCAGAAGAAAGGGATCCATCTAACATCAATATTTTACAAAAATATCGTATTAACCGACTGTTGATAAAAAAAAATATAGAGAGAAAATTATGGTCGTAGCTTACCACTAAAAATAAACTTCACTTACCAAAATACATAGTGAATACATTTCCAGTTTTGAAAGGTTCAGATAGTGAAGGCTTTGTTAATAATTTCTTATAAAGTTATATTTCTTTAATAAAGTGTTTTCATGTTTGGGAGGTGAAGAAGAAAAGATACTGGGTGGCAGCTACAAGCTGAATGAAATAAATTCATTGACACCTGTGTCTTTGATTGATTGGTCGGTTTCCGTATTTTATTGCATTCAAAATGTTTTTATTTTTAACTTTTGTAGTTAAAATTTTACAGTTCAAAATTACTTGCATTTAGTCTTTTGTCAGTTTTGTCATTGAATATGCACTCTTTTTAGTTATTAATTTCATTCACTGCTTCGCTATATTTAAATATGTTTTGTTTGGCAAGTTTTGAGACAACTAGCACGTATTTTGTGTAGTTGTTAAGCGTATAACCAGATATCTACGAGTAAAGGTTCAATTCTCAGTTTCGTACTCAGGACATAGTAAATTCTGTGTTATTTTGTACTAAAATTCCTGAAGTAAGCACTATCTAATGTATTTAGTAGACATGGGAATATTTGGAATTACTTGTAATCTGCAATGATAGTTCATAATATCTGTTTATGCAATGTGCTTGAAATTAACTCAATTTTTTTTTCAAACTAAAGAATTTAGGTAAAATGTAAATAAACATTTTCTAGTGCTAGAGACTCTACTTTGTGTAGAATCATAGATGGATTTTTTTACTATTCTAATTCAACTCTTACAGCCATGGATACAATAACTATTGATTATATAATATAGATGACGTTGAATTAGTTAATCCGCTGAGGTCTCATACTAGTATACATAAGTTAGAATTTGTCTATTTCACAATTAAATATCTACCCGTGTTCCTGCAGTCATCTTTAGGTTCTATTTTCTTAGCAAATGTTCATTGTTCCCTAGACGTTGAAAAATACAGGTATAAGGCAATTTTTGAACTTATTATTCAACAACTTTTAGACTAAGGTATTCAATTTGAAAGAGACGCGTATAAAATTGCACTTTGGTAAATATTAGGTGATAATTTAGGGTTAAATAAGTTGTTTGGATTTGTTATTTGAAACGCACTGTTTGAAAAGCATTTTCACTCATAATTAGTAACTTCACGAGATGTTGTTAATTTGAAAGAAATAAAAAATCTGTTTAATTATGTACCTTTACACATTATAACTACCTATATTTGAAATACCTCGTTGTACATTACATTAACACATAAGCTACGTTGTACAAATGGCAATGGAGTTGAACTAGATAGCAGTGTTTGTAAGGTATTTCTAAAACGATATGCCTACATTTGTAGGAGTGAAAAGTTAACCCTTTTTTTTAATATTGTTTCAAAATTATGAATGTTTTATTTTTTATATGTATGTGCATGATATTCAGAATAAATTTTCCAAAAATCTGATTTAGTTCGTTTTATTTTTTCTGTGTACAGCGAATCATTAATTATAGGTATTAGCTTTGTTATGATGTTAATTCAAAAGGAAATGTATATGTTAGATAAAAAAAAAAGACGGGGGAGAGAATTGTAATAAAATGCTGTACACTAAGTTTTTGCGATGAAAAATCTGATATTCATCACAATGTTTCAAGATATTTGCATAACTTATTATTAAAAATCTCAATTTTCTGCATGTATAGGACTTTAACAAAGCTGCGCTGGTGTTCAAAATTAAGAGAATGCTCCGATTTGGTCGATTATCTCTATGCTGGAAAGATTTTAATGAAATTTGGTTTGCCCATAGGGTTGATGTAATAAAAAAATAACCGTTCAACAATTACAATACAAACGCGTGATCGTGAGTAGCACTCATCGGAGTCGTTAGGAATGAAACAGCAGTTAAAGAATGGAGCAAAAAATAGGTTAATAGGGATACGGTCCCTTCCTACAGATAGATATACAGGTCTCGTACCGTAATTTTGTGCGGGAAATAAGGAAGTTTATGAGTTCTCGAGGCAATTGGTTCCACTCGTTCTGAAATGCTGTTTTCAGGTCTTAGATGGTTCTCGGAGGTGGATTACGAATTGCAATTGTCCTCCCCATAGCGCCCTTGTCATGTTCTATATGATTGAGGATCTGGATATCTGGCTGGCCAGTCTATCCGGCGAATATCTTCACTTTCCAAAACTTCTTCGGCCAGATGAGCTCTATTCGACCCCACATTGGCATCCAATAAAAGGAAATCAGACCAACTGCACCCCTGAAAAGGCGGACATAGGGCTCTAAGACATCTTGCCTATACCTCTCAGGGGTCATAGTGCCTCTTTCAAAAATATGGAGGTATGTGCGGTTCTCCAACATTATGCCTGCCCTGACCATCGAGCTTCGCATCCGTAATGATCGATTTCTCGGACATTGGAGGAAAGGTAGCGGGTCCCTGGTTCTCTCCATATGAAAGTACGGTGAGAATCACTGGTTAGGCTGAACCGGGACTCATCAGTGAAGAGAACGGTTGCCCATTGATCCATGCTCCAATCACTATAAACTCTGCATCATTTTCAGCGGACTCTCCTGTTCTGAGTGGGACGCAAACAGTTTGGAAAATGTTGAACGCGACGCTGAACGTTAAATCGAATTATCTGCAAATCTATATTTGAGACTGTCCTGCTTCTTCCCTACCTACAATGCGCCACTTCATTCCATCCTCTAAATGTTAGTGGTTACTCACTTTTACTGTCTGAATTTTAAATTAAGCGATTGCTGCAAAAAACACCAAGAAATTCGGCGGAATGTGCTAGCGAAAGAAATGCGGATTTCGGCAAGCACTGCCATAAATCTTTTTTCTACTAGTTCCACACCCACACACGTATACGCTTACGTATTCGACGTACCAGATTTGCATCTTTATTTCGAAGTAGTTTTTATACATTTCGTTCAATTCTTTCATGAAATTCGACAAAATATGTAAATTCTCTTAATTTTGAACACCAGTATATATATTGCATCTAGAAACATAAATATAAATGTTAATGAACTCAATTGCTTCTGGAACTGCTAGCTCAAATCTCTAACGCATTTGTTTTGAAAAGAATTTAACTGTTGAATCGAATATATATATTCGTTAGTTAAAGATTAATTAAACACTCGAATCGATTTAAATTTAAGGTATAAGTTCAAAGTACAGTTTATGATCACATAACAGTAGCATTTTTGTTTCAAAAAGCAACAGTTTGTTACGCACAGCAAATGCATGAATTTTGATTCGAAGTTTTGTGGTAAAAACTTCATTAAGTATATGTAAGATGAAGAAAATGAAACTTGCAAATAAAAGTGCGCTTATTTAAGTCCCTGAAAATTTAAGTTGATATATATTTTTTTTCTGTTTAAAATACACTCTTGGACAAAAAAATTAGCGCACCAAGGAGTAGTCAAAATGAAACGAAATTTTCCATACCTAATGACTACTTTGATATAAGTAAATGATTAGAAAATCAAAGAAAAAGGATAATTTATTTCAGAGAAAAAGGCAAAAGAACGGAGGATTTAATAACCCTGTTGAACCCCCTGTAGTGCGAATGCACGATGCGATATGATCGGGCATACAAGTTCTGTAGGATGTCTTGAGGCATTTCGTTTCATATTTGCTGTAACCTTGCCTCTAGTTCGTTCAAACTCGTGGAATACCCAACTCGCCATCCCAAATGATCCCAGATATGCTCGATTAGAGACAAATCTAGGGATCGGGCAGGCCAAGGAAGGGTAGTAACAGTGCGGAGACAGTCTTGTGACACCCTTGCCGTGTAAGGCCAAGCATTGTCTTGTTGAAAAATGGCTCCTGGCAGCCGTTGTATCAGTGGCAGGATGTCATGGACATACCGCTGGGCTGTCATGGTGCCACGGATCAATACTAGGGGTGACCGTGTATTGTAGGCAATGGCACCCCATACCATCACACCAGCTTTGGGAGTGGTGTGTCACTGTAAAGCAAAGACAGGATTGAGGCTTTCACCATGGGATCTCCACACACGAACACGATTGTCATCACTGCTGAGATTGAATCTGGATTCGTCGCTAAAGACGACCTGGTTCCATTCCGCTGCAGTCCAGTTTCCTCTAAACACCATTCCAAACGGAGGCGTCGATGGGTGGGCGTCAAGGGCAGCACACGTAATGGGCGCCGCAATCCCAAATGTCCTTCAGCCAGGTGCCTTAATATGGTTTGAGAAGACACAGGAGCCCCTAGTGAAGATACTACCTGTGCCTGGATGGCGGCCGATGAAGCAGTTGGCTGTACGCGAGCATTTCTTACGATGTGGTGGTCTTCTCGACGACTGGTCTCGAGCCTGGTCTTCGTGTAAATGACATCTCTCAGATCCACTGGTCCTAACACCTCCTCACAACACAATCAGAGCGGCCTAATTGGCGAGCTACTCGCCTAGCTGACCAACCAGCTTCCATCATGCCGATGATTCTCCCCCTCTCAAACTGCTGATATTGTCTTCGAAACGGCGTAATGTAATGTCTACCTCAGCTCTTCCATTGTAACCGATTCAGCACACTCAAACAAGCTTTGGTTACCTGTTTTATACTCCTCGGAGGTGGACGTTAAATGCCCTCTACCGGCTATACATAATGCGCAATCACGCTACATTTCTAATCATTTGCATATCTCCCCCGACATGTAACTTCATGCCAAGTTTCGTTACGATCTCGCAATTATTTCTTGGTGCGCTAATTTTTTTTGTCCATTAGTGTACATATTCAATACAACAACAGTATCGAAAATGATTGCAATGCATACTTTATTGTTTTATACTCATATTTGATGCAGTAACAGATTAACAAATGAATGAGTTACAAATTCATTTTGTTGTCTCATTCTCATATTTGAAACAGTAACAGATTCAAAAATGAATCCATAATACACTATTTTTTTTATTCCACACTTGTATTTGAAACACAAATATCTTCAAAAATGAGTATGTGTAGTTTAAATTTTGCGTACCGACCTGTTACTAAAAATGAGCACTGGCAAGTCTTGAATTTGAATACGTTGGGATCGGAACCATTTTGATTATGTGAAGTATTTAAAAGTGAGTACTTTGTACTCGATTTTGAACACCCGTTTTTTCCAGTGAAATCTCCGGCTTTGCCTGTACTTAATGCAATGTGAAGAGGTTATATTTAGGGAGAAACGGAAGTCTTTTTCGAAATGTCAGATAGACAGGGATTTTCATCTTATTTTGGCTCAATATGATTCGTGCAAAATTTATCAAGCCAGTAAAACTGTAGATTTTATGCAGATAAAAAAAAGCATTGCTTTATCTTACCTTTTAATACAAAGCTTGTGGGTACATAATCTCTTGGCCTAGACGTGAAAACTCTCACTTTTACTTTCTATAGGTGAAACTCTCATTATGCCGCACTTGCCCTTTATGTAAAAGCTGTTATTTGCTTCTACCGTAAGACGAAGCTTCCCTTGTCCAGGCTTTCCGACATCCGAATAGCCTTTAGTCTTTTAGCGCTGCAGGTATAGTCTAACCTACATCTTAGCCACCTAAGGAGCTATTGTTTTAGTTTGATTAGTTTCGGCATACCAGATCACTTTTCAATTTTTATCGTCTGCTTCAATTTTAATTATATTTAGTTTAAATATATTCAATTTAATAATTATCGTTTCCTTTAATTTTAATATCGGAAAAAAGTTAACTATAGTCCATTTCTCGATATTTCATTGCTTACTTTAATTCTTATATTTAATTTAGTAATTCAATACTCATTATAAAAAAAGGAGCACCCTGTTTGGCTAAATCTGTTTTTTGCAAAACTTTGTACAGGACTTTCAATTGGTTTTTTCCCCTTCTTTGATGGTGTTTGGCTGAGTATGAGTTGAAATCTAGATAAACTAAAATTATCTAGGTTACATAAACTTACAACTTCTCTGAAATTCCTTGAAAAATGCTTCCTAAAACTTCTTTTTGACAGCAACAGAAACGTCGAATATTCATATACTTAACATAGAAAAAGATACCATAGTTACCGTTATCATTTTTTAAACAAATAATGGGTTTTCAAAAATAAAATTGTTTACATTAGCAAGTGTAGAGTTACCTACAATTTCGTTCCTAGTTGTATTATTTTACTTCCTTTTTTTTTTTTTTTTTTTTTTTTTGCTTACTATTCATAAATTGTTTTTTTGTTGAAAATATAAAATGTTTTTCAATATGATCTATTAGCTTTTACTCTATAAACTGAAATCTTTTATTATGTTTAAATATTCTTCTAAATTTTTTGTACACAGAAAGTTTTAATTAGTTAATTAGGTCCAAACAAATTTAGAGGATATTGAAAGAATAATTATAAAACAATGAGTTGATTTTTCCAGTTTTAAGTGTATTCGAATTTTCTCGACAGTCCATGGTAACCATGTAACGAAGTTAAAAGCTTTGAAAATTTATCGGCAGATTTAGGAGAGGTAACGCACGTTAAACTCTAATGGGTCTTAAAATCTTAAAATATAGGGAGCAAAAGTCATGAGATAAAAAGTGACAATTGCCTCAGTTGAATAAGCTCATTGCTACCAGGACATTACTCTAAAGTGGAATCAATTAAAACAATAAAATAAAATTGACAGTTTCCTCAAAAGTCTTTTAATGTGTTTTGACGTCTTTATGATGTACAATTTTACTCCATCCCTGAGGCTGCTATGGCTTAATACCTGCGCTAGTAATCTTCACTGCGATGATATTCAGATAAAGTTGTGCATTTAAATAAATATTCAAGAAAACGAATTGCGATTCAAGAAATTAAGCCGATCAGACCTTAACGTTTTTATAATGTGTAGTAATAATTCAGATGTCTTTACATTACAATCTTCATTTATATATGTGTGTGTGTGTGTGTGTGTTTGGAGGAGACCAGAAAGTAATGTTTTCGTGCATGTCGATATTCATTTGACTAATGAATATAAAGGAGCAAAACTGATTGATAATTGACTATTATCAGTTTATTGTGTACTTCAAAGTTGTGCGAAAGACATTTAAAAGTTAGAGTGGTTTGTTTATTCATATATAATTAAGTTTTAAATTTTTTTAGAAATTTTTAGGTGAAATGGCCGTCCGAACACCAGATGAGATACATATCCGGCATTGTATGCTTTTTGAGTTTCAAGAGGGTAGTAACGCAACGGCTACTACCAGAAACATTTGCGATTTTTATACAAACTCATTAGATGTTCGTAAATGTCAAAGGCGGTTTTCAAAGTTCAAATCCGGTAATTACAATCTGTACGACTCGTACCAATCAAGTAGACCAACAACTTTAAATATTTATATGTTAAGGGTGAGTGTGGAAGCAAATCTGTATCAGGCAATCGAGAAACTGTCAAACACTCTTGGCCAACATTGGTTGACTATCCAAGAACATTTGCAGCAGATTGGTGAAGTAAGCAGAGAAGGTGTTTGGGTCCCGCACAACCTGTCAGAAGAAAACAAAGCTAACCGATCTACCATATGCATCTTATTGCTTCATTGACACAACACAGAAGCGTTTTTGATCGCTTGATCACTGAAGATAAAAAATGGGTCCTCTATAATAATCCAAAACGCAAAAGGGGACAATCAGACCTTTACTATGAACAATTAGATAGAGTAAATCAATCTTTAATGGAAAATTATCCAGTGATCGTCAACAGAAAAGGTGTCATTCTGCAACACGATCATGCAACACTGCACAACTCAAGACGATCCCTGGGGGGGGGGGGGAATTAATGAATTGGGATGGGAGGTATTATTTCACCCACCATACTCGCCCGCTGTTGCGCCATCGGATTTTCGTTTATTCCGGTCACGACAACAATTTCTAAGTTGCAAAAAATTTGAAAATTCGGATGATGTCCAAGATATCACCTTCGGATATTTTGCTGAAAAAAGCAATCGATTTTTATCAATCTGGCATTGAAAATTCGCTCACTAGATGGCAAAATGTTGTTGATAACGAGGGTGATTACATCATTGATTAAAAATAAAAACTTTGTAAAAATGTATCTGTTTGAATTTAATATAGAAAAACGACATTACTTTCCGATCCTTTCAGTATGTATGTATAATCTCAAATCATATATGACAAAGTTTTTCCTCTTTTTTATAAAATTTATATGAAAGGCATTTCAAATTTCACAAATTAAGAAACACTACTTTTGTTAAATTGGGATTTTATTGTAATTTACATGTAGGGGACTCTGGTAAAGTGATATTATTATTGACAATAACTAATGACATAAATGTCTCTCTTACTCCAGACTCATGATTTTCAATTCTATAGTATGATAAGAACTTTGAGATACTATTAAATACTTACTATTCACCGCTAGACAGCTTCGTGTGGGGAGGGGAGAGTTGATTGACCTCGGAATGCCGGCAGCGTTTCGAACCCACCATAACTGGATCGGAAGAAAAGTTGATCGGCCACTTTTTACTGCGCCCTTATCAACTAGACCAAAAGAGATGTCTTAGTCGTGCTACTTATTGAGGGGTCTTAACTTCTGTCTTTACTGTTGAAAAAAGTCGCCGAAGATATATCTCTAGTATCATCGAGGTGATCTAAAGAAAATATTTTGGATGTTATTGGTAAAGAAGGTCAATTGTTTAGTCATTACTGCAATTGATATCTACTCCCAGTTATATAACGTTTTTTTTTTATTATTTGTTGCTTTTAACAGTTCCTATTTGGTGTCAACGTCTGGCTCTAGTTGAATGGCAGATTACTTTGACGCTTGCGCCGTACCCTGAGGATCACAACTTGTTATTTATATGCGATTGTCTTGGTTAGGTACCCAGAGGAGAGTGTTTTCCATCATGGGCATATACAACCAATAGTTCTAGGCTGTACTGCATCTTGTGTTGAAGTCCTGGGTGAAGTCCTTAGTTGATAGTCGGTTTCTCACATGGCATTTCGAGTTATCCGACAATGGGGACGAAGAAAAATATACAGGTTGCTTTTTGCTGCGCCTTCATGAACTAGACTGAAAGAGACGTCCCATTAAGGCTAGTTATTTAATGAGTTTTAACTTCTGTCACTGCTATTGAAAAAAAAGTCGCCCCCAGAAAACTTCCCTCTGCAACTTCTAAAATATTTATGCTGCATCTAATAAGCTCGTAATTATGCTCTAACTCGACATAGATCCAAAATAAATGGGATGAATAAAATCTACTTAATTCAACTCAGATTCCTATACATTTAATACATGAATTATGTAAAATAATATTTGAATAGTTTTGAGAAATCGAAGGTGATAACATTTCTTTCTTTTAAATAAACTTTACTTCAATAATTAACAAGAACTCTCTCATAGACACTACAAATTTTGCGAGCACAATCAAAGTCTAAGTTATTTTACGGCATATGTAAGCCGTTATAAATAATCCCAATTAATCTTTAATTTTAAATATCAATGTGCATTTTACACTAATTTTAATGTCCCCATTAAACTGAAGCGTGGTATGAAAAGTCGACAACGCAAAATGTGTAAATATTGCTTGTGAATCATGTGCATTGGCAACTGTTTGTATTCATTCCACTGTTGATTTAAGAAGACTCCAAACCAAACGAATGCATGATCACCAAGGACTTACACGTATACGAATTCGACAACTTTCCAATCTGAACACACTCAGTTTGAACCGATCATTTATCTTCCTTCAGAGATGTGCTCATTTGATTTGGAACATCTTCTTTTGTAGGATTTAAGATAAAATTTTGCTTTAAGCAGATTTAAATTTATTACTTGAAAAAAATGTTAAGCAAATAAGGTGGAGGAGGTAAAGATTGATAAGCAAATCGGTCACTTAGTTATATCAGAAGGATTGTGAGATTCATTTAATGAACTTTTTAGTTCTAGAATGTACGCCATATGTTTATTTAATATTTATTAGTTGATATATATAAAATATATAATGAAGATAGTTGTTTCAAGCTAATGAAGTCATACTAGTGAAACATTCCTTTTACTCCACTGGATACATACATACAAATATATATATACTAGCTGATACCCGCCCGCTCCGCTGGGCAGACGATAATATATTTTGGAACCTATACTTAAAATATCAAGAAAATTTCAATTTTTAAACTATAATTATAATCTGAATTTAAAATTTTAAGAAATTGATTGTCTGTAATAATGGTTATCCACGACTTTCAAATATATGAGAAAAGTATTTAATTGTTAATAGTTTATCAATGAAAATGTAATTTAGTCAGTAAATCTGTCGTTGAACAGAATTCCGCATCACCCATGAGGTACTGTGTAGTGCGATGCGTTCCCATTATTCTACATAGCGGGTCCCGAGTAGGCCTAAACCATGTAAAAATTGCCAACATAAGAATAAAAATACATTTTTATATATATTTTTTTATTTTTTAAACCTATTGATTCAATTTTTTTTGTGTGTGTATTACATTTCTATTGTCTTTATTTTGTATGCATGGCAATTTTCGAGAATGACAACTACATTTTTATTTTTTATTATATCAATTTATTTATCTTAATTATTATATTCATTATTATTTCATCTTATTCTAATTTTAGAAATAGTTAAATATAAGAAAAATAAACATGCTCCGTCGCCAAGAATTTTAAAATTTTTGAAAGGAGTAGGTATTCCATCTATCCAAATATATTCAACATCCATTATTAAAAACTATAAATGAAAAGTAAATATGAAAAATCAATTTGTATTAACCTACAATGAAATACTTTTCAAGTTAAAAAATATAACCGAAATTAAATTTTTAAAATCAAATTATTTAAGAATTCAATAAAAATACAAACAAAAAAATAAAGTATAATAAAATTTTTAGCAAAAAGTCACCCGTATTACGGCAAAGGTTTTTTTTTTTTTTTTTTTTTTTTTTGCAAAGGGATAACTCTATTACGCTAGCAGCAAATCTAGAACTGCAATTGAATAGACAGAATAGCTCTTAAAAATTCCTAGCATTAAAAATAATTCTGTATTCTGAAAACAATAAAATATCCAGTCATTTTAAAAAAATCAAAAATGTTTATTTCCTAGAAACCAAAAACTAAAAATTTCCAAAATACAGAAACAAAACTTTTGCATAATATTTACTTTAGGTTACAATTAATGCGTACATCAAAATAAATATTTTGACAACTACTTATTTTTTTTTTATTAATGACATGAATAACATACCGTTATTATTCATTACTAAAAACCAACTTCAATATCTTCGTAAGATTGCGTTTATATTTACAAATGTAATTTATCAATCATTATTAATATTAAAATACTTTTCTCATAAATTTAAGACTTACGTCTAGGTTCCACAACAATAAAAAATTATCGTTTGCTTAGCAAAGTGGGCGGAAATCAGCCGGGGTTACCATAGTATAGCTTTTTAAAATTCACAATGCAATATATATATATATTTATTTATTTATTTATATATATATATATATGTGTGTGTGTGTGTATAATATATATATATATATATTTATATATGTGTGTATAATATATATATATATGTGTGTGTGTGTGTGTGTGTACTGCTGATAAATTAAAATTATAACACTCCAGGAAGGGGTGATACGACGAACATCAAAATCACACAAAAAGGAAGAAGAGTTTCGGATATGCAAATGATTAATATTTCAGAGCATTTAGACGATGTAGGAGGGAGAAACTACATCTGAAGCACTGCATAAAAGAAAAGTTGTATTGTGGATTGCTCATTCGGAAAGCGCTTTATAAGGTCGCAGTTTGGTCAGAATATAGTGTTATGCCTTGATTAATAAGAAGTGCTTATCAGTAAGTGTCGGAATTCAATAGAGACAGGATCTTTGCCTATCGAGAGTGTGGATTATCGTTCCGAGGTATTGCCCAACGCACTCATCGAAATTTTACCACTGTCATGCGAATATGGAATCAATGAGTTATTGTGGGTCATATTGAACATCACGCAGGATCTCCACGCCCTCCCATGACTCACGTCGGAAAAGAAGACATATTGTGAGGTCGGACCTGCGATACCATACAACCACATCACGTACCATTAGTCAGGAAATGAACATATTTACACCACTTGTATGTATCCGCTTGTATGTGACAAAGTTTGTAACAGTGTGGACTGTCAGCATGGTCACCATTACTTCGACTTCCCTTAATAAAGCAACATAAAGAAAGATGCCGACTCTGGTGGCCGAATAACACTATTGGATACAGGAATAGCACAATATCTTCTTTTTAAAAGCATCCCGGTTTTACATGCAGTATTCTGATGGTTATATACGTATCTGGAAGCTCCGAGGGGACAACTCGTCGACTGCTTGCATTCGATATCGGCATGGGAACACTGCACCCGGTGTGATGATTTGGGCATCCATTGTAATTTAAACACACATCGATACATTTATGACTTCTTATGTCCAGTGGTTGTGCCCTATCTTCGAGGAATGCCAAACACCATCTTCCAACATGATAATGCAAGATCATTTGTTGCATGTTGTGTTCTGACCATTCTTGAGACACGAGGTATTCGATTGTTGCCCGGGCCTGCATGGTCTCCAAATCTGTCATTCATTGAAGACATCTGGTCATGGGTTGCTGAGAGACTGGCCCACAATCCCTCTCCTGCTGAGACGACAGAGGAAATATGGCCTAGACTTGAAGAAGTAAGGAATGAGTTGTCCGTTTCTGTCATCCAAGCCGAGTTAGACTCCACCGGGTAAGGGTTATTTTATCTGCCAGGAGTGGCAACTGTTTCAACTAAATACGCACCCCTGTAAAAACCAAACTTCTTGCAAATTTAATCATTTTCTTTATGCCAAACTGTTTACTTACAATAAATATCTTTTTTGTATTTTCTATCCTTCATAGGGATGCAATTTTAATAGCCATAAGTGTATATTGTTTTTGAGGAATTATTTGAGCTTCAATTGTCTTTTTCTTAATTGTTGTTTTGTGATTTTGATTTTGCATTTAAAGTCTTTTCCAAGGTGTTATGGATTTCATAACAGTTTTTTTCTATAATTTATTTCTTTGAGGGGTATAACTTAGCCACATTTTTTTCTAAAATAACTCAACCTAATAATCTGAAATCGGTTACACCTTTAAATTTATTCATTTCTTTTTTTTTGTTCAAATTCTTAATATTTGGCATTTTTTTCAATTACTATACATCTGGTACTTGTATATTTATTTGTCATTCAATTGAGACTTTCTTTTAAATTTTATATAACTTTTCTTCTACAGTTACATTTGAATAGTATATTTTCATTCACTTTTCTGTTCATAATTTTTATCTGTCTGTTTCTGTGGTTTAGTTTATGTCTTCATTCTTATTGTTTCAGTTGTGATTTTTTAAACACACATATTATATATATATATATATATATATATATATATATATATACTGGTGTTCAAAATTAAGAGAATTTTCCGATTTGGTCGATTATCTCTAGAACTACTGGACAGATTTTATTGAAATTTTGGTGTGTATATAGGGTTGATATAATACAAAAAAAATAATCATTCAACAGTCATAATACACACGCATTATCTTACGTAACAATTATCGGAGTCGCAGGGTATGAAACAGCAGTTGCAGATTGAAAAGGGTTAATATGGGTAAGGTCCCCTGTTGCAGATATATAGACCTCACAAAGTGGTTTTATGCTGCAAATGAGGGAGTTTATGAGTTCAGGTGGCAATTGGTCCCCCTTGTTCAGCAATGCTGTTTGCAGGACTTAGATAGTTCTCGGAGGGGTGTTGCGAATTGCAATTGCCCTCCCCAAAGAGTCCCAAGCATGGTGTATAAGATTAGGGTCTGGAGATCTGGCTAGTCAATCTTTCAGGCAAATATTCTTACTTACCAGAAATTAGTTGACCAGATGAGTTCCACGTGTTCTCGCGTAGTCAATCATTAAAAGAAACTGCACCCTTGATTAACTGCACCCTTGAAAAGACGAATATAGGGCTCCAAGACCTCATCTCTATGCCTCTCAGCAGTCACAGTGCCTCTTTCTAATGCATAGAAATGTGTGAAACCCTCCGACATGATGTCTGCTATGACCACCAAGCCTCCTCAGTAGTAATGGTTGATTTCTCGGACATTAGAGGGTAGGTAGCGGGTCCCTGGTTATCTCCATATGAAAGTATGGTGATAATCACTGATTAGGCTGAACCGGGAATCATCAGTGAAGAAAAGAGTCGCCTATTGATCCATGCTCCAATCTCTATGATCTCTGGGCCAATTTAAGTAGACTCTCCGGTTCGCAAAACTGAGCGGGATGCAAACAATATGTCTTCTTGCAAACAGCCGTCTCTCAATAAGTCTTCTGGAAATAGTCAACCTTGAAACTCTAGTTTCTGTGGCCGCAAATAACTCATGAGAAACTGTATAAATTAACGGATGCTGCATCTCCAAAGACAGGGTCTGTAAAACACATTTTTTCGGAAAATCCGTCAAACATAACTGAAGTGCCATGATTTAATATTTTTAAATTATAAAAAGAAATATGTGAAGTAAAAGTAAATTAAAACTTATTATTTTCTAAGAGCATTTTTATTATAATTTTTACAAATTGTGATACTTGAATTAAAAATCTAGGAGTGTCTTTTTTATTATTGAGTGTGTGTGAAATTATATGCGATGGTATTTCAAATCAGTCTGCGGCTTAAACAATGATGTTTGCAGTTTTATCTTACTGAGTCTCAATGAATGTCAACTTACTACTTTGTATAGAAAAAAAATGGGTTTGGCAGACTAGTGATTTCTAAATTAAGGAAATTGAAAGTGTATTCTTAAAATAGATGATTTAATTATTTTTAATTCTCTGTTTATTCGATTGTATATCTGAATACTTTTTGGTTATAAGCTATTCTAAATGAATTACTTTATATTCTTTCACGATCTGTTTAGTGTTGTTTAAAATTCTAGCAAAGAGATTTCAAGATGATGTGATAGATGATTCTTTTTCAAAAACGTACTTTAAAATCATAGAATTGTCAGTTTTTATTTTAAAAAGATATATATTTTTTATGCAAATTAATTAAACGAAATTCAACGTAATAAGCACGTTTTATTTTAAAATCACTTATTATTATCACGAAAAATCGAATGAAGTATAAATTTTCAAATTAATTGATTCTATTTAACTATTCTCATATTAATTTCAAAATGTCGTACCTCGCTGAAGGACGTCGGGAAGATATGTTTATCCTCTTCTTCAATGGCAGTTAAGAAACTAAGGGACTAAATCCTTAAAAATGCTGAATATGACGAGGAATTCATAAACAATTTGTTTACGAGTATAATAGAGCATCGAAAAGAAAAAGAAGAAACATTACGCCTTGAAACTCTTGCCGAAACGAAACGAAGAGAAGAGTTAGAAAAAAAAGTTGCTCCTTGAAGCCATTGCCGAAGCACAACGAAAACAAGAATTTGAAGAAAAGTTGCATCTAGATATCCCTGCTATAGAACAGAAACGATATCAAGATTAACAAGGAATTTAGTAAGAGCGATTAAAATAAGAAATTCAACTCAAATTACACACAACAGTTGAAAACCCGACAATTCAAAGTTACCTGGAAAGGAAATATCCAAATTTCTCCATAATTATGAAGTTCAAGATGATATTAGCTTATATTCAGTCTTGTTCGAACGTCTAGGGTAACTTTTAACTATTGCAAAAGATCATTGGGTTTCATATCTGTTAGGAATCTTACCTTCCGAAATTTCTCACATCGTCGCATGTGAACCAGAGGAGACAGCAAACAACTATGACCATGTAAAAGAACTACTTCTAAAAACATTTAAATTAACACCAGAAAAATTTCGACAGTTGGTTACCACGCATCAAAAAGTTTATAGCCACACTTGGACCGATTTTTATCACGAACTTGCAACATATTTTGATGGATGGACATCAGGGTTAAAAATTTAATCTTTTGAAGAATTAAGAAAACTGATAATCTTAGATCAAATGAAACTTATAGCTCCAACTGATTTCAAACATCATTTTCTAGACGAATGGACAACGATAAATTCGCCAGCTGAATTAGGAGAAAAATTTGAAGAGTATGAAGACATCAAGAGAACACTAAATTAAAAGCCGGTCAATACGTATTTTAGGGGCAAACAAGATTTCACAGCACCAGAAAAATTTCGACAATTTGAATCGTCTCGAAAATTCGAGCAGGACAGATCAAGTAGGAAAGTTCCAGTGACCACGAGTTACAATTGGCATTACGAAGCTCAATCAACCAGTCACGGAAGTTTTGAAGGAAATCACGAAAACTCAAATCGACGGATCCAAAATCGAATTCACGGAAGAGAAAGATATTCAAGATCAAATCTTTCTAATAATGCTCAAACCAATTACTCCACTTTTAGAAGACTCCAAGTCTTTTACTCCAGGTCCAACGATTTAGCGAAAGAGCCAAATATAACCAACCGAAGAGAACAACAAATTTCACGAGAGAAACAATAAAGCCAACGGCAACATATTCCACTGTCAGTCAACAAAGTCTACTCACCAAGGAAATAAAGTTTCGAAACAAGAAAACTACTGCGCTTATCGATATTGGACTAAGGCTACTACGAGAAAATACCAGCAGAAGAATCATCGTTCCAACGAGCCTAGCGAAGATCAAAATTCTCTTAACCGGCATAGGTGAAACTCAAGTCACTACGATAAGATCTTCCAAACAAGAATTTCAGATGGGTGGAAAAAACTATACACTAAATAGGCATTTGGTACCTACAACAAAATTGAAGTTCGAAGCAGTCATAGGTTCAGATAAACTTTATAACAAAAAAATGACGCATCATAAAGGAGTTGTCCGATGGAAACAAAAATTTAAAGATAGAAAAATTATGTACAGAATAAAAAAATGATGAAAAATTCAGAAGAAATGAATAATTTATTTCAAAATTACATAGCTACAAAGTAACGAGCTCAATAAGGTGTTGATCCACCTCTAGCCTGGATGCAAGCTGCCACACGACGTGGCATAGAGTGATAAAGCTCCCTGATGGTCTCCTACGGTATTTCTTATCAAATTTTCTCCAATTATCGGGCTAGGTCATCAACATTCCCTGGTAGATAAAGTCGCCTTCCCATCATATCCCAGACATGCTCAATTGAAGAGATAACTGGCTGGCAAAGGAAGTATTTAACAAACTGTAAGACAGTTTATAATTAGCAACACGGGCCGTATGTGGTATGGCAATATCTTGCAGAAAAATAAGCCCAGGTTACTGAAAAAGGAACGGTAGAAGGTCTCAGAATGTCGTCGACTGTCCACGAATGTCACTGTGCTGTAAGTGTACCTCTAATGACGACTAAAGGGGTCCGGCTATCAAGAGGAATGGTACCCCAAACCATACTTCCTGGTTGAGGGCCTGTGTGGCGTGCAAGAGTGAAAGAAGAATCGGCACGCTGCCCTGGACGTCTCCAGACACAACTTCAATGATCGTCAGAACACAGTTGAAAGCGGGATTCGTCGCTAAACACTATACGTCCCCAATCAGCATCACGCAACCTGATCGAACCAAGCACCTCTGTTATCTGGCTCGACAATGTGTAAGTGTGAGTGGCTGGTGGCGTAGCGGTCTGTGCGAGAGTAGATTTCGCTCTATCAGCCGTCTGTGAATGGTCATGGAGGACATTCGTGTGCGGGTCGCACGTCTGATGGTTGATAAAAATGAACAAGGCGCTGTGACAGCTGATCTGACAATCACTCTGTACTCTCGATCTGCTGAGGCCCTAGGTCGACCGCTACCATCACGATGCTGAAATCTGTTGCTGTCCACCCATATTTGCCAGCCTCTTCTAATCGCCGCATTGTTTCTACCCATAAGACGAGGGATTCTCCGATTTGCTGAATCTGCCTCTTTCAATCCAATGATACGACCTATTTAAACTGTGACAGTTGCTCGTAATGAGCTCGAATCCTGAGGCGAGGCATTTTTTCAGTCGTTGAAAGGCATCCTAAACCGCAATGCTACAGATAATTTGACCATCCGATTCAGAATCGCTTTTTATATACACTGCTGAGTGAGCCGTTCCGATGCGCTGTAGCTTCCGCTATTCATTCATTGGTCACCAAATTTTAATCATTTGCATGTACGATCCAAATGAATTTGCATACGAAATTGCATTACAATCGGGAAACTCCTTCTTGGTGCATCGTTTTTTTTTTTTTTTTTTTTGTTATAGAGTGTATTTTTTTTTTATAATCAAAACAAAAATAACTATATTTTATCATTTATTAACGTTGCGCTTAGAAGCATCATAAGAGCTAATAGAGAAGAACCTCAAAATTTTGAGTCCGTGTCAAGTGATGAGGATGACACCTTAGCTGATACTCCCATCTTCAATCTACCAATGTGGAATTTTCAAACAAATAAAGGAAACACTGTGTTAGTCGTTAACATAGTTAGTAGTGTAACGAGGCTACTTAAAAGTTAAAATGACAAATATGGCCCGAAATTATGAAATTTGTTTATCATTTCACCAATCTCTGTATTCTCTTTATTAACATGTTATTTTATTTTTTTATTAATCTATATTTGTTAATAAAATTTTGAGCAAATCGCCTATATGTTAGTTTCTTTCAAAAACGTTTTCAATACATATTACAGTATATTTCTACCAAGATGAGGGACTTCGATTTAAAGTTTGAAAAAGGGGTTCATAACCCAAAAAGAGCGGAAAAATATGGATTCTATTAATAATTTCTAGAATAGTAATTTTTTCTGACAAGAGGAACATAGACCAAAACTGTTAA
This sequence comes from Nephila pilipes, assembly GCA_019974015.1. Lineage (NCBI taxonomy): Eukaryota > Metazoa > Arthropoda > Arachnida > Araneae > Nephilidae > Nephila > Nephila pilipes. Next base: position 18,462 of record BMAW01046620.1, on the reverse strand, counting down.
GGACTTATGATTCATATTAATAATCAATAACACAAGACGCTGCCCATTTAATTAAACAAATTCTCCCGAGTTAGGATGAGCCGCGGTGCCTCTGATTTTAAAAGGAAATAGTTCCTACAGAATCACTAAAATAACAATGAAAATTTCTTCCTTTATTGTGTTAAAATACTATTTGTTTGTTGTTTATATTGTTAAAAGAGATATTCGATAAACATAATAATGGCTAGAAACAATATAAAATACTCAACACAACAATGCAAAAAGTAACTGGCTATTGCCTTTTTACCTTAAAATGAAAACTTTTAGAGAGCCATTGATTCCATATTGCTAGTTTAATGGAATAGAATCAATATTATTCAAAATGAAGTATATACAACATTTTATTAAATACATCGTAAAGATAACGAGCTAAAAGTATTCACAGAAGACTCCTATAAATTTTGATCGATTTACTGGATATAATAGAAATATCATTCTTTAATTTGTTAAACTGTCACTATAGCACATTCAAAAATTCTCTGAAACTCTCAAAGAAAAGTTATCAAGTTGTCTTTAGATCAAAATGTATTAATTAGCACCTCATCATCAGTTTTGTAGGGGATGCTTAAGAAATCTAATGAAAAGGATTATCCATGCTTTTGTTATAAAATGCGAAAACTGTCTAAGGGATTCAAAGTTTCAAAAGAATTAAAATTCTACTACGTTTTAGCTTAGAAGACTAATCAGAGCGTAAGCTTTGTTCGCCTACAAATATGGTTGTCTTTTAACTTTTTTTTATTTTATAACGACATCATATAAGAAAACATACACATGAACATTTTGAAAACTACTACTTTTTCTGATATATTAGGATTCTGGATAACACATTTGCATATCAAAACATTTTTTCTGTTTATTTTCATGGATTATCAGATTCAATAATTCATTTTGTATACTCAGATTATTTTAAATATATAAGTTATAGTATATAGTTATATATATATATATATATATATATATATATATATATATATATTCACAAAAGGTCCTTCCAATGAAACACCTTTAAATGGCACTTTTGATGATGTTCTTGGATTACTAGATAAGAACTTCCATCAACTTCACTGGAGCAATTGCTTTAAATATATGTCTTTGGTCAGTGACAGCCCTCCTCGTAAGGCTTGCCAACTTCTTACCTTGCCATGTAGCGAAATATAAGAATAATTTATTTCAACATACACTGATGATGCAAATTGTGAGAATTCTGCGTGTGCACATACGGTATTGGTATTTATATCCGTGCATTTACCAGAAGAACACAGCAGAAGAGGAAAGTGAGTTTTTGGCTTGATGATCCAAATACTGTACTCCACCAATTTGATTCCCCTTCAAGAGCTGTCCGGATTTCTTTCTTTCCGTCGATAACCAGGGCTTTCTGAGTAAAAGACGGGATAAGTAAAAGACATCTCGAACAAGTAGATTCATCGTTCTCGCAGCACAACTAACCAGAGTTCTCTGTTGCCATTGCTGGATGCTCGAATCTTGCTAGCATTGATGTTTAAATGATACAACGCAATTATTTTAAGTCACTATGTTCCGTAACATCATGTTAACTTTCTGGTACGAGCTGTATCCCTTCAGTTATCCATTAGCTATTATTTTTGTAAATATTTAAGCTAAACTGTTCTGATATTTGTTATATTTCAACGAGCGATATTTTCATACACAATACTATATTTAGTATGATAGATAAATGTTGGTATTTAAAATATTAATTTGTTATGAACATGAGTCATTTAAAGTGAATTATATGTTTCCGAATCTTATATTACCTTTTCCGGCCAATCAAAATAAGGTTCATACTTATGATTCTTTTTGTGATTCAAAGGTTGGTTTAGAGGCCATCCAACGTGATGGCACTTAGCTGATAGAAGTAATTTATATTCAATGCAGAACTCAAGAAAGTCTAGAAAAAGATATGTGCCATACAATGGATGCCTGCACATGTGGGAATAGAAGACAATGAAATGGCGAATTAATTGACCAAGAAAGTTAGATCGCTCAAACGAGGAAATTTCTAACCGAAATCTTTCCAATTAAAAAGTCTCTTTACATCAGCGAAATTAAAGAGGATAGAGCTGTAACAAATCTTATTAGAACATCCGATTTCAGAGGTATGAAGATTTAAAGTGAAGGTAGAAGGAGCCTTATATCGGCTTTAGAAAAATTTCCTTTACACTGAAATATTTCCAAGATACATTTTTAATTGTCCAGTAAATTCCAAGGCATACAGCTAATATAAAGAGCTGACACACACACACACATATATATATATATATATATATATATATAATGATTTTAATTTATAATAGTTTATCTTATTAATAATTTAATTTCTTAATTTTTCTCATTCTCTCATTTAAAAGTTCATTTAAAAGAGTAAAAGTTAATTTCTAGTTCTGATCAATTCCGAATTTTCCTGTTATTTATTAAATCAAGAGCTCATAAAGTTTCTTAACCCTCTAAGCATTATGCACGGGTTAGCCCGTCCACAGGCTATATTCGGCGAAAGTGGTAAAGCTGTATTTTTTCGCCTTTACAGGATTTCTTCAAGTTCGTTTGATACATGTTTTTTCAAAATCCCCCTCCCTTTTGAAGGTTTAACATCTTGATAGATAATTGGGGAGTGTTGCGGACACACAATGAACATTGACAGGAAATTTTATGGCTCATCAGGGAACCCCGCTCTTGCCCTTAAATTTGACATATTTTCCATTGAGATATTCGTTCAAGAGGGGGAGGGTAAGATTTTTTTCTTTAGTCCCCATCTAAAAGTATAAGTGTTTGTATTTGCTTGCTTTGAGATTTTATTGGGTTTGAATTAAATACATACTTTGTCTTAGCTTTCGTGATATTACCATTTTATTTAAATTAATCTAAAAGCCACTTTGAAATTCCCTCATATAAATAAAATAGATTTTATTCGCATTTCTTAATTAATATTGAGTCGAAGCTTTAACAAATTTGGGGGTAGAAGGAAACCTGCTATTTTATCTAGTTGGACAATTTACTTTTTCTGTTTTATGCTTTGCTTGCTAAATACTCACGTTTTCCCCCCTCAATTTTAAATTATCAAATAGAATTAAGTTTTTATAGCCTATCTATAAATATCTAAGAATATAGCTAAATATATATCTATAATATATCTATGTTTAAATTCAAAGAATGTATGAAAACAATGTATATATTCCGTTGTTTCATTTGTGTTTCTTTAATCACTACTTTCAGTTTTAAAAATAATAATTGTTTCACTATAATGTGCCAAACATTAATAAAAAATTTTATAAAAAAAAGAATGCGTTAAAATCAAGAATGCTTTAATCTTTTCAATTATTACAAATTAATAATTTTTAAACTTCTGTATAACATTACTTTGAAGCATTTCTTATGTATTGATAAAAATAACAACAACAAAAAACTTTTAAATATATTAATTTTGTTTTCTTTCATAATTTCAAAGCCAGGTATTCTGGACAGCTTACACACGATCCTTATTTTATAATGTTGAATTCCGAGATACATCCGAATTTTAAAAAGGCTGAACTACAGTTTCCTTCGAAGAGAAGATGAATGAAGGTTTTTCCTCAAATTTCATATTTTTCAAACATGATTTTTTGAGTTATTAGTAATTAAAAGCGTCTGCACAAATTTATATTTGTTTATACGTGTAAGTGTCTACTGTACATTTGTACAGATACTTTTGGTTACAAATTATTTGAAGTTTCAAATTTAAGAAATATCCATATGTGTAAAATCTCTTATAATTTATCTTCTGTTAGAGGACAACTGAAGTACATGTAATTAAAATCCGGACATTATTCGTAATCTCAACCAAAACTAGAAATTACATATAAGCTGCCCTAAAGATCATTTGAAGTAACGAAAAAAATATTTATGTATCGCGTAGATGTAGTTAAAAATTATTTATCATAAATACTTACAATTCCATGAATATTTAAAATATTAAATTCAAATTTTAATATTGTGTATCGCTAGCAAATTTTCATACAATCCTTAAGTCTTGTACAATCCGGTTGAAAACTCTGCATGTTATCAGCAAGACATGCTGAAAAATTAGGTGAATTCAAGAAAATTTGAAAGCAAAGCTGAGATACTAACATTTCAGTATGTAAGAAAATATTAGCATATGTATAAAAGTTTTTTTACATATTTTTTATAAAAATCAGTTCAAACTTTGTTCGTTATATTATACCTAATATTAAATAAAATGTTAACATAATAAAGTAATAATTTGATGCATTCAGAGATTGTTAAAAATAAGGGTAGATGACATTATAATTTTAAATTCAAACTTATTTGTTATCAGTTAAGCGCATTTTGCAATTTTATGATATTCGTCAATCATATTATTTAAATTTAGAAAAATACCCTACAATTATGAAAACATTCTTTCAAAACGATACATCAAAACTTATATTCTGTTTTTTCCTCAGCCAGGCATAATTTTTCTATACAACTAACCAAAAATTAATTTATTTTTTGCTATATAGAAAGGGAAAAAAATCATGAATTCGTTATACTCAAGAATTCGTAATACTTAAGAATAAACTTACAATTTTTATGGTCCTAAATCTGGGATTAAGGATATATTTCTAAAAGTTAAAATTGTTAACAAAATTTGTTAAGAATGAATTGAGTAACTGTTAGTCAACTTCACTGAACTAAATTGTTTTTAGTGTACTGCTTTAAAAGACAAAGTTAAATAGGCGGCGTTCATCTCATAGTCGAATTTTTATTGAATGAATTGAAAGATGTAGTTATAGATGGCAATTTTCTGCTTAAAGATAAATGTGAATATGTAGTTAAAGTATAAAACACTAAAGAAACAGAAAGATAAAAAATTAAACTTAGGTAGAAAATGGTTAGAAATATTTTTTTAAAGAATACGTCACCATTAAAATTTCATACTACTGAATGAATGTGTACGATGTTGCCCTGGAACAAATGCAAATGTAAAGAGGGAATTTTCACTTTCTGTAAGTTGTTCTGAAGAGAGCACGCTATACAAAGAAAATTTAGACTTACACCGAAAAGATTATTCAACAGGAAATTATAATCTTAAGGATTAAAATTTATATAAATTAAAAATATGAAAATTACTATTTATGTTATTTTAAATTAAAAATGTAATTGATTGGAGAAAGCTCGGTTTTTATCTCAGAAATCTAATTATCGTACATAATGATATATCATTGGTACTCTTTTTGTAAAAAAAAAGTTGGTCATTATTGTTGGATTAAAAGTTGGTGGATTAATAAAATAACTTAATAAGAATTAAAAGAAAGTCTAAATTAAAATTGGTGTGTTTAATTTTACATTCGTGTGACCTCATAGTAAGGTAATTAAGTTCGTTTTTATAGGATTACTTTTCATTTATTAGGTAAAAACTTTCAAAAGCATAATAAAAATATTTCAAAACATAGTTTTAATGAAATATAATGTACAAAACCACTAACTGTTTAGCAAAAATAAATTCAACAGTCCCTCGCTTACAAACTTATACAAAATTAAGAAAAATACAGTGACAAAAACAATCAACGGGACCACAAAGTTTTCCTTTCTGTGAAACGCATTAGAGCAATTGTACTTTTCGACGATATTTCAACAATTTTCTTTACACTTTTATTCTTAAATACTGAAATAATAATTACAGCGTAAGTATCTTTAATGAAATTTCTTGATCAATACTAAAAGTCTAGAGGTCTAATAGAAATAATTAAATTATTTCAGATTCAGAAAATCAACCGTAGCAAAGAGAAAAAAGTAAACACAGAACCAATATAATCAAATTCAAATTAACAGTAAAAGTATAAATATATAAATATCTAAAAAAAGTTTAAAAACCAAAACATCCCAAAACTGAAATAATCTAAAAGAACAATTAAAAGAAACTAAAAAAAGCACTCAAAAAACAAAATGTAGGGAAACAACACGTTATATATATATATATATATATATATATATATATATATATGTATATCATCTTGGGATGTGATAATGGTTTTTCAAAACCTCTAGAAAACAATTCCTAGCCTATTTATTACATAGATTACTTCCGATATTTGTATGTAATCCATCATCGCATTATAATTTTTCATCGCATGCTTATTTCTACCTAGTAGAAGTTATTCATTCCTGATAAAAGTTGGGCACCGACACCATCACATCTCTTCTTTTCAATAGCGGTCCAGCGTTTCGATTTCATAGATAAACACCGAAAAATTGCAGTGTTTTAGACATCTCTCATTCTGTTTCTATCTTTCATGTCTTATTATCAGCTGGACAACTTCAGACATACCTAGCAGAATATCTTCAGCACATATAACAACTCGACGACCATTTTTTCAGGTCAATGACTAAGTTTCGAAATTTTGCAATCCATCATCATTTAGTTCGTTCCGTGGCTGTACTTTACTTAAACATTTTTTTTATGTTTCCATTAGTTTTTATATAAAATAGTTGTTTTTAAGCATTCGTAAAGAAAGATAGCTTTCTAACATAAACTTGGTGTGTTTACTTTGGAAGTTATTGATGTTTAAGCAAATCTGGTCCAGAACTTATTCCTTCACACTTGGCAGCTATATAGATAATGTGACAAAACTTGCAGGCTTTTACTTTTTTTCTCGAAGAAACATCCTGTTAACGTGCTTTCACTTTGCGCTCAGCATATGTTTCTTTAAAGTTGTGACTTTGGGCTATTCGCGATTTTCTCATCACTAATTTCGAGGACTTTATGATCATTTGAATTGCATAAAATTAGAATTTCTTCTCAACCTAAATGAAACTTGATGATGTAGATTCTCTGAAGTTAAATGAAATTTCAATGAGAGATAGTGATATATAAATGAAATAGATGGAAAGGAAAATGAAAAAAGACAGAAGACAATAACTGGTTGATAAAGATTTATAATTTGGATTGAAGAAATTTAATTAGTCTTGTGGAATGAATAGAATTCTAGTTAAAGTAGTAAGATACGAAGTAACCGTTAGTGAGAACTGTTGAACTCCGAACGAGTGAATCAGTAAGCTAAGATTTCATATTTAAATCATAATCTAGGATTGTGGAGTTAAGTTGGGAATTTGAGAGAGAGAGAAACATTAGTTATTCTACAGGATAATTGGTAAAATATTTAGGTTTGTTCTTGCGTTTCTTCAATCTTATTTTAGTCACTATTGTTTTATATATTTTATTAAGATTTGACGCAAGAGCCAAATAATGAATTGAAATCATTACAAATTAAAGGCTAAGCTCTATATGTCCTTCAAATCAAAACTATAGTTTTGTGAAGAGTTTGGTAATAGTTTATAATTTATATGGTGAATATAAATTAATGTAATGTTGACAATAATTTAATCATGAGTTAAATTGATGAATATATAAAAATAATTCTCTTCATGGATCACACAATAAAAGATTTTTCAGCCACTGATATAATTTTATACATTTATTAGAATAAAATTGAATATAGTTAAGTTTTAGTGATTGAATTGTTTTCGAATAAAAAAAACGTGTTAGTATTTAATCATACGGATGATCTGTGTTTCCACCTGAAAAATTCCCAAATTGGATATTGAAGAAATTATAGAGGTGTTACTCTTTAAAATGTAATACGTAGATAATATACTAACTAATATTCATATTTAATACAACATACTGAAAAAAAGGAAAAAATTGTTTCGTCTCCGGAAGCGATCTTACATTCCTTATTTTATGACTTGTGCTATGGGAGCATCTGGAAGCTGAGTTACTATAACCTAGTTGTTCTACTGAACACGCCATCTAACTTGCATCAGCATATATTAGCGTATTTAAATAGATTTAAAAGTTATTTGAAAAATTTCAAGATCTGATATAAGCAAAAGAAGTAGTACTTATATTATGCAGAAAATTTGTAAAGTTCTAATAATAAGTTCTTGAATTTTTCTTGATCAAACGTTACATAGTTTTGAGTCTGATCTTTTGAGTTTTATGGAAGCGTCTCGGCGGACACGACCATGACATAATTGTTTTTAGCCGAAAAAAAACATCGCTGTTTTTCTTTGTACTCTTCATTGTATTTTCTGTTATGAAATTGATTGAACTCCTACAATTTTGTGTTTGCTCTAACAGGATTAGTAGCACAATATCAGTAAGTATCCGTACATTTCCCTCTCCTAAATATGAAACGTTTAAAGCTATCTAGAAATGTTTTTGTAGATTATTCGCTTGAAAACTAACATTCATTACTTTGGTTGAAAGGCATACGACGCGAATCAAACATACCTTAGCAGAATCAGCTCTGCTCCACTGAGACGTTTTGATGCTTAAAAGACAACGAAATCCAAATCACGCCAAAGAAATGATCGAGAAGAGTTTACTCAGGTTGAAGATAGATCTTCCATCATCTTATTTGAAATGAAATTTAGAATTTTTTCACAAGTCATGCGGTTCAGCACAAACGAGATACATCTCTTGCTCAAAAAATCCAGTCCTGTTGTTAAAAACAGACCTGCAGCAATTGAGATCTGGCATGTAAATTCTTTGGTAAAAGAACTGTACTCGTTCGCCTTTTTTAGGAACTTATATGTGACAAAGGCGATCACTATCTTTGAGCAATTCATTTTGATCATTGAATGGATTCAGTGGTAAGAAGAATTTTAGAATTTCAGGTAAAGTATTTCGCGCGAAAAGAAATTTACGGTTTTAAACGTATTTTAACCAATACATAAGTGCATGATTAGATTCCTGAGGTATTAAAAGCTCAAAATATTTGCTATAATATGATAATTTGCAAATACAATTGGATCTAAAAAAATAGTGTAATTCGATTCAGTTTAGGGGAAAGTATCTATACAATGCACTGGAGAAGTTTTTTTGGTTCAATATCGATCACTAAATATTTATGAATATGTTGCTTTTTTTTTTCCTTTTCAGAGGCTTCATCAATTTCTTCGTACAACAATGACTAAATTGTGTTTTCTGTTATGGAGAAAAATATTGAACCATGTCACCATAATAAAAAAAAATTCAAATGCTCTACTAATGTACTTCTTGAAACAATATAAGCTGAATTATTTTATACATCAACGTGATTCCATTTTACATTTGAAAACAATTCCTGAATTTTTTTTTGAAACTCGATATTGAATCAATAATTTCCAAAGATTTGGATGTACAATGGCTGCGAATCTGATCAATCTGACCATTTAAGACCCAAAGTTATGTATCACGACTTAAATAATGAATTATACAAACTTGCCTAGAAAAACAGCTTTCTATTATTCCAGTCGTGGGAAAGAAATTGTTTGCTGTGATGCAATGTTATATCTGCTGGTTATAAGCTGAAATTTTGGAATTAATTAATCCCAAATGACATACATGTAAACTGTTGCTGCATAGTTCTTTCCTATAGCATCACTTAAATTCCTGAAATTAGTAATTGGTAGGGCATGTGCATGTGCGGTTATAGTATTATTTAGAAATCTTTATATTTTGAATATGAATAAGATCCTCTAATATTGATTTACATTGCAGTATCAAGTGTATGAATATTGTGAATCCAATGGCAATAGAAGATATCCATTTTATAAAGCAGAATGTTTTTTATATATTTGAAAAAACTATACTTTTTATACATACTTTGTATTCAAACAATGCCATCAGCCCAGATGAAAATATATCGGTACACGGTGACCACGAAACACGAAAACCTTTAGCTTCATTGTTAATTTCTAAAGGGAACTTTGCACCACGGAGGTAAATATTGAAAAATATAAGCTTCTTTCAAAGCCCATTTTTTAGTTAAAATCCACCACTTGTGTAATTTGATTTTGTAGGTTATTACGTGTTTTAGTAAATAATCTTAAATCATTTACGTAAAAATCAATTTTAATGATTTGTGATGCTGCAGCAAAATTAATATTTTCTTCAGGGTCTAGTTGCTGGAAATATTTTGTATCAAATTTGATGCTGATACTGTGCTAAAGTTATTGCAGGAAAATTGTATTCCCTTGAAAGTTGATTTTCTCCAAATAAGTCATTGATAATCTGACCAAACTTAAGTATAACGATAGATTTTTGCGATATCTGTTGTCTCTGTGATCTTGTGTTTATAAAAATAAAATCAAATTGAAAGAATATCATTTTGTAAATTAGCGTTAACCGTAATTTGTCATTTAAAACCATTAATTTTTGTTTTTACATTCCTCCAATATAAACTACAGACTCAAATATGGTATCCTTGTTTACACAAGTCGAGTAGGTCTAACTGAAGCCACATTAATCCAAAAATATTTATAATACAAAAAAATATATAAAATACAAGTATAAGACATAGAATAGTTTCTGCATACATATATACATACATCAGTACTCACCTGATACTGTAATTTTTGTATTTAATATAACGTTCATCTGATCAAGATATAAACTACAAAGCACACATTGATGAGTTAAGTGGATTTTGAAATTAAACACAGTCAGAAGACTGAATACTTTGATAAATAACTCATTACATCAAGGTTTAACATTAACAGTTTTTTTTATTTTAATTTTTGCATGCATATTAAATTAATATACTGCACTGATACACATTAATATTTACAATTATAAATTTGCACACATTCATATTGTTTTAATTTACTTTTTTTTACATTATGGCTAATATTTTAAGTTATCTTGCTCTAAAATATTTAAGTTTGATATTACTTTTCGTATTTTTCTTTTATGAACTATCGTTTTGTAAATAGAAATAGATACATAAAAACATATACAAGACATCTTCATTTGTTTTGAATATCCTAAGAAGATACATTACAAAAATTTGTACTTCTTTTAACATTATTTCAAAATTGCATCACTTTTCATCAAATGAGAGAAATCTTACTAACAGTGAAGCATCATTCTTTAAATACTAATATTTACACAGAGGACCAAATGACACTCAACAAATATAAACGATTTCAATTTTTAACATTTTATAATAATAATATATGATATATTTTTTTTGAACTAAGGATGGAAAACAATACCTTTTAGACAAGCACCTAGCAGTTCGTAAATACGGACTCTTTTGACTGCATTTTTCAAAGCAGCTTGTAATATTTCTTGAATTTCTAGACAGATATTGGTCGTGACTGAGGAATCGTTTTACGATTGTTCAAGGTCTCCCACCCCCATCCCAGCAATATGAGGCAGATACATCAGAAACATGGAAGGACTTATTCCAAGTACTCGTGAAACGGCATCCAGTCAATGTGTTCGGTTTTTCGCCAATGATTTCCTAAACACGATAAAGATTGGTTTAGTTGAGATTCCAGCGAGGTTTTCAAGTTTTTGGAATATCGTTGACAGAACCTAACGAAAAGTAACGCTTAACTAAGGCCTATCTCATAAGCATTGAAAAGGTGAGAACAAGGGATCCTCTATCCATAGGTACTTGAGAGGACAAGGGATCCTCTATTTGCAATAGATGATTTTCACATGGTGCTCGGATTTGTATTTGTTTCATAATTTAAATTCAAAGCCTTGAATTTTCAGGCTCTGATAAAAATACCAAAAAATATTTCTTCGCAAAAATTATTCCTATTTTAAATTGTTAAGTGATGTTCGACTCCTCCTGGACTTATAACAAAACCTTTATGTCGTGAATCTTTTGCATTGAAAATACATTACTGTTTAAGTAATTCTATTTTTAAAAAAATGAAATTAATCTCTGAAACCGTATTATATGTTTTGCAACACAAAAAAAATTCACTCAAAGGAATTTTAAATAGGCAAACAAAATTATTGGGACTCCCCGCTTTAATATTAACTGAAAAATTCACGGCTACCGAATGCATTCAAAAAGTTGCATCTAACAACCAAACTTTAGAAAATTTATTCAGAATTATGCAGAAATTCTGAGAAAAATGTTTTACGCATTCTTCGAAAAATTTCCTTTCCACTATTCGTTATCAAGAAAGAATGAAAGAAAGAAAAAGCACTTAGAGAACTGTACTTCTTTTTATCGAGATTTACATAGTTTTCCTACTTTTCTCGGGCTTTTATATTTAAAAGTCAGCAAAATAAAATCTCAAGTTTCTAAAAATAACTTTAATGGAAATGTCAATATCAATTCTAGGGTAACTTGAGAACTAACAACGAGATTTGAGATACATCTTCCTCGCATTAATTTTGTTGCATTTTGTTTCCAATCGAATACTCTCACACATAATAGTTTCCATTTAAAGGAAAGAAATGCTCTAGGCAATAAGTGCCTAGATTTCCTTCGAATGACGTCATGGATTCTAAAGTGATGGAAATCGCATTAATGTGGCTCTTTCTCCTTCGTGCCGATGATAAAACTCACTGGAATATTCATCATAGCTAGAAATATTTTTATTTTTAATTTTTACAGTATTTAATTCTTACGAAATTGTTATAATATGTCTTGACTTCTTTAGTATATATCTTTGAAGAAACAAAAGTAGTCACGTTACCCTATTGATCATGGTCGGGAACTCGATGCCTGAGTTGTTTCCATCGAGATCTGGAGCCACTACAGATACGCTATGTAGAAGGGCCGATGGACACTAAATTTGTCGAGGCTCCGAGTCCTCCCTTGGTGTTGTGTGAATGTTTAGAGAGAAATGTGCTTATTCAGATATAGGGCTTGTCATTTGACTGAGGTTCAAAATTTCAAGATACGTCACCAGTAGTCCTTGTATTGCTTATATGTAATGTGATTGTTTATTAACGCCGTAATGATAAGCAACACGAGGGTTATTGGCGATGGACCTCACAACTTTGAACTTCATTCAAATAACTTGAACGACACCTAAGGTGGCACCTCTCTACCCAAACTTCCACACCACACCAAAGCGAGGACTTGCATCAGCTTCGCTTTACGGTGGGTCTTTAGTGGCATCAGGTCTCGAAACCACGACTTGATGAAACGCGTCGGCTACCTCCGCGTCCATGACTGCTAGGCTGTTGCTTCTAAGAGCAACGTTAATAAACAATTAGTCAATTAAAAAAATATAAGAGGTTAAATACGTTTGTTCCGTTACATTTTATACTTTTGTGTATTGACGAAGTATAAATGAACGAGACTGAGAAAATGAAAGCCATAATTAGTGTTGAAACCTATCATGTTTACTAGCGAATAAAGAAGCATAATATTATTTTGTTAATTATGATAATCGTAAGGAAAACTATAAATAGACCATATCTGAAGTTATTTAGTTTGAACAATTAAAGAAAACTGCTTTGTTTTCCTACAAAGAACCACTATACACTTCAAGGATGATTTTTTTAATATTTTCATCGATTGAAACTTAAGATATAAACATATGTATTTCTTCTGCATTCATTCTCTTTATAAACGACTTTTTGGAAACGCATGCAATAACCCCAGAGAAAATAAACTAGAATTTGTTTGGTACTCTAATGTTAATGGTGATCTTCTACAAATAAAATACATAAATGAATTAAAGTTTGATGAATAAAAATGTTCTTAATAATAAACATTTCTTATAATTGTTAATAGTAAAATGAAATTTAATAATGGCAAGCATTTTAAATCCAAATTAAAATTTTTTAATACAATATAAAGATATCATAATGTATACTTCATTTATTCAAGATAAAGTATTTATTATCGAGTATCATAACTTATTCTTATATGAATCAGTAGATGTGATAAAATTACTGTAAATGTTAAAAAAATATTTTTGGTAAGTGTAGAAAGCCTTTGTACATTGATAGTCAAAATGTAAAGAAACCTCACTGTCAAAAAATAATAGTTAAATTATACAATAAGTCTTTTGATATATATAGCAGAATATAATTTACTATTTCCATATAAAATATAAACGAAAAAATTGGATATAAATGTATAATACTTGTAAGACATAAATAATGCACAATCTTTTGGTATAGAAAGTATTCAAACAATGTACATAATATCAAATGCATAAGCTAGAATTTTATACCTTATATGACGTCCTTTAGCTTGAATAATTTTTCAGGGTCTTTACCTATATTAGACCAAATTTGATGGCACTGAGCTAGGATATTCTCATTCATTTTTAAGAGCTTATTTCAAGTCAAGTTTATTAGAAATTGACCTGGTTCTTACATTATTTACAATAATATCCATGCATGTTCTTTGGGATTGAAATAAGGTGATTGAGTTGAAAAACTCACTAATTTAATAGAATTTCGGATAATGGTCGGTGTAGGTTACATTACATGATAGGATATCTAGATAGTACTATTTGTATATATTTATTGTAATTGATTTAAAACATTATAGTTGATATTTATATTAAGGTAAAGTGCTTGTCGCACTTACATTTACAATGCAAATATGATATTCCTTTGGTGCTAGTTGCATGCTATAAGTAGTATAACGTTCTAATCGAACGTTTAAGAGATCTCTGGTATCCATTCCCTTAGGAATGTTAGAGTATAATGAAATTGACCACACCACTTCCAAAAACATGGGACATAATCCTATTTTTGGGCGAATTCCCTAATGAGAAATGAGGTATGTATCATCTGCAAACTGTATCATCTGGTGCGGCGGTGCTTTTGGTTACCAGAAGATCGGACTCAACAAGACCAATACTCGAGCTTCTAAGTTCATGGAAAACAGAAATGTTACTTGTCCTTTCCCATAAGTTCAGCTATTTTCAAAGAGCATCTTGACCGGATGGAAGGGAGATCAAAAATGAATTTGTTAAATGTGGTCGCCTCAGTGTTGTAAAAAATTATATCCGTGCAATGAATGCTGTATATGCTATGGAATCATTATCGTGCATACAAACATAAAGATCATGAAGGTCCATTTTTGTCGCACTAGATTGTAATTTGTTCAATATATCTGTATATATCTGGTGATTCATGATTGCATCAACTGAGTAAATTACCTATTCCTGACGTACTCATACAACCGAAAACTATCATAATCTCACCTCCATATTTAGTTTCACTAAAAAAGACAACTGTTTTTCAGAACCAGGGCTTTCGCTTACGTATTTATACCTAAATATTATAATGTCTTACCTTTCATTTCATTCACAAAGAAGAGTTTTTGTGAAACACGGAAATCTTTCTGCTTATACGTATTTAAAGTTGCATCTACAGACATTTCTATTCCTCTGTTGTTGTTTTTTTTAAATTAAGATTAGGAGCATCTATTTCTGTCTGCTTAGGAACATTTATTTTCGAATTTCCTTCAATTAACGGGGGAAAAGCAGTCTTTCGACAGAAGTAAGAATATATGGTCAACTAGGAGGAGAAACGTTATGAAGTATTTTAGAAGGCATAAAGCTTTGAATATAATAACTGCATTGTAGAACGAGAACTACTAATCAAACGAAGAAATTTCATAATATGTTTTACCGTCTTTACAAAGCTTCGCAATCATTTTTTCAGTATAGCAGATTTCTGTAAGCTTTCGACACATATCGAAAATTCAGCACTGTCTATTAAATTTAAATTCCACCACAGCATCCTGTATATACCTCAGGATGAGTGATGTCACTTATCAACAAACAATTCACTGATCCAAATATAAAACATTTACAAAAATTTGCATTTATTTCAGAACGTGAAATACAATGCCTTAGGCTTCCTTATATATTAAAAGCGACTCAATATATATTAAATTTTTTGCCCTATATTCACATTTGTAAAACAGCGTTTTATGATTAAGCCTTTTGATTTAATTTTTTCCAAACTAACATAGTAAAATATTAGCTTGTTACACACTAGTGCTCTTGTACGAATACTTTCTATACTCGCTGTAATTGCTAGCCAAAAAGATCAAAATATATTACATTTTACCCATAATCCTCAGATAAAACTAAAATACTATGCTTTTACAAAATTGTGAGCCTCATTTTTATGCGTGTTTATATGTATAAAATCTTTCACAATTCTAATGAACATAACTAATTTAGCAACATTGCTGTGTAATAACTTAAATTTCACTCTTTTAGCCTTCACTTTTTATCATTTAAAAAGAATGCAGTGATCATCGTAGTTTCGATATTCTCTTTCTTCCCTACGCTTTTACTCTTTGAATTTTCAAATCGCATCAAACGATTTCTGAAAAGAACTTTGATGCCACCTCGTGTTTAATTACGAAAAGTTTTGGAGACCTAATTAAAGACATTAGATTACTTCTTCGTTGTATAACCTTTCTGAGAACCCTTACAATATCTCGAAGTTTAAATGAAGGTTACCAAAATTTAGAGGCAAGCAACTATCACGACGAGAAAGGAGCTCTGATTGGCTTTAGTGAAATATCGGATTGAAAAGCGATTAGAGCCATATTACCATATATAGCTTTTTTTTTTATTAGGCTGAAGGTGCATTACTCCCTAGAATATAAATAGAAAAAATATGTTAACATTTTGATTTTTGAAAGAGATGAAGATGCATAGGTTTTAAGGAAAATATCTTGTCAGGGGGGAGGGGCAAGATTGAAATAAAATTGAATGTGGGATGTCTTGGAAAAATTCCAATTGAGTCTCAATGAATTCACTGGACGAGGAATGATTTGGGAGTGAGGTACTAGATAACTTTTGAAACAGAGTTTCAATATTATTAGTTCTGTCACCAACACCCTCATTCGTAGCTCTAAAGATATTTATTGTTGTCAACCAACCGAAATCAGATAATTAAAGTTTTTCGCCCTCTAAGTATGATTACAAGAAGTAAAAGGATAGTTTATAGAAAGAGAAACACAGTATTAGTAATTAATATCTGAAACGAAATATTTTTGGTACAAAAAGAAATCATACTTATTAACTTTTTAAAGATTAAAGAAAAATATAATAGAAAAAAATAATTATAGATTATTTTTAAGTGCTTAAAACAAATAAAACAAGACAAATAGTAAAATATTACAAAACAATTTATGAAAAAGACAAATTTACCGCAAAATTACAAAATACATAAATGATGACCAAAAGATAAAATTATATTAATTACAAACAACAAATCAAACCTTGAAAAGTCAACGGTAATTAGAAAGAAAAATGATTTAGAAAAGGAAATTAAACATTTTTAAAATTAGAATTTGGCTAAAGATATAATTAAGGCTGGTTAAACAATTCTTTACTGGTATCAAACACAGGAAAAATGTTATAAGCCAAATGGTAATACCATAAATTTAAATTATCAAAATACGAAAAGAAGAAATTAAATAAAATACATATGTATACACAGAGATAAATACAATGTAGTAAATCTCATGAAAATGTAAAAAAGCAATCTAAGTATATATATGTACCCAACTCTTTTTTACACGGTAGATACGTTCCTTAGAAAACCGTGCAAAAATAAAAAAAATACATGCCTAAAAATTAATAATTAAATCCATATTATATATTTATAAAATAAAAATAATTCTTTTTTATAACAAAAAAAATTAAAATTAGTATATAGTGAAAATTCAGTCCATAGGGACATACTCCATAAAAAAAAAATTTTAATCGACATTAGGAATAAAACTACTAACTACCATCTATTTATCGCTACTTGATAACACGCGTGCACGTTTATTACGAACCAGTTCAAAAATGCTATTATCAGTTATCATCTCTAGATATGTCAGATATGTCTAACACAACTGTGGGATTTGATTCAAATGAAGAATTTGTTCGTTATTAACGACATCTTGAGTCGACATAACATTCCTATTCGCCTATTGTGCCATAGCTAAACTAAATATACTAACACTAAAGGGTCAATAAGTCATGCAAGAAGACGTTGGACAGATCTCACACGCTATATTTATTCCGCAGTTTAGTACTATTAACGACAAATGAACACCAACTCTCCAAAGTAACGCCCAAGATATATTTGCCTGTCTCATTAATATCAAATTAAAGTTAGCTTACCACAACCCTCTCAGTTGAAGCCGACTTAATTCTTGATTTTCACGATCGCTCTCACCCGAAGCCACTTCTTAGTCTCGTCTATCACCTGTAAGGTATATACGCAATGCTAGTGATACTCAACCTCTATCGTGCGACTCTCGCTTTGCTTATATACTTTCCTATCTACAGCATTTCACTTTATTTCTACATGCCTCTAATTTCACTACTCACGTTTCATTTTGGTTAGAAAAAAATTGTTATTTATAGCAATCAATCTTAATTAAAAGTCCCCAGCGTTAGTGAAGAGAAAACCGCGAATAGCGCGAAGTCACAATCTGGTTTTTTTTTTTTTTTTTTTTTTTTTTGTTATAAAGTTTATTATTAGAGGTTATTTTTTGGTTTCTCAAGTTGCTTATATTATTTTTGATATCTTGCTACACAAAACTTAAGATTACTTTGAAATTTTAATGCACGCCCTATGTCAGGAACATGAGTAAGCTAATATTGTTCCATACTTGTAGCAAATTTTAATCCCTTGTGAATTAAACC